>VZTR01002689.1:137656-205805 GCA_013400775.1 Chaetops frenatus
TGGGGGCACAGGGAACGGGGTGTAGGGAATAGCGGGCGCTGTGTGAAGAGAGGGTGCTGCGGGGACGAGGCACATGGCAGAAGGGAAAGGGTGCTGGAAGAGGCGTGGACAGGGACCGGGTGAGCGGGCTGTGAGCGGTGTGGGACCAGGGACAAGGCACATCAGGGATGAGCGACCCAGCGGAAAAGGACCTGGGGGTGCTGGTCGACAGCGGCGCAACGTGAGCCCAAGGCGTGCCCAGGTGCCAGGGTAAGAAGGCCAGTGGCTTCCTGGCCTCTGTCAGGAATAGTGTGTCCGGCAGGACCAGGGAAGTGATCGTGCCCCTGTACTGGGCACTGGTGAGACCACACCTCGAGTGCTGTCTCCAGTTCTGCACCCTTCAGTTCAGGAAGGACATAGAGGGACTGGACCACGGGCAGAGAAGGGCAGCGGAGCTGGGAAGGGGTCTGGAGCACAAGTCTGGAGTTGTTTAGCCTGCAGAATACGAGGCTCGGGGGGGACCTTACCACTCTACCAGTCCTTGACAGGAGGGTGGAGCCAGGTCGGGTCGGGCTCTGCCCCCAAGGAACAAGCGACAGGATGAAGGGACATAGTCTTCTGCTGCACCGGGAGAGGTTTAGGTAGGACATTAGAAAGAATTTCCTCATGGAAAGGGTGATTAGACGTTGGAATGGACTGGCCAGGGCAGTAGTGGAGTCACTGTCCCTGGAAGTATTTAAGGAAAGGCTGGACGTGGCACTCAGTGCCATGGTCTGTTTGACAAGGTGGTGTTCATAGGTTGGACTCGGGGATCTTAGAGGCCTTTTCCAACCTAATTGATTGTGTGATTCTGTGAGTTCAGGGACAGGGCATGGGGGTGAGGGAACAGTGGGCAGTGTGGGAAAGGGAGAGGGGATGCTGTGCCAAAGGGTGGGGTTATGGGGATGCTGCATGGGGGAGTGAGGACAATGTGTAGGGGAGATAAGGACACTGTGCTGGGAGATAAGGACAACGTATAGGGAGAAGGATGCTGTGCAAAGGGATGTGAGGGACAGACTGTGGAAAACTGTGTTGTGAAAAGAAAGGATATGGATGGTGCATTTGGGAGCTAGTGCTGCACAGAGTGGAAATGGGAGAGGCAATGCATGGGGGAGAAGGAGAGTGTGCTGTGCAGGGTGGGACAGAAATGGGGTGGGGGAGGCTGGGATGAATAGGAGAAAAGAGCTATAAAAAAGTGCAGGATAAGAGAGATGCTCTGAGTGTGATGGAGTAAATGTGTGAGGGACTGGAGCAGGTGTGTGAGAAGGTTTGGGGCTCTGTGGAAGGGCTGGGTGCACAGGAAGTGAGGAGGTAGATGAAATTATGTGGGATAGAGGACAGGAAAGGTTGGGTTGGGTGTTTCATGGGTAGAGGGAATATGTAGAGGCACAGAGTCAGTGATGGAGCAGAAACAGGCTGGATGTGAAGGGTCAAGAGTCTGCTGTCAGTAGATGAGTTAGGGGGATTGTGTGAATGCTCTGGAGAACAAAACATGGAAAAAGGCCACGTCAAGAAGACACAGTGTTTGGAAGGGGAGAGAAGGAAAATGGGTGTGAGGAGGATGTAGTCTTTGAAAGGAGAGAGATGGAAAATCTGTATGGGGAATGTGTATAAGGTGAAAGAAACATAAGCAAAAGCATGGGAAAGAGCTTAGCAGTGAAACAAGCAGCTCTGATGGATTGTATAGCTCTGGGGAAGAAAGGAATTGTGATGGAGAGTGCAGCACTGCAAACTGGAATTTGAGAGTTTACTGTGGGCTAGGATTTGTCTGATGCCATTCCTGTCTTCCAACTCAGGGTGCTGGCATTACTTTTTTATAGCTTATGAGCAGCTCTTGTATCCTTCACTTTTTCCTGTTGTGATGTGGAGACTACATTTTTAAGGGCTTGTTCTGCTTTTTCCCTCCCACCCAAAATTATGCAGGACAGATGGCATGCAAGCTAGAGCACATTTTGGGATGCCTTTATCCTTAAAAAAAATCTAAAGGAAAAGAGAGAAGTGCACTGCATTGAGGCTTTTTTACTCTTCTGGATGAATTGCACTGTACTTCACAAAAATTCTTTAAGGGATAGCCTTTCTTTTTTATGTAAGTCCTGAGCTGCTGCTCTCAGCTAATCTTTTTTTCCTGGATAGTACCTTAATTCTTTGCTCTTATATAGCTAGTTACCTGTTATATGTTACCCTGAAAGAACAAAGTCTAGTGCCCACGAAGACAGATAGGCACCCTGAAGATGGTGGGTGTGTGAAAATGAAAATGTGATTCCAGCACATGCTTGTGGTGGCTTTATCTGGCTGGCACAAGGTGTGGTTGCAGGGGCTTCACTGTGTATTCCTACTGTGATCTTCTAGCAAGTCCCCACATGCACTGATGTGTGTACTTGGGGGAAGTGTTGTTTGTGGAAATGACAGAACAGGACTTTCAAAACGATGCTCTGTGTAGGTTTGTTAAGTTACTGCAAAGATGAGTGAGGGTGAGGCACTGGAACAAATTGCCCAAAGAAGCTGTGGCTGCCCCATCCCTGCAGGTGTTCAAAACCAGGTTGGAGGGAGCTTGGAGCAACCTGGTCTGGTGGAAGATGTCCCTGTCCATGGCAGGGAGTTTGGAACTAGGTGATCTTTAAGGTCCCTTCCAATCCAAAATGTTCTGTGAATCTGTGAGTGCAGGCCCTGTTTCACACCAGAAATATTTTAAGGAAATTAGGATATAGGTGGCTTATGCTGGTACAATTCTTTATGTTCCAAAACAGGTGCTTTTGTTGTGAACAGTTTTTTTTCCTCGACTGAGTGATGCAAATTAATCTGAAAAGATGCATTTGTGCTGCAATAACAGTTTCTTCATCATGTGTGCTTGTCTGTTAATATGTGTATGACTGATTAAAATCCTCTAGAATGGGGAGAAAAGCAATTTACTATGTAAGAAAGACTTTGTATCTCTACAAAGGGTGCAGAATTTACAAAGGGATGTACATTTCTTTTAAGTCAGAAACAATGTACTTTCTGAAAGCAACATTTCTGGTAAGTTGCACCTCTCAGTGACTTCTGATTATATTAGTAAATTTCCACTGAAATTGTATGAAATGCCTTGGTCTGAGGCTCCTTGGACTGTGGACTGATGATCTCAGACAGCCTTGCTGTGTGGAGCATTTGCAGTGCCAGAGGTGCCTGGGGTGCTGTTTTTGGGTCTCTGGCTCATGCTTAGTAGGGCTGGGTGTCTTGGAGAACATTGTCTAAGGCTTGCAAAGAATGAGGGATGTCAGGTTCTTTATTGCAGGGCTGGGAATTGATCAGGGCTTTTGGTGTTTGTGAAGTTCAGAGCTTCTGGTTGTGCAACGATATTCCTCAAATCCTTTCAAGATCCACAACAGCGTCTATTTGTATGTTATTACGTGTTGAATACAGATGCATTTATTAATAATTTACTTTTACCTTCATCATAAAAAAGCAAAAAGGAGTGGGAAGTACTGGGACACTGATTTCTGTTTTTTACATGTAGCAAAACCTATTTTGCCAAGCTTCATGTTAAGATTTCAGAATCTTGCATCTGTTTACTGAAGGAGTGACTCCTGTACTTCTCCTTATTAACACAAAGTGGCCAAGTCCTTGCTAATAAGTCATGTAGAATCCCTACAAAACATGGGAAATCCCTTCTTTTATTCTCTCAGGATTGGAGGAACGTGTGAGATCACAGTTAAGTCTTCTCTGGCAGTAATTACATTGAGCTAATTATGTGCCTGGTGTAGGAAGCCTCAGCACTGATGCCTTTCACAGAGAAGTTTGGTGTACCCAGTGTTTCCAGTGCAGGTGTGTGAGTCTGTTCCTTTCCACTGTTTTGATGTTTTAGCAACCGAGCTCTTGATGTGCTGAGAAAACGTTGGCTCGTGCTTGGCTGTGAATGAGGGGTTTTGCTTTCCTCTACATGAAGTCTTGGGAAAATGCAGGCTAATTAAGTGTGTTGGACAGAAGGATAGAATCCTAGAATGATTTAGGTTGTAGGAGAACTTAAAGATCAGTGAGTTCAGCTGTTAACCCAGCACTGCCAAGTCCATCACTGAACCATGTTCCTGAGTGCCACATCTACACGCACAGGATGAGCCAACAAGGTAGAAGTAGTGAAGGACAAAATAAGTGTTCTGCACAGGTAAATGTAGGGTAACAGTGCTTTTGGCAAAGTGGCTTGCCTTGCAGATCCTTTGGAGCTTGCTAAGGAAGTTGGGCAAAGCAGATGGTTGGATTTTCAAAGGAAGGTTGGCAAGATCCTTCACCAGAAGCCCTTCTAGAATCTGAACTGTTGTTGATAAGGAGAAGTCTTTACAGAGCAGATTAGTTCTTCAAATGGTAACAAATATACTTTAGAGAGTACTGAAGGAGGTGCCAGTGAAATTCCACAGAATCTGGACTGATGATTGGGAAAACAGGTGAATGGTGAGTTAATGAGATTTTTGGGCAACACTTAATTATTTGGGGTAGTAAAGACTGTAGAAGGACTTGTTGCTTTTGGTGGATGAGTAGTGGGATAACAGATGGGATCAAGAGTTGCTGTGAGTTAGGATTGTCCCTTTCTTCCAGATTGTGGGATGGTTCCTTCTTCTACATCCAGACTGGCTAGGATAACATTGGAAGGAGATCCCTAGGTCTTAATGGATAGCTTTATAAAAACCAATAGCTCAATGTTCATTTATGGTACAAAAAAACCTGAGTGGGGAGGGGAATGTTAGAAGTTAAAAGAGCATGTACAGCATGTCTGTACACTGTTACATATCCACAGCATTACCTCCAAATGAAGTGCTGTGTGCAGTCCTGGTGGGTTTCTCTTTTC
Source organism: Chaetops frenatus (assembly GCA_013400775.1). NCBI lineage: Eukaryota > Metazoa > Chordata > Aves > Passeriformes > Picathartidae > Chaetops > Chaetops frenatus. The sequence continues at coordinate 142,491 of VZTR01002689.1, forward strand.
TTCCCCCTCCTCAGGTAAACCTCTAGCAGAACTAGAAAAGATACAGAGAGGATGATGGAGTGATTAAGAGGAGAGCTCCCTGAAGAGCTTCTCAGTTAGAATGACTGAATAGACTCAGCCTCTTCAGACTGGAGAAGAGATGATTGAATGGGGCCGTAGTAGAGATCTGTAAATGCCGTAGAATAACACAGCAAGGATGAGTGCCTGCTCAGGGTCACATAATGCAAAATCTAGGGAGTGCTGAGAAATCTAGCAGCTAGCTGATTGCAGAGGTAATGGGTAGGAAGTTCAGAAGCATTAGGAGCTTTTGTTTGGTTGGTTGTGGATGTTAAAAGTTTACATGAGTTTAAGATGATTGGGCAGACAGAATATATATGTGTCATGGCCATTAAAAAATACAGTATTTCTGGTTCAGGAAATCCTTGAGCCACAGATCACTAGGCACAGGGAGATTATATGAGGGAACTATCACAACAAGCTTTCCTCCTGTGTTTTGTGTTTCCCTTGTAGGCATGTATATTAATGGATTTTCTCATTCAGAGGTAGGATACTGGACTAGTCTTTCAGTCTGATTTGGCAAAGCTGTTCTTCTGAGTCTTCACAGGAAGATCATGTTCTTTGAGCTTTACAGAGCTAATCCCACCATTCCTTTCAATGCTGTCTGTCTGAAGGAGTGGTAAGTCAGCTCTTCTTGCAAGGTACTTCCTGGGTTGTGAGCTGGTAAATTCTTTCACTAGCAAGGGAATAACCCCTTCATGCTCTGGAAGATGCTGCTGTGTATTGTTTTGTTGATCTTTTGAGGGAAAAGTTTTTTTCTTTTTTTTTTTTTTTTTTTTTGGGGGAAAGCTTTGATAAGCCCCATACTGGTCTACTTAGTTGTAATTCTTAATTATATTGTGAGTGGTCACAATCAGGAAACAATCCAGCCTCAGCACTTCACTCTAGCTATGTTACTGTCTAGAGGCTTGTGAAAGCCCTGCCTTGAAATTGGGTTTCTGAACCTGACTGATTTGACCCTGGATAAGTCAGGTATTAGTGGAGAAGGGTTGTCACGCCTATTTGAGCTCCAAGGAACTCTGTTGATTGCACAGAAAGTGTTTGAGGCAAGCACTTTCCTAGCTGAGTCTTGTTTTGAACAATAACTATTCACTTAAAATTGATAGCCAGTTCAGACTAGCCCAAGAGATTGTCCACTCTGACTTTCTAACAAATTTGTAGAGGTTTTGAATCCTGCTAATTGGAATGAATGTGTCCTGCTTTATTTTTCTTCATACCCAAGTTCTTAACAGGTGCATATCAGTCACTACATTTGAACACATCCCAGCAGGAAGTACAGCAACACAGGGTCTAAGAGTGAGCTACATTTCTCTGTCTCCATTATGCTATAATTGCATCCTGGAAGATGGAGCTACACCAAGCCCTTTGCCAGTTTGCACTGGTTTGATGCTTTTGTAGAAAGGCAAGTTAAGAGTTGTGTGCCATATCTGAAGGTGTGGAGTTCTCTGATTGCTCTTTCACTTTGTCTGGGTGGGAGTCCCCTGTCTTGTGGTAGTTGTTGGGAGGAACTGTTTCCACAAGTATTTTCTTTGAAGCTTACAGGAAAAAAACTGAAGCTATAGAGAGTGAGAGAAAGCTGAGCATGGAGCAAACCTGAAGCCCAAATCCCTCTTCAGGTTTTTGTTTAAAGAAGCTGAGAAAGGTGAAGTCTGGGACTTCTGACACTAATCAAAGGAGAAGGAAGCAGTTCCACCTGGCAAGGTTGATGTGCAGGCAGCACAGCAGCAAGTTGGAAGATGTAACTGAGAAATGCAGCACAAAGGAATGATGGTGCAAGGTGTACTGAGCTTGTGATCCTCAAGCACAGTCTGGGGAAGCTCAGCTTCTTTTGTTCCAGAAATTGCCCTTAAATGCTTGGTAGTAAGTTGAGAAAAACAGATCTGGTAAGCTTCTTGATCACAAACCAGGTACTGCTGGTTCTTGCTGTCTCTGACCAGCTTCTCTCTGGGCTTCCCCTAAGGTTACCCATGGCCCAGGACCCCATCCTGGACCTCAGGGATGTCAGCCCCTGCCCCAGAGACTGCACAGCAGGGCTGGTCTCCAGCTCCCCACAGCCTTGCTCTGCCCACCCATGGGCCCTGTAGAGCCAGGCTCGTGTCCTGTCTGGCCTCAGCCCATCCCTATGGCCCTGTTTGGACATTCTGGGGCTGTGTCTGACCTTGTTCCCCTTGCTGGGCCTGACCCTGACCCCCATGTACAGTCTGACATCCTGCCTGGCCTCAGCCCATCCCTGGACCATGGAGGTGCCCAACGGCCTCAGCTCTGCCTGCCCTGCTAAAGAATTCAGGGTCACATCTCTAGTAAACATTTAAATGAGAATTACCAGTAAGTCTTTTAACTTACTTTTACTTAGTGACTAAGCCTGGAGGTTTTAGGGCAGTGATACAGACACAGTCACAGAAACAGGATTCTGCAGTGGGCACTGGCAGCATCAGTTCTTCTTCAGCACTGAGTCAGGATCACTGGCTCTGGTACAGCAAACATGCATTAAGACTGCATCTCCAAATGTACATGAGTGTGCAGTGCACTAATTTGAGGCTGGTGGGAGGTTATCTTCTTGCTTTTGCTCATAAGGGGAAAGGGAAGTTGTGAACTAGTAATCCTTAACACACCAACAAGGGTTTGTTAAAATTTTTGGTGTAGGAGGATCCACAACATTTGTAAGTAGCCTGCTTCAAATTTTAGAACATCAAGGATGAGTTTATTTCTACTATTACAGGGGTTTTTTTGCAAGTAAATGATAGCAAAATTACTACAGAGACCCATTAGCTCTGCCACAAATGCTGAAGAGTTTGCCTTGATCTAAATATTTGTCTTTTGGGGATTGTGGAAATGAAAAGTTATGGTCAGCAAGCTGGAAAGAAGAGATGGACTGAACACACGGAGGAAAAAGCTTACATAAAATTAAAACTGAGTTTACTAGTCATTCATCTTCTGTACCTTTTTGTCCTCTAGAACATTTTAAGATGGACAATTACTGTCACAGTGATTGGTAGTGAAACAGTTGGGAAAGGGGATGAGCACTGTGCTTGTATCAGATTCTTTGCTTTTGTCCACTTGGTTCCTATGTACAATAAAGGATTCCTGTGTAATTTTGAATATTAAAAAAGTGAAAGGAGTAAGGGTTGTGTTTTTAATTGGTAGTTGTTAATTGGTTTCCATGTAAGATATTGGTAGAGCATGTCCTGACATTAAATGTTTCTTACAGTGCAGCCTCAAATAGTCCTGAAGTGGGCTCTGCCAGTAATACTCATGCTAAACTTTGAAATGAGTACACTGAGTACTGAAAAGTTAATATTAATACCAACAAGTTTCCTCATATTTGTGGCCCAGCTTTTTAGAGATGGCACTAATTTATGGTTAATTTTAAGTTATGCAGAGTGTTTATGATGTCATTTGCAATACAGAGAAAGGAAGTGTAAGTATGCTGGATTTGCAGATATTTTGGTGAAAATCCTGAAGGGTATTTACCTGTTTACTCTGTGCCAGATTTTCTCATTACAAAACTAATTCATAATCACACTGTGTTGGGAAGGAACAGGGGGAACTTCTGTCTAAAATAGCTACCTGCTATATGTTTTAGTGAGATGAATCAAATCCATTTTGCTTCTCTGCCCAAATCCTCCAGGTGGCAATGGTGCACCAGAGTTAATATGAAGCTTTTCTGGCGTTGTCTTTTCTGTCTGAGAGTGTTGTCCAAATGCCTCTTGAGTTCTGCCAGTCTTAGTGCTGTGACCACTTCCCTAGGGAGCCTTTTTCAGTTCCCAACCATCCTCTGGGTGAAAAACTTTTTCCTAGAAGCCAACATAAATCTCCCCTGACACACCTTCATGACATTCCCTCAGGTCCTGTGACCTGAGGGAGAAGAGCTCGGTGTCTGCCCCTCCTCTTCCCCTCCTGAAGAAGTTGTAACTGCAATAAGGTCTCTCCTCAGTCTCCTCCATGCTGAACAGACCAGGTGACCTCAGCTGCTGCTCATATGGCTTCACCTCTGGGCCCTTCACTGTCTTCATGGCCCTCCTTTGGACACTCTAATGGCTTTATGTCTTTTTAATATTGTGGTGCCCAGAACTGCCCCCAGGACTTGAGCTGAGGCTGCCGCAGCCCAGAGCAGAGTGGGACAGTCCCCTCCCTCACCTGGCTGGTGATGCTGGGCCTGATGCCCCCCAGGACATGGCTGGCCCTCCTCAGCAGATGAGATGAGTAGATGGCAATGTACCCTGGGAGGCACCACCTCATGAAGGAATGAATTTCAGTTTCCTTAGGGACACGGTAGTGTTAATGTTGAAGATTTGGCAGGCAGTACTTGAAGACGCCAAATACTTCTCGGATATATTTTTGTATATCTTGAAAGCTGAATGTGAAAAACCAAAAGCCTGCTTAATTCACTTTTGAAGTTGTGGGGGAAGAATGGAAAAGGTCAAGAAATGTAAAAATTGCAGTTAAGCTGGGATGTTAATTTGGTTGTGCCTAGAAATTGCTGTTTCTTTCCTTTGTACTTTTTAAATTACCAGCTTTGTAGGGATTTTTGTCTTTAAATGAATTTGATGATTTCAGTTTTCTTTTTTTAAGAGTCTATCTTTTTATTATCCAGCTGAACAGTTATGTTAATGAGTTTGGTTTGCATTTTGCTTGTAAGATTAAAGCTGATGGTGAGACTACATAGTCAATGGCAACATTAGTTTGCAGTTCTGAGAGTGTACGTGCTCAACAGACAAGTTTTCTGTCAGTTTTAAAAGACAAATGCTAAGTAGAGATGTTCAGCCTCTCCAGTTAACTTGCTGAAAAATGGGTACATCAATTCTGATAGCAGAATCTGTCTTTCAGATAGCTCTGCTGGTATGTGCTGCAGTCTCTATAGCTTGGAAAGAAATTACTTTTATGTATGATGTTATAGCTTGATGTCTAATGAAAAAGAGTCTTAAAGAACAAAATCACTGGAATCTCAACTTAATTTCATTTTGTTTATATTATTCTGGATTTTAATTCCTGAGTAAGTTAAATTATTTAGTTATTAGTATTGTTTATCACCAGCATAAGATGTTTTGTGCAAGCTTTTTAGTAGTAACAGGGAAACATTTAAAAGTGCTGTTTTGCCACTGATAGTCCAAAGCAGTTCAGTATTTTGGTATATTCAAGGATAGAGGGGACTGGGAAGTGGAGCCTTTGAGTACAGGAGGAGGCAATGGTGCCTTTGACACAAGTGCTGGGGGAGCCTCCTGCCTCCAGCCTGCCCTGCTGTGTTCTCCTGCCTCGTGGCTGGTGTCCTCCTCCCATCTTCTGATGCTCCAGTGAGCTCTCCTGCTGCAAATCAGGCTACTGAGGAAGCCTGTAGTAAAGCAAACCTTACAACAACAACAAAAAAGGAAAATGTGAGGCAGAATTTCTGTTTAGATTTGCTACTGAAGAAAAGGAACGTTGAACTATTGCCATTGTTGATAGGTTTTTTGCCACGTAAACCATTCTTTTAAATGTACACCAAAAATGCTATGCCTGCTGTGGTAGCTTGGTAACCTCTCTCTGATTTGCTGCATTTGGTTTATTTTGTGGAAATACAAGGCTGTACCTGTAAGAATGGCAAGGAGACATTGCTGTCTCTAATAGTCAAACACAGAGTTGGGAGAGTTACCTCTGTACCCCGTGAGGAGATCACTATTGAATGTTTTTCACCTCTTATTAGGATTAAGTACTTAATCTGTGGGGCATTTATTTGAGAGTTGATTATTGTTTGTTTAAAGGATCTGTTAGTGAAATGAAGTTGGTTTCTGTTGTGGATAGCACTGGAAACCTAATTTAAAGGTTATATGGAAAAATAAGCTTTGAAGACTGATAGTAATTTTCCAGGAATATTAACTTCTTAGCTTTTCTGGGTTTTGGTTTTGTTTGGTTATGGTTTTTTTCTCAGTATAGATGTACATTAAGTGCAACTGAGAGGAGACTAGAGCTAAAAACATCTGGTAAGAGAGAACAGTTTAGGTCACAGTTTCTGATCATTTGTACCTGCTCTGGAAGTATCTTATTCAGGTGTGTGGAAGAAATGCCCTGAATGCTTTAAAGAGTCACTTTCATTCCCCTCTCTGTGTCTATGGCAAAGCCTTTCTAGTTTGTTCTGAAGAGCTAGTGTAGGAGGAGAAAACAGCCATAAGAATTTGGGGAAAAGATGGCTTTTTCCTTATCCTGAAGACCAGACTACTTAAATTAAGTAGAAGTCCAGTTACTAACAAATTGCTTGTTTTCAATCCTGTGCAATTTAGGTTTTTGGTCTCACTTGCTGTTAAGCTGATGGGTTCAAATATCCTTCTTGATGTACCCTGATTGTTTTTAAAAAACCCTCCTGCTTTAGTGGGAGACTATTTTTGTCCTTGGTAGTTTAATTCCCTGTTCTTCAAGATTGGTTTGCATGAGTAGTTCCACTGACTCCCAGCAATCTCTGCATTCAGGCTGCTCAGCATTGGCATGGATGCACAAACCAGCCTCTAGTTTATGCTGATTTACAACTCAGACTACTTCTAGTCTCCAGCCTTTCGGGGTGTAAAAGTAGCAGTTCCAGACGTGCATTTTTTGTAGCATAAGTGTTGCTGTGTTTACCTAATGACAAACTGAAGTTCCTTTAAAAGAAGTGTTAGGTCTGTAGTAGCCAACACAGTCATTATTAAATGCTAAACGTTTTATGTTCTGTAATACCAGTAATCACCTATTAAAATTCTGCAAATTCTTCACTGAATATTCTTCAGACAAAAAATACTAACTAAGCAATTGTTTCATCTTTTATTTTATGAAATATTTTATAGTATTTTATTTTCATGTTCTGCTTAAAATAAGCATTGAGAGATATTTGTACTTTCTTTGGAGCTGAGATCGGGAGGGCTTATGGAGCCATGTAATTCTTACGGTATTGCAAGAAAGAAATAATTTGCACAGTATTGGTACTTGATGTCTTAAGTGCTTTAGGACCTTCTTAATGTAATCTGGCATGTTGTGGATTACCCAGATACAGAATATATTGTCACAATAAGTTTTATTTTAATATTTTAATTAAGTTATTCCCTTTGACATGTCTGGTGTTTGTTATTTTTCCCTAATAGGTGCAGGGAAAACACCGACTTTAGGAGGAGGATTCCACGCCAATCTGAGAAAGGAGTCACGAGCACAAACCCTACAGAATGGTACTGGCAAATTTTAGTCTTGTTGATATGAATTTTTTTTAATAATATGGTTGATACAATTAATATTTAGTTTTGAATGTGACCTCAAAACCTTGGCAGCCCCCTCATTATTCAGTGGACAAGTGTGCCTAGTGCTGATTTTTCATTGTGCTCTCATTTGGCTGCTATACCTGATTTATGAGTTCATGTAGCTGACTGACAAAAGGGTAATGGCACCTGACTATACTACTGTGGTTGAAAAGGGCTTTTTCAAGGTTGACATGCCCGTTGCACCTTTTAATTATCTGTTAAACCTGTTGTGGCTTTCTATTTAGTCAGTTTTCAGGGTTCTTGAAATGCTTTATTCGTGTTTATTTTTAAGTATAATTCTTCAAATATTTTTGGTCTTAAGCAATACAAGTGTGAGATAATGCATATAAGTAATCATGTGCTTAATATGTGATCTTTCAATAGAGTGAGGAAAAATGGAAAAAAGGTTTTAGTGCATAGATGACATTAAATAAATATTCTCATTACATGCTTTACATTTTAATTGATATCTCCATATTCTACACTCTTTAAAGAGGTGAATAAAACCAGCTTTTATTCCAGGAGCAGAATGGTCTTCCAGTTTGCTGTTACTTATATCAAGGGACAGGAGTTGTCATTTTTTGGCTAATTAATACTCCTGTCTCATGACTCTTGGAGATGACAGCTGATGGACTGTCACAGCAAAGTCTCAGAAGCTGACATGTAATTAACCAGGGATGTAAATGGGTTTTACTGATAAGGTACTCATTTGGGGGAGATATTTTAAAGAAAGGTATTTTCCTAAATTAATCTTGCATTTGCAACTCAACACAGAAAGATCTTGCCTATATTATGCCTCCATAGGTATATGAAGAGTAAGATTGATCTGATATTATATTTTCGTAGGTATAGATAGGTTAATATTGATCTGTGTCATTGAAGTATAGTCAGATTACTTTACTCAGTGTTATTCAGCTGATGTATATACAGATTTTTTTATATACAAAATGTTTTATTCAGCTGTTTTTACTTGAGACTATTGAGCCCTGTTTGTTTGGCAAAGTAAAGCATGCACTTTAGGTGAGCTAGTGTCAGTGTCAGGTCTGAAGTTATCCTAGGAATTTAAATTTCCTGTCTAAGATGTAACCTATATAAGCAGTGGAATAAAGCCACTAAACTTAATGAAGTCTGGTTTTGGATTAAGGCACTTTAATCAAAACTGTAATTTTGAACAGGCATTTAAAAAATAAATTGGCTTTTTGTTCATAAGAACATCACAGTTGTCTGTAATTGTAGAAAAGTAAAATGCTGATGGAAGGAAATCTGTCTTGTTGCTTTGTGGAGTGTTTGAGTCCTTCAAAAGTCCTTTTGGTTATGCCAAAAGGTAATCACAAGTAAAGACAGTGTAGGCGTTTTTTTAAAATCTAAACACAGCTTTTTTCTGGGATGAGTGTTTGCTGGGGAATATGTCTGAGCATCTTCCTTCCCCACAGCTTTTGTGTGGGGGGCCTCCCTGATCAAAACCAATGAGTGCTACTTGGCTTGAGTGTATCAGCATCATATACAAGAAATTTTAGTTGCTTTAAATGACCTTATCTCTCAAACAGTCTTGAAACAGCAAAATAATTTGCCTTTTTACTTATACCTCTCTGAAGCTCTTTTCAGATTTTCTTCTATTTTTTTTCCCTGTGTCTATCCTTTATATAAGGAACAAGTATTTGGGCTTTGATTTCTGTAGCCAACCTACTTTGTCATGCTGCCAATCTGTCTCTGGGAAAGTTTTTTTCAGTGAGCTAAGTGATGTTCTTGCTCAGTCCCAGGCATGACAACAGCAGCTGATATTTCAGGTAGAGCAATTGCTGTTTGAAAGGCTTTTCTTTTCTGCTGCTGTATAATGAACTGGTTGTCTGCTGCTTTTAATCACACTTCTGGCTTTACATAGTTTTTAATTGCAAATTGAGCTATGGCAGTGAGCTTAAAAAATCTCCCCCTGTCACTGTGGGCCCATGATCATGGCTTTTTTTTGGGGGGGTGAAATTATGTTAAATATCTGTCATGGTTAGACTTAAAAGTGTAGCAAGGTAAATGAACTTACTGTACATATTTTAAAGAAGAGGTATGGAGCTGTTCATTGAGTGAAACTGAAATGCACTGGTAGTTGGTAGTTGAACAGTTATAAAAAATGCCGAGCTACTTATTGATTTGCTGGTGCCACTACATTGGCATTTCCAAAGTTAACAGTGCTGCAGATGAAGTGCTGCAGCTCGCTGCCGTGGGGATGCTGCTGCAGGACAGCCCGTGAGCTGCTCCGGGAGGCCTGGTCCTGCCACTCGCTGGTGGCTCTTTTGTCACGGCTGCTGCTGCCTTTGGTACTGAGCACACGATTCTCTCTCCTGTACCACCGGAGCTCCATGCAGGCTCTTGCTGAAGGGAAGAGCCAGGCCCTGGGAAGCAGGGATGGGTGGATGGAAGTCCCCAGTGTACTGGAGAGCAGCCGAGTGCCTGTGTGTGGTCCGGGAGTGCTGGCAGGTCTCGATCTGCTCCTGCTCTGCTTGCCAGCAACCTGCAGGCCTGACGTGGTGCAGGGAAAAGTCCGGCCACGGAGCAGGGACTTGCTGGGTTTTAAAAAACAACCATCTCCCCCTGCTACCCCTCCATCCCGCCACTCCTTCCCCATGTAGTTTGGTCCAAATTCTTCCTTACTGCGAATTCTGTCTTTCCAGGGAAGGTGGAAGGGGTGATCTGGACTCACTGTCTCTTAATTATCAGCAAAGCAGCTGGGCTTGGCTAAATATATGATGCTGCTGGTCTTTGAGGATTTTATTGAAAGGATGTTTAGAATTAGATGAAGAACAGTTTTGCATTAGAATGCTTAAGGTAACAACTTTTTTTTTTTCATGCATTCTGAAGTGAAGAAATGCAAAAGTAAAGTCTCCCAGGAGCTGCTCATCAGTTCTGGACTCATCTACAAAATCATTGTGTGCATTGGTGTTTTTGTATTATCTAATATACATATTGCATATTTATGCTCTAAACAAAGCCATGGGCAAACTCTGAACGTGTTGTAGTTTTCAGGTTTGTGTAAGAATGTCCATTACACAGAACTAGTTTCCTGTACCACATGTGCCTTTGCTGTACCTTTCCCCAATATTTATAATGCAGCAGGGCATGGCCATTCAGTTTCTCCCTTTCTTTGCTGAACCAGCTATGTTTGTGTGTGTTCATTTGGGAATTGGCTGCTTACAGAAACTGGAGTCTTGTTTACACTTGCTAAAATATTTATGCAGGGAAGACTTAGTACTCTTGTATTTGTTCATAATCACTTTGATTTTCAGAGTGCTAATTGAGTGTATGAAGCTCCACAAATTCAACAAGCTCAGGCCCACAAAATGCTTTGTATCTGTGCATACAGATCTCATTTTTGTAGTAAAAACCTGTGCACCTGTGAGAGGATGCAGTGTTTCAGCTTCAGCTTTGTTTTAAGGGATATGGCAAAATAGCTAAATACTGCTGATTTTGTGAAAAAGAAGAATTATGAACAAAATACCAGCTCAGAGAGGGGACTCTGACAAGACATCTTCATCTGTTTGAGCCTCTTCAAATTTCTACAGTGTTGGTCAACACTTACAGTCACTTCCAGGGCTGAAATGCAGAGTGATGTCTCTTTAAATTCCATTTTACAGTTCCGTGTGGCATTACATAATCTCTCTAAATAGCCAGTTTATTCTTGTTTCCTTGCAGGCAATCTGCTCTCACTGTATCAGTGTCAGAGTCGTTGTTACAAGGGAGTTGTTCTTAACTTGGAGCTCTGATATTTTCAGTAGTCTTCAGTGACCAAAAAGAAAAGGGACTGGGGAAGGAGAGTCAATGGCATGATTATGACTTGAAAGCTTTAGTTGCAGATATTCAAATTTGGTTTAAACTAAGTTTGAAGATTGCAGCTGCATCTAACTTAATCCAGTTTCTGAACTGTTGTGCTGTGTTTTTAATTATTTCTTTAAATGAATGTGTGTTTTTCCTCAGTCCTCTTAAATACCAAAACATAGCTAACAGTATTTTAATGCTAAATGGGAAAGTGTTTCTGGAGATGTTTTGTAATGCATTTTTTACTGTGTACATTTAAACTATTTGCTTAATTCTTTAACATTTGTTGTCATCACTCATTTCATAGCTGGTTTATTACAAATGATTACAGAGGGCTCTGTTTCCTCCCAGAACTATTCACTGTGAATTAGACCAGGACAATATCTTACACACGTGAAGCACAGAAATATCCAAAGGGGAGGAATAGAGAACACTGTTTAACAAAACTAAAGCAGCAAGGGAAGACAGAATAGTGGAATCCTAGAATAACTGAGATTGGAAGAGACCTGTGGAGGCTGACAAAATCGTGACTTTGAGGTTGCATTAAGCTGCTGAGGGCCTAGGGCAACTGAGCTCCAGTTATTACCAAGGAAGGATATGACAGAGTTTCCCTGTACAACCTGTCTTCTGATGGTTGGCTACCCTCACTGTGAGGAATTTTTTCCTTGTGTCGAGTCAGAACTTATTTTGATAAAATGTGGCTCTTGCCTCTTGTCCTTTTGCTGTGCATCTCTCGTGATGCAGCTCTGGTTCCATCTTTATAACCTCCCATGCATAGCTGAAGGCACCAAAGAGACTTCTTCCTCCTCTTTCTTGTCTTGAGGTTCAGCAGATTCATCTGTCAGCCTCACCCATGAGCTGCAGTCTCCGAATCATCATAGGGACTCTCCACTGGACTTGCTCCAATATGGCAATGCCTCTTCTGCAGAGGAGTCCTGACCTGGACAAAGTACTCTAAATATAGTCTCACAAGTGCTCAACAGAGATGATAATCACTTCTCTGGACCTGCTGGCTGCAGTCTTAATAACATGGCTCTGGGATGAAGTTAACCTTCACCACTGTGACTGGCTGCCACTGAGCCATGTTCAGCTTTTTGTTGATGAGGATCCTACATACTTTTCTGCAAAAAAGTCAGTCAGTCCCCAGCCTGTGTTTTTGCCGTGCAGTTCTTCCATCCCAGGTGCAGAAAAATTGCATTTGGCTCATGAGGCTTCTGTCAGCTCATTTCTGCAGCATCTTAAGATTCCTCTGACTAGTGGCTCTGACCATCAGCATATTGGCCACTGTTCCAATGGGATGGCATCTGCAGGCTGGCAAAGGAAACCTCCTGGCCTATTGTTCACATTGTTAATGTGAAGGCATTAAACAGTACTGGCCCCAGTATCAATCCCAGTTGTAAGTCTGATGTTGCAAGTGCTGAGCACTACTCTTTGAACCAGGCCAGCCTTTCACCCAAGTTGCTGTTCACTAGCCTAGTCCAGATCTCTGCAATTTGGCTGCCAGGGAGAATGATGAAATGGGATGAGGGAAGAGCTGTAGTTACAATTTATCTTGACTGCATTCTGGCTGTTGCAGTTGGGCATGATCTACCCTCATTGAATCTGTGCTGGCAATTCCTGGTAGCCTTCTTGGGTTTTGTGTCTGGAAATGGTTTCCAGGTAGAGGCTGAGTTCCAAGAGGCTGAGGGGAGCCTGACTCACCTTTAGAGTTCTACTTCTCCCTTTGAAAGAGAAGCTTGATGCTGCCTTGTAGTCAGAGAGCACCTCTTCAAATTCCTCCAACTTTTTAAAGATGAGAGAGATTACTCTTTTTACCATCTCTCTTTCCATTCTCAGATGTATCCCATTAAGTCCAATTAACTTGTATGTGTAGATATTGTGTTAGTCCTTGCTCAGTCTTTCTTTACCATGGATAGTTGCGTACCTCTTCTCTGAACCAACTGAAGCCCTCTGAAATCCAGTGCTGTAATTGTGCTACCCCTCTTCCTCACACCCCTTAAGACCTTGTTTATCTTGGGTTGCTGTAACCAAGCCTGCCATCAGACTTTACATCCTCCACAACTTCTTCCTCTCTAGAGTGGTAGGTGTATCACAGTGCTTCTGCTTGACCTGTTCTGATGTGCTCTGGAATTCCACTGGATTGCCTGTGACCCGCTATGGTTCCTGTATGTTTCCAGCAGCTGCTGGGGTGCATCCAATTTACCATGAGAATCTGGAGGTCTTCCTGCTTTCTAAAGAAGGCTTCATCTTCAGGATGGTCTATGGCAGGTGCTCGTGACTGTTTCCTTTGGCCTTGCCTCTCTCCCAGACCCGTTTACTCTTTATTGGCCTGTCAGTCATTTTTCAGCAGAGCTTCACACTTTCAGGCTGTTCTTTGTATAGAATGAATCCCTGTCAGTCACCTTCCCTGTCTGTCCTTCTTGTGGAGCCATCCATCTCATTCCTCCAGTCACGTGAGCTGTTCCACAATGTGTCTGTAACTCCCCAGTGAATTTGTAGTTTTGCAGCTGTGCATAGGCTTTGAAGTCTTCCGAACTGTTTCCTTTGTTAGATGAAATCTTTTCTATGACTCTTCCTCCTGTATTAATTCCTGTCCCTGACTTTGATTTCAATGATGAAACTTCTAGTCTAGGCTGTCTGCCATTATCTCGCCCTTCTTGCCTTCATTTCTGTTGCGATAGAAGCTAATCCTAATCCTCTCATCTCTGTTTATTAGCACCACATCGAGTTTTCTGTCGTTATCTTTTAAACTAATCATTGCCTAAAGTTCTCCTTTTCTGGTTTTGCCTCATATCTTCCTAAATTTCATTACTCACTAAGGTTTTGAAAGACTTCCTCTTCTAGCCCAACCATTGCTTCAGTTTTAGCCTTTGATCTGTCTACTGCCATGTCCCTTACGAGTCCTCTGTTATCATTAGCAATTTCTCTCTCATCCATTTCCTTCATCTTCACATTTCATGTGTTAACTTCCCCCATCTCTCTTTGAAGGAGGATAAGGGGGCATCTTCTCCTTTTCATTTGGGATGATATTACATGTTTTTCATGTGTGGGTGTGTTTTGTTGGGTGGTGGATTTTGTTTGGTGTTTGATGTTTCAAGTACAACCTTTTCCCCTGGTAAACTTCTTCAGCCTCAACATACCTCTTCCATCTAGTCCTATGTCATGGCTGGACATAGGTGGCAAAATTTAGATGTCTGTGTGAGCTCCCCTTTCTCATCTCCTTTCAGAGGCTCTGCATTAGAGGCAGACAGATTTAGGGTGTGATTAATTTAATCCGAAAGGAAGTCAATGACTTATTCTCTGAAGCGTCTGTTTCTCTTCACTCACTGAAAGGAAGTCTATATTGACTAAGCCCAGTCACTCATCTCTGGAGATAAGGGTGATGAATTGTAGGCTTTGGTGTCTGCTGAATCTGTCTGTATTTGTGTATCTCCTTGTTGACATAGAGTTAACATGGCCAAAACTGAACTATGAATTGCATCCAACTGTTCTGCCTTTTTGCACGTTAACAAGTTCAAACTTCTTCCCACTGAGGCTACTCACAGCTTTCTTTCCTCCTGTCTTGTAGATCCACCCTCTCCAGCATCTGCCAAACCATGTATGTGTCCTAGCCATAACACTCACATATTTGTTTCTTCAATAAGTGTCTTTAGACTTTCTTTACTCTTCCTCTCTCATCAGAACATGCTCCAGAGCCAGGAATGAAGAAAAGTTGTGACCTGGAATGCAAAATCTTTGGTCCTGAACTTCTTCATCAAACAGTTTTTAAAGGAATGTTATTTTCCCCTCTTGTTTGCCCTTTCACATTTGTGGTTGCTGTTACTGGTCACATAACAGTTCAACAGGGAACTTTCCTGGTATTACTAGGCTGTTGTGTTTGACTTCCAGCTTGCTGGACCTCTGTGCTTCTGAGGCTTGCTTGGATGTCAGCAAGTCTGTGCTTTCCTGGTCCTCAATGCAGGCTCTGGTAAGTCCCAGCAGCACAAGCCACAGCTCAGTGCTGGACTCCCTGGTGGCTGAGTCTTCAGGGTATCTCAGTATCTTGTACATTTTTTTCAGAGCTTTACCTTCCAGGGTTTGCAGACAACTGCACTAATCAGCAAAGACTTGAGGAGATGGGAAAAACACTTACTTAAGGAAAACAAACAAAAAACCTCAGGGGCAGAAAACCTGCTCTTTAGCCAGCGTGAGTTACTCCAAGACTTTGGGTAAAAGCAGAAGGTTGTATTTCCCTGCCTGTTTCCCTATTACTCTAGAGTTTGATTCAGAGGCCTCTGAGGAAGCTGGGATCCTTCTGGTACTTCAGTTTTTCCTTAAGTACATGGAGAATCTCTTCAATCTCATTTTGCTAATGAAACCCTGTACTTCATCATCTCCAGTTACCTTTGTTAAAAAACCAGTTGAGTTCATCAGCTGATCTGGGACAACCTTTGGTTATACATTGATTAATTAATTTCTGCTTGAGTTGAAATTTGAAAAATTTTATTGTCTTAAATTTGGCCATTTTTGTGTTTCCCTGGGGAATGATAAATAAAGTACCTGTCTTGGAGATGCATTTGATGTGCTGCTTATCCTTAAGGGACAGTATAATGGAGAAGAGTCCATGTGTCCTTAAAAGAGATCTGTTACTTTTCTAAGAAAAAGATCTGGAATCCTTTAAGTAAAGAGTAGAGGATCTGCTGGAGATAATGCCTAGATTTTGCCCAGAGACTGACTGACAACTTAAAACTTTGAGCACAGCATAACACTGACGCTGGGTTGAAATATGTGAGTCAAGCTTTGCTGGTCATCCTTGCTCTGTTCCTGTGTTTGCTTAGCCAGAAAAGGGAAAAATTAGAAAAGGCATTTCTAAAATTCGTTGGAGGTGTTGGTTCAGTCTGTATGTGACTGAGTAAACAGAGAGATTGTCCTGTGACTGAGGACAGCCTGTGTTGTTACTTTTTCTTTTAATTTTGAAGGTTGTCTTTGAAGTTGGAAAAAAAAATCAAATTGCAGTCTTAATCAAATGGATTAACATGACTTCTGTTGTCTTTGCTAATAACTAGAAATATTTGCATGTTCAGCTGCTTTGAACTGGCCTGTTTGTGACTCTGGAGTTAAAAGCATCTTTCGTGGTTCCTTTGCTCTGTCTCCTCTCCTGTCTCTGCTCCGTCTCTTGGTTTATTAGCTGACTGTGGACAAGAGAACTCTTGTGGCAAGTAATCAAACAAGAGAAGAAATGCCCTCTAAAGTTCTGCATGCTTGTGAAATTTCTTGCTTGGATATTAAAGTTTTGGCCTTTTGTATCTCCAAATTTCTCCCTGTTAAATTTGACAATCTCTATGTGACACAGAGTACCATGATACAGATCACATTTGTGGAATTCACTGATGGAGATTTATCTCCCTTGCAGCCTTGTGTAGGTAATTGGAACCTGTCATTTCTCTTGAGAGCAATCCTTTACTTGAAGATCGTTTACCTAGTGAGCTAATGTTTATTAAAACATTTCCTTTTTATAGTACTACTCATGAAGAAATGAATTTGGGTATTAATAGGTTTATCTTCCTTCTTGTACAGTATGGCAGAAAATAGGTGACTGCCTCTCTCCTTCCTCCTCCTCTAGTAATATCTATAAATTTCAGTGCTAGTAATCTGCCTCTTCTAACAAGCATCTGAATTAAACCATTTTGTTAGACAGGCTTAAAATATGCTCCAGGTAATACAGCTTTGGTTTAAGTTCCATGTAACTGCTCCTTTCTTTTTTGATAATGAAAGAATATGTATGTCACTTTTGTGGCATAGGACTCTTAAACATTAAAACATGAGTTTTGAAGTGTTTGTGTCATTTCATAGGCACTATGGCTCAAAACTTGAGAGGGGAAGGTTGTTGTTGCTTTTTAATGATGTGTTCTCTGATAGTGCTGAGTTCTTGTCGTGTTGAAAGTGCTTTTTGTTTTGCTCTGTGGAATAAATGGGAGCGCTGGTGATGTGACAGTACAGGAAAGTATTCCCTAAGCCTGAGGGTCTGCAAGTGTGATTTATTTTTGGAGCTATTGCATTTTTCTTGAAGATTGTTTTTTCTGAAATAATGGCCCCAGCATTAAACTTCTGGACCACTGCAGAAATAAAAAAATAACAGAAAAAAAATCAGAAACGACAGTGTTGTGTATCAGGTCTGAAATGTGTGTCAGTGGGAGCTTCCTGTATCCAGTACAGACACATCGGCAAATTTCTGAGCAGACTGACCTATGTCAGCCCCCTGCTCAAGAGAAAAAACCACCAAAAACCTCAAAACCAAACTCTGGTCCCAGCCTGAACAACAACTCTGTGCATGCAAGCAAGTGATCTTTGACCTGGGTGATTGCAGTCCTGGGGTTTGCTGCCCTCCCTGTAGGTTGTGGTGTCAGCCCAGAGGGCTGATTTGGTGCAGGGTGCAGGTGGGAAGGAGCTGTTGTAGAAAGGGTTGGGAACTCCTCTGATTGGTATTGCCATTGGAATCCTGCAGCTCTGGAGTCCAGGTCCATGACAGGCACTTTGTAATAGCAAAGCCAGTTCAATCCCAGCCTTTCCCATCCCTCAACTGCCCCTTCCCACCTCCTTCATCCAAATATGCTGGGCCTTAGCTTGGGCAATGTACCTCTTTACTGGGACAGTGAAAAATCTGGATTTCACAGGCAAAATAAAAAAATAAAAAGAACCAACACTTTTTTTCTTGTATTGTTTTCCTTTTATCATTTCACTCCTCCACATGCCACCATAGATTGGAGGAGGGAATGAGTGACGTAGATAGGAGCAGGAGCCTCTTAAACCAGTTCTGCAGCAGGAGAGGCTGAACGCAGAGCTGCGTAGTGAGCTTCTCTCTCTTTTTCCTCCTAGTTTTTCTTTAAACATTTATTTATAACCCACTGTCCTGTTACGTTCAGTCCTGCACAGTCAGAATGAAGGAAGGTGTTTTCTGTTCTTTTGGCTTGACTTAATATGAGTGGGAAGATTTTTAGAAATGTTCTGTTCATTGACTGCTGCTGGCAGATGGATGCTCTCCGCTTGAAGTGCCTCAGGCCTTGATATCTTCCGTTTACTCCCCTTCCCTCCTCCCAGCACACACCCTGGAGTGTGCAGGCTGTGCTAATTTAGTCACAACTTAAAAGGGAGTGATGAAGAAGAAATGCTCAGCTCTAATAGAATTCTTGTCACTGGTGACATCTTTGGGGAGTACATTTTCATTTCAGGATCCCTGAGGATTTTTTCCAGCAATGTGTATTAGATGTTCTGCAATGCTTCGATGGAGCAGCAGTAAAATTTGTAATGCATTTTAGGACCAAAATGCTAATTCTGTTTATATATTAATCAGTTCAGAAAATACAGCAAATATGACATCCAGTTTGATATTTTTCAAGTATTTTAGTAACTCAGGCTTGACTGTTTCTGGTTCTGAGGTGGCTTTTCTCTCTGTCTGAATTATTTGGTTAATCTAGTATGTTAAAACATTTGAACCAATTACTATATTTTACCAAACTGAATGCTCCTATGTCAAGAGTTTGCCTTACAGTCAGAAGTCAGCTGATCCTAGGTCTGAGGAGTTTGATTAATTTTTTAACAGCATCATAAAATTGAATGTAATTATTTCCTACACAGAGATTTTTACCATTTTCTGGTAAAAATTGCGTGTATTTTTAATGGGAAAAAAAGCCAAATTATACACAACCAGACATAAAAGTTGTTCTTCTATGGTGATGACCATGCTTTAACTTGGTGGATGTGTTCAAAATCCTGTACAGCTTCAATCACCAGGTGGTGCTGTTACACACTGCTCAAAACACGCCTGGAAAGTTAAGTTTCAATTCTGCCACTGCCATACTTATTCAAGTGTAATTTCATGGGAGGAGTGGTGAGAAAGAGAATTTCTTTCTTTAATCATGTCTTTAAAGTAGAGACTTTCCTGAAAATTTTGGGTTTGCTCTTGTGTGAGCTGCTCAGTGGAATTTTCTCCCACATGGTTTATGACCATGTTTTATGTAAAAATGTTCTATGGGATAATTTAGGAGCTTGGATGCTGGGTGTGTGGGACCATGTCTGGGCTCTAGCCAGTGTGATTCCTTCTTGAGTGCTGAGATTATGAAGGCTTGCAATAAGGAATGAAGGAGCATAACTTGCAAGTACTGGATGTTTTAGCAAAGGTGAAAGGCTGAAGAGTGATGTCTCTTCATAAGCTGTACGTAACCTGCTTCATGAATGAGACATAATTTAACCTGGTGAATTTGGAAGGGAAATAACTTCAGTCTGCTCTGGAAAGACTCTCTTCAAAAAAAAAAAAAAAATTCAGGCTCCTAATGCACAATTTCTTTTCAATGTCTTCAGTAATTGTAATGCTTTTTCTCTTATTTAGAAAAAACTTTGCAACATACATTTAAAATGTAAAAATTTTTTCCCTCAGCAGTTGTAAAGTAATTAGAGTTGAAAAGAAAGTTTATTTTTTCCTAAGGCTTTGCAGAACTGGTTGTTTTTGGTTAAACATTGAATGTGAAATCATCAGTTTAAGGTTCCAAACTATTCCTTTAGATTAAGATGTTTTCCTCCTCTTTGTACTCAAATAATTGAATCATTTTGGACAATAAAAACTGCTAAGTGCTAGGCTGCTTAGACTAAACCTAAGTAGTGCTAAACATGTATATAGAAATGAAGGAAGTTTAAGTAATTGCAGGAGGGGGGAAGAATTCTCAAATGCATACCCCTCCTGAAGGCATTATTATTGCTGTAATTTTAGATGTAATTTCCTACATTAAAAATGTAACACTTGAAAAATGAATGTAATTATTTCCTACACAGAGATTTTTCTTCTAACTTTGTTTTCTAATACAAATGATAAGCAAATGACACTTAAAAAGTAGAGAGAGAACTACAGCGTGGTCTCCTCAAACCCAGGCTCCAGTGTGGCAAGGAGCTGGGTTTAGCATACTTAAGCCTGGTTTTGATCCATGCTGTGTAGACCTGCCCTGGATGTCAGTGGGAGCTGTATTTGCTTGGCATTATTGTTTGGGACACCAAGTATGTACCTAGAAGCTGCCTTTAATCACCAAGATTTAAAGCCTTCATGCTGTTACAACAAAGCTGTCCCAAACAAACACAGTGAAAATTAATTGGAAAGGCCATTGATTGCTTAGGTGTTTAAAGTCAGTTCAGAGGATTCCTGCGTTTTCAACCCAAAGAGGCTTCTCTTAAGTTTGAACAATAGGAAAATCAAACATGGATCTTTCTTCAGAGGAAGGTCATTAGCACTGAATGCAGCAAAACAAGTGGCTATTTATATTAAAATGTGTGACCCCCTAAGAAGTTATATTATGCAAATGAGCATATAAATGCCTTTCTAATAAAATCAATTAGGAATGGGATTTTCAGAAGAAAGCTCTATACTCTTCCTTTGTGTGCTCTAATACCACTCAGTTGATTATTTGTACTTTTGGGTAGTATATTATGAAATGCATAATATTAAAAAAACAGGTTAGGATCACAGTTCCAGTTTCTGGGGTGTACACAGAGGTGGGTTAATGGAATCACTTAGGATGTGCAGGAATCACACTCACACTTTCTCCTGTATGGTTGTCATTCCTTAGAGAGTATGTATTGATTAGTGTTTCCATTATACCTTAGATAGGCTGTTTGATTGCTCTTATAAATCAGTATTCAGGGAAAGCATTCTTTGCATTTTTGCAGTAGGAATCATGAATTTGCTACTTTGCTTTGAAGTCCATGCACTTAGGATGAATTTCTGAGAATGGGTTGCTGTGCAGACACTGGTCATTAGGTTTGGTCTGAGGCTTGCGGGTTTTTGTGATAACAATATAAAACTAAGGAACTTGAGCTTGCTTATTTCCTGTCCTTATAAAATTGACGCATAAGACAAAGCCACCCTTCAATGTCCTTCCTTTTCAGAAAGCATCACATTATCTTGTCTAAAAGGGAGACATAAATATTGCAGTTTCCAGCCATGCTCTCGTGGGTTAGCACAGGTGCTAAAGCATGGGTGATCATCCTGGTACTTATTTGCAGAGTTTGGCAGAGCCAGTTGGTGCATTTCTTGTTCTCTTGGGCACATGTACATATACATGCAAGCTCAGATGCATAGAAATCCTTCTACGTGGGAAAAGGCAATTTCTAAATTAGATTAGGAAATGGATGTCTTTGCTCATGGAATGTAGTGACAAGACAAGGGGGAATTGCTCTAACTGAAGGTTGTTAGGTTTAGATTAGATATTAGGAAGAAATTCTTCCCTTTGAGGGTAGTGAGACACTGGCTGATTCTGCTTGGAGAAGCTGTGCCTGCCCCATCCCTGCAAGTGTTCTAGGCCATGTTGGATGGGGCTTGGAGCAACCTGGTCTGGTGTCCCTGCCCATGGCAGGGGGAGTTGGAGCTTGATGATCATTGAAGTCCCTTCCAACCCAAACCATTCTGTGATCCCACGATGTTTCTATAATCTTAGACAAAGCATAGAAGTTGTGTGTTACTGAGGAGCTTCACTCAAGACTTGTGGCTGCACTTCTTGCCAAAGCTTGTCTCACTTCTCTTTCTTGCTCTGGCTGATGCCTATAGAAAACTGTTTGTCTTTTCTCCTTGTGTTGTGTCTCACCACAAAATCTGAAGAGCGCTGGGAGCTGGTGCAGGGGGTGGTGGTGGGATGGAGGGGGGGGATGTTGGATTTCCCCTTTCAGCTGTCACCAGCAACTTCATCCTCTGCTATTTTACCTGTTTTATTACAAAAGAAAAAAGTAGATTTCTTCTAATCCAAGAAAGATTGGGAAAATACTCTTACAAAAAATAAAATGATGAAAAGTACAGGCCCAGCTGGCCCAGTTGAATGTAGTCTTCAGGCTGCGGTTTTTGTCTGTCCTCTCCTGCTTTTTACCTTGTGTTTGCTGTGGAATGAAGAGAGGAAAACATACTTATATGAAAATGCAGTAAATCACTAATAGCTCTTAATTTATCATTGACTCCTCTCTAATTACCAGCCTCTATTTTAAATGTGAGATGAATCCTCACAATTTGCTAATCCAAATTCATCCTCATTTTCAAAGGTGAGGATGAAGTTGTCCTCCTATTGTCAGCAAATCAGTATCTATAAATTAGGACATTTTAGAGGGGTTGCCTTATTATCCTGAGCCCCATGCAGCTTGCTAGATCCAAGCAGGTGTTACATTTGCTGGTTGTGAAAGCTCAGGAAAAATAGCTAGAAATAAAATTATTGAATGTGAGCAGAAATCTTGTAAGTGATTTCATAGCAGCACTAATATTGGTGAATAGCTTTGCAAATACTGTCCCTTTCCACTTAAAAAAAATAATTCTATATCTAAAGGTTCTTTTTAGAAGGTAGGAGGTGGGGGAAGAGTTTGACATATTTAGCTACATGAAATCTTTGTTTTTAAACTTAAATACAAGGAAAATAATTTACAAGGTTGCCTAGCGATACTGTGGGAAAATGTGTATCTTGAGACTATTCAAAGGCATCTCAAAGTAGATTTAGAAACTATGGCTCCTGACAAGCACTAGAAAAAAAAATACTGCTTCTGGTGCAAGCTGAATCAGTCCTTGAGCGTGTCAAGAAAGAATACCACTTTTCAAGTGATTTTTGGAATAAATCCAGGGTGCTTGTGAGGTGACGTTTGTTGTCTGAGTGGTCTGTGTTATTCCAGCTGGCCCCATACTAAAAGTTAACTCTTGCTTGCTGCCAGCTTCCTTCTTGAGAGCAAATGGGTATCTGCAGGTTTGGTCAAAATAAAGTTGTTAGACATCCTGTGGATCATAAACATACTTCTGTCTCTTTGTATTCTCTGTCCATGGTGAGTCCACCAGGCGTTGGTGGCAGATGGTCTCCTCAGGGGTGGTGTGCACCCTGTTATAGATCTGGAGGAACTGGGAAAAGAAAAAATGTTCATTTTGCAGAATTACAGAGGTGCTCAGATGCTCTTTTTGCCATTGGCTACACAGTTTTCCTACGGTATGTGTGGGTAGTTTGTTTCCCTCAACGTGGCTTTTTACTTTTTGATCTGACGTGTTCGACAAATTTCATTCCAAGATCATTGCAATGTTTGATTCTGGCTTTAAGAAGAAGAGGAAACTTGACGTTGATCAAGGTCTTTGACATAGAGGGGAAAAAAAGCTTTGAGGTTATTTTGAATTTCTGAGAAACACTGATTTGTCGTGCCAGTAAAGTCAAGTTGTGGGATTGCAGTGACACTGAATATTAAATACCAAATTCAAGATCCTAAAAAAGCTTCAGCAGAAGATAAAGGGGAGCATAAGAGAATGTAAGCAGTCACATGGAAACGCAAATCAAGTTCTTAAAAAAGTACATTTGGAATGAAATTACATTTTGCAGCAGAAATAAAGGGCTGTCACCTGCCTCCATGGCTTAGTGTAGGGAATCGTGTGTGGTTTTCCATCTTCTGCAGAAGCACTCGCTCCCTGTTAAGCTGAGAAGGGTCCTTGTGTCAGATACCCATTCCTGATTCAGTCTGTAGAAAGCATAAAAGGGAGATGACATAATAACAGCCACTTGCAACAAGATGTTGTTAAAGTTTGAGTGCTCTGATTTCAAAATGATAACAGGCACTTTTATGAGGGGGTAAAACCACAGTTGATTTGAGGTCCTCAAAAATGTTTGGTTGTGCCAAGTTCAGCTTCCCATCCATAGGGGCATGGCTTTCAGTAGGAGTTGAGGGCTTAAGAGAATAAAAGCTGGATTAAACAAATCAGCACATATACTTCTCGTGGTAGGACAGTAGGATGGCATTTGACCATAGAGAAATGTGAACTTTGGTGTGTCCTAGTGCTGTTGTAGCTGCCAGGGACAAGGATATGTAGATGTAAGGTTATCTTGCACCAAGCTGGGCAGAATTTCATCAGCCTGTCTGCTTTTCATAGCACTCAAGTAAAATACAAAAGGTAGGAAGGGCCAGATTATAATTGTTTTGCAGAGGGAAAACATGGTCCTTGAGGCTAATTAATGTAGCAATAGAACTTCTGAGGCCTTCAGTGAGGAGCTGCTTGTAGCATACACAGGTCTGAGGCAGGCAGTTGATTGAAGTGTTTGTTTATTTTTGTGGATCTTGCAATAGGTCAGTAAATAGAATTTACTCTGTGGACTGTATTGGAGCAATATGTTAGTTAGGTTCAAGATGATTCTGATGTTAAGTGATTCCTTAGGGCAGCTTCCTTGATTGCGGCTCCACAAAGTCAAAGAAAAAGCTCATTTTGGTGTTCACAGCACCTGCCTGATTGAAACTCTGAGGCAGGTTGTGTTTTAGAGTCAGCTTTTTTAAAAAAAACCCATCCTAAACGCTGTCACCAATCAGAAAATGCTATGAAATTTAGACCCGTGTGTAGTCAGACCCGGGTTATGTTAAATTCAGATATATCATTCTCTCAGCTGGTCTCAGAACTATTTTGGGGGTTTGTTGCAATCAATACTCTTTCTTGTGTTGAGCATCCTGTAGGAGCAGTGGCAGTATCAGGGGGGAAGAATCCACATCTTCTTTAATCAGAACTGTTAGGTTGCTGCATAGCAATCATCACATAAATCCACTGATTTCTCTTGAAGTCTTTATTCAGTATGTTCTCTGGTAGCTGTTTTTCACCATACCATACTACCTACAGGAGAAGGAATTAATAATGCATCTAGTCTTGGATATGTATGTTTAATGGATGATCTCACATCCTATCTTGGAGTCAATCTGCACAGAAAAAACCCTGTGGTAATTGATCTTTGAGGTTCAGCACATAAAGAACAGAAAAATGTAATTGTGCTTACCTAAAATTTTCTTTAACTGCTAAGGACTGGCACACAGGAGGTAAGTGGATCATCTAGAAGAGCAAAGGAAGTTGGTATCTGAAGATTTGGTTATGGAGAATATTTGTCAGATTCTGTTGCATGAATAAGCGTTGAGATTTTTCTTTTTTTTTTGTGGGATGTGCTGTTAATATAATATTTAATAAATAATTAATACTCTTTAATCTTTAATAAATATTTAATTTAGGAAAGCTAGAATGGAGTGGTGACTGGAAAAAAGAAATAAAGAGGCAGAAACTTGAGTAGGTGGATCTTTGCTGTCCAGGTCAGGCTGTTCTGTGTGACTGACAGTGGGGTCTATGTTGTTCTGTGTCAAACTGAGCAGGCTGAAGGCTGTTGTACAAGTCAGCAGTGATGACTATTTGGGGAGGAAAGGGTGGAGGGACTTTTTTTTCCTCTTGCTATGTACACTCAGAATACAGAATGATTCTGTCATGCAAAGCAGCCTCTCTCTGAAGGTTACAGTTTTGCAAAAGCATGAGAACTTCCTTTAACCTAGTAAATCATCTGAGCCCATTTTTCTTATATAGCATCATTCCATATAATGAATTTTTCTTGTGTTTTGCCCTTACTGGATTCATATGTTCCAAGCAGTGAGAGTTTCCACCAGTTCCCTTGGGAAACTATTATGAGGTCCAGTGAGTTTTGTTTTAAGGTCCTGTTAACATAGTGCTTCCATTTTCCTTTAATTTCATGTTATTAGCCCTTAGGCATGAACTCATGTTTATATCTATTTATGGCTTAAACTTCCCTCATCTTCCAGAGATCTAGTGATCTTCTGCTCTTCTCTTAACAAATCATGTCTGATAATTAGGTGAAGGTTCTAAGTTCAATCTCTGGGTCTTTAAACACTCACCCCCTATCTCCCAGCTATGCTCTCAATCTTTTATTCTAGGGTAATCAGGGCTCCAGAGAGGGAGAACAAAGTCTAGTGAGAATTTCCTCATCTCAAACAGTTGTTGGTGAAGGACATTCCGTACATAAGTAGTAGCCTCATATAAATGGAAGGCATCACAGATATAGAGATAAATATTATTTGGATATGCCCAATACTTTCTGTGAGGGCATTGTAGTTTTAATTCTTTACTGAAACAGTCTGTACATCTGACTTATATAAATGTTATTGTTTAAAGAAATCCAAGGCTGTTCCTGAAATATGTGCATTCTCTCTTTAAACATAAATCTCTTTCCAACTCCAGGCTGAAGTAGATCTCACAAGAGACTGACTTGATAAATGACATCACTGATTCACTACATGGTTTAGCTGAGATTTGTGGCAACCTTCACTTATGCTTAGTTTAAAAAGGAAGGAAATGCAAAGTTGAGGCTGAAGCGCTGTCCATAATGTCTTCCTTCATCTCTGGGCAGGACAGAGGTTCAATTACCAGGGGCAGCAGTAGCTTTGATCTAAATAGGCCATTTGTGATGCTAAAGGAGAGCAGCCCCTGCAGAATCACACTGCTTGCATGAATGCTGTGGCTGATGGACTCAGCTGCCAGGGACAAGCTAAGGGCGGAATTTAATTCTTTAGCTGCAGCCTGGATAAAGATTGATGCTGTCTTACCTAACTGCCAGGTTTCTTATCCCTTCTGTATAGAGGAATAAGTATTTGACCACTCATCAGCGTCATATAAAAATACCTTAAATAAGTATTAACCTAATACAGTCTCTCTTGCTTTTGTAACAGCTGTGTGCCTTTCCCAGCTTGATTTCAGTTCTTCTCTCTTTCTGCTTCCATTTTTAAATCATGTTTTATCTCTTATCCCTTTGATATCTCTAATAACTCCCTCTTTTTCTTCACCCCCTCAACTACTTCTCTCTGCATCCTTTTTACCTTGATGCCTTCTCATGGTATTTCCATGTTTTTAGATGATTTAAGAAATTTGCCAATTAGTTGATATTTATGAAATTTTTACTTTGGAAATGACTCTGTCATCTTCTTTGACTGCCAGTTGGGTAGGGTCTGGATGTGGAGAGAGTGACCTTTGCTAGATGTGTATGTGGAATTAGAGGGGAAGGAAAAGGAAAGAAAACCCCAAAGTCCGAAACAGAAACCCCCACAACAAAAATCAGAGCCCCAAGGTAGCTTTGGGCTCACAGACCTTTTTCAGTCCTGAGGAAGCAGCAGCAACCTTAAGTAGGGGCTGAGAACAGAGTGGGTATTAGTCTCTGTCTGTACTGTCCTTCCTACCTGCACAGCTGGATGATGGAGAGTGGAAATAACTTACCACTAACAGTTGTATTTTGACAGAACAACTGGTGTGCAGAGGAGCAGGGCTGAACTCTAGGAGAGGAAAATTGTTCTGCACGTGTCTGAGGACAAGGAAATTCTCAGACATGTTATAAAAGGTGAGTGTTAAAGGTGGACAAGGAAAGTAGGGAGGGTTCACAGGGATATGCAGGGGCCTCTTGGCAGGAAAGGGAAAGGCTGGACTGGCTTTTATAGCAGGGAATATAGATTAAACAGGAAGGTTGGTTTTGGTTTGGTTTTTTTTTTAAACAATCTTAGTATGTGTGACCTTATCTAATGGTTGCTGCAGTGCAGCTGGGAAGTGGTAATTGTTCAGCTGTGGTAACTCAATTACTTCTGCTCCTGTCCCTGTCCCTTGGTCTCAGTGGCAGTTCTGGCCAGGGGATACCATCAGCTCCTGCGTGCTCCCCGTCCATGCGAGGCACTGTGGCTCCCAGGGCTCCTGTCGGCTTCCATGGTGTTTGCAAGGCTGGAAAATGGCTCCTGTCAGCTTTCACTCTTCTGTGCCTCCTGAAAGCCCCGATCTGCAGGGAAAGCAGGAGAACTGGCTGTCAGCAAGCAGATAACACTGCACTGATTTATATGCTGCTCGCATCTGCAAAGTTCTCCACTGCAGCAATGGATCCCTTTGTGTTCAGTCTTCATTTTTGTTTTGAAGATATTGGTTATTTTTACCAATAGGCAGTGGATTTTTTTTCCTATATTGTGCTATATTCATGAATTTTTCTAGCTGTGTAGATTGATGACAGTTGCTTGTTAGTTAAATGCTTTTTGCTTTGTAAACGTATGAAATAAGTTCTATCTTTCTCATAATGCTAGAATTGCAGGTTTTAAAAACTTCTAAAAAATGATCTTTTCAAAACTGTCAGATTATATCATGAGCAAATATTTTTCTTTTTTTTCCTTGCAGTGATGTAAAAATTATTTTGGGTGGTTGAAGGTAGTGCTTGGATCAGCAGTAATGCTGTGTGACAGCAGAAATGTTCCATTTCTTCTTGTGGCAAGAGTAACAACTGGTAATTGATAAGTGTAGGGGAAAAGCTTTACATGTACATAGATACAGAAAAATCTCTAGGAATAACTGTCATTTAAAATGTAATTAAAAAAAAATTTACAGATCACTGTCCAAACAATACAGAGGAAGATAAAAGCAAGGCCTAACTGATGGGTGCTTTCAGAAGGAAATCTTGCATGTCCAAAAGCTACCACTATCTACAAGTTCTTGGTATTTTAAATTTTTCTTTCCAATTCCCTTAATGTGAGACAGGTAAGGGTTATGCTACATTAATCATACATGTGCTCACAGTTCTTGCCAGCAGTGCTGCTTTCCAGCTGTTTCAACTTTGAAACAGCTGCAAATCTTCTGCGAGTAAAAAAATTGAGTTAGCTAAACTTTTGGATATAAAAAAAATCCATATTTACTTTCTTCCAAAATGAATCTGAAAAGACCTTAATCATTCTAATACACAAATAACTAATGAGCATGATAGCATTTGTGTAAACTGTGGTAAGTCAGACTTTTGTGTAAGCTGCCTTGTGGGAGGAGCATCAAGGGCTGGGAGCAGTAGCAGGGAACAGGAGGAAGCAAAGGGATAGTGTGTACTTTTTTCTTTGACCCATTTAGGCTTCAGTCTCACATTTGCTTTAAGTTGATCCACGTGTATGTGGCTGCTGACAGCATTTCTCCTCGCCCCTGCCACATTCTGCTGCCATGAGGGCTTGGGAGGCTGCTTGTTGAGTTACATGAAGGAGCTGGTCCAAATGAAAATTCAGCTTTTTTTATTGTTTGAGTTGATGTTCAGCACAGCAAATTCCCTCATCTGTATCAGTGTGTGGCCATGTAAATATCATGTTGGAGGTGGGAGCGCTGTCTGCAGGAACAGCTTGGGCTTTAGCTTCACTTAAAACAGTTGGATCCAATTCCCTCAGTGCTGGTGAATCAGCAGATAAGGGTTTTGTTGGAGTTTCTTGGTTTTGTTTTCTTTTAGTGTCAGCATTGACTATGGTTTCCCAACGTGACACCAGAAGTGAAGTTCAGTATGGACTTTATGAACAAGCAGTTCCTTAGCTGTGCCGAAAAAAATAATTAAGCAGGGTTAAGAAATGAGCAAGCTGCTGTCTTAAAGATGGTGGGCAAGATTAGCAACAGGTTAAGTGCAGCCCCTGCATCAACCATGTGGCTTCTAGTCTGTTGTTGAAGTGTGGGTAGCAGGTAGCGGGATAATGGGAATGCAGTGGCAGCAGTAGAGGTGCCACCAGTGAGGGAAGCAGAATTCCAGGAACTGCATGCAGAAGATCAGAGGAACCACTTGCCTCATTTTTCAGAGTAAGTAAGACAAATTAATTCAAATGGCCAGTTGTTGTGTATGCAAAGAGGCTCTCCATGTGGGAGTGGTATCATAGGATCAGGGAATGGAAAAATGTGCTTGAGGAGAGGTGTGGGAGAAGTTATGTGGGTGCTTTGCAGACCTGCTTTGGCATTAATGGATTACAAGGGCCAATTTTCAGGGAATGAATACTTAAAGAAGTAAGTGCTGAGAGGAGATGTTAACAGCAAATTTTCTAGGTGAAAGAAAAGTAGCTTAGTATCAAATATTTAAAAAGTGGTTGCAGCAGTGACCACCATCTGAATTTTTAAGCCATTAATCTTAAAGATGCATGGTTGTTCTCTTTAGCTGAATGAGTGAATGAGCCTTTGACATGCTCTGGAAGGGCTTTACCAGGACAGAGGGGACCTGCACCTGGTGGATGAGATGCTCTCATGGGAGGCGAAATGGATGGGTTGGATTGTTGTCAGTGGGCAGAGAAACGGAATACTGGTCTCTGCACTCAGATAGTCTGAGTCTGGCCCTACAGAGATAAAGAGGATGCATCAATCCTTCAGTAAACAGGTGTGAATTAAATCTTTTTTATTTCACAAGGTTATTTTTAACAGGGATCAGTTTACTGGTTTGGTTTTCTGTTCATTGCCACAAACAGTTTTGCTGGCACAGTTGGTGAAATATCACAGAGGAAGGGCCAGGAACTGTTTTATTCTGCTGAGATAACAGGAACAGAGTGTACCCTTGGGCAGTCCCTGAAGCAGGTCTGCCAGGTGACACACAGGCACTGGGGATGCATCAGTCAGAGCCAAGTGTTCACGGGCCCCAGGTTGCTGATCCTGGGGACTGACTGACACATCCCATAGGGGAACTGGGGAGTTCTTGTGTGGAAGAGCCTGGGTTTGGGGATGTGGGGTGCATGCACAACCAACCAGATGGCAAGATAGGGATTTGGAGCTAGGCTGGAGTTAGGCAGAGCGTGGGCACGAGGCCAGCCTGGTCATCACTTTCCTCACAGGCAATTAGGTGTTACTGGGAATAACTCTTAGCTAACCTTGATAAAATTAAACTCGTTATTGTGCTGGGTCAGCACTGCTGCAATGTCCTGCTGTGCTGCTACTTTTACTGCTCGTTGGCCTTTTTCCTTACAGGCTCACAGGGATAAAGCTGTTCCTTGCTCCCAGTATTGAGTGTGTGGCTGGAAATGCTCGGTGTGAGCTCTGCAGCTGTCGCCTCATTTCCCTCCCTTTAAATGTTTTGTCTTTGATCACAGGACTCTATCCTTGGTTAGGCTCTTAGAACCAGCCTTCATGAGTGTAGCCCCACTGATAGTCCTGGACCGTCCCTGTTGTGCCTTTGTTTGTTTGTTTTACTGATTTGTAATACAAATAACATAGAAGCCTGGCATAGAGCAAAGAGCAGGAAATTCATTCAGGCTTTGAGCTGGGAATTGCTGAAATTGAAAGATGTGACAAAGCATGCGGGCATGCTCACACATAAAAACTGCTCTTTTCCCCCTTTTTTTTTGGAGTTTTTTTGGGGAACCTTTTCAAAGAAAGGAAAGGAATGAAAACCCAAATGCGGAACAAAATTTGCACATAAAATGCAGTTGGTAAAGTAATTCAAATGCTGGAAATGAAAACCCAAGCGAAAACCATCCAAAATGTTTGCTTTAATAGAATCTAGTGTTTGTTACCATAACAATCCTTCTTGCAAAAGAGGGATTAGTGCTGTTAACATGACTCTGTTCCCTGCTTCAGGTAGCACTAGTTTCCAGGGCCTCTTGAGCAAATTGCAGAAAGGGGAGGAAATTCATAGACCTGGATTTTGATGATGCACTTTAGTATCGTAATAACAATTCATTTAAGCTCTGGCTTTGTACTGCCTGTTATTTCCCTAGAAACTTATGCTTTGTCCTGACATCTAGTATGAAATAGCAGTGTCACAGCCTCTGTCAGACTGAAGGAAAGGCTGCAGATGAGCAGGCAAAAGCCAGATAAGAGTAATGTAGAGCTGTAGCTGCTTGACATTACAGACTTTTAAGGGATCCAAAAAAAAGGTATGATTCCTTTTCCATGGGGGAAGAGAACAAGATGTTTCTGTAGTAACGGGATCATAAAAGAAAGAAAATTGCTTGTAAAGAATATGTCTGATTTTCCCTATTTTTCTACTTTGCTTCTATTATAACTTAAGCTGTGCTTTTGCTTTCAACTGCCTCTTGTGTAAGCATTTAATATAACCAAGATATTCTGCAAATTTATTTTTTTGACAGTGATTTCTGGCCTACACATTTTGTTTTGTAATAACCACTATTTCCTCTGTCAAAAGAATGGAAATTATCTGAAATAAAAGGATAGTGGTCCTATGTGAACTTGACACTTCAGGTCTGCTGTGCCAGTTGAAAGCATTGAGGTTGGCATCGGATGAGAAGATGATGGTGTTTCTTTCAGCATGCTGGGAGGAGATGGGTAGAAACACTTTTTTTTTAGTAGGCTTGGAACTAAAAGCTGAAAAGGGCCTTTTGTTTCTTGCTGCAGATTCAGGAGCGTGATAAACTTTACTACTTGGTAGCCTGGGAACTTGATTTTGTGTGTTGATTACAGAAGTGCAAACTTCTTTCTTTCTTTCTCTCACTTCTCCCCCTGCCTCCCCCTCCACCCTGATGGTATGATGAGCCTTTGAGAAATAAATGGGAATTGCGTGGTGTGTGCTCAGTACATCACAACATTTCTGTA
The DNA here is from genome assembly GCA_013400775.1 of Chaetops frenatus. Classification (NCBI taxonomy): domain Eukaryota; kingdom Metazoa; phylum Chordata; class Aves; order Passeriformes; family Picathartidae; genus Chaetops; species Chaetops frenatus. The sequence goes on from VZTR01002689.1 coordinate 174,714, forward strand.
GTTTCTAGACTTCTGTTCTTTTGCTCTTTAAAGGAAAATTTATTACTGTTTTAGTGGTGAGGAAAGGGGGAGGATTTTTGAAACCTTGGTCTTGGGCTTGTCCTGCCTTTTTAAAAAGACACTGTTCCCTGCCCTTCTCCCAAAGGTACTTAGGTACCAATTTTCTTGCCATCACTAAATTACAAGGGCAGGATGAAGTATAAGCTTTGACCTCAAAGGTGCTATTTCTTGTGGTTTAAAAAAAGAATCCCAGCATCTGTCAAAAACCTGTAAGGCCCAAAAGAGACAATGTTTATTGCAAGTTACTAATAAAAGGTGCACCTACTAAGAGACTGGTTTCACCCCTGTATATTTTGTGTTTCTGCACAGCAATTTGGAAAAAAATGAAATACTTAAGTCTGACTACTCCACATGATGATATTCCTCTATTGTCCTGAGATAGTAGCTGTAGGTTTTTAGATCAGGGTCACACTGAAACTTTTTAAAAAGCTGTCCTGCAGGATAAAATGAGTAAGAAAGTCAAGAAGCTGTTGTGTGTGTTCTATAACCTAGAGCATGGCAGGGTTTAAAGGTGTATCGGTTCTTTTCCATTCAGTAGAAAAATCCAGAATCTCAATTCATTGGAGTTTGTAACACTGTGATGGGGTTGGGTGAACACTGAGTGGAGCAGATTGCTAATAAATTGCATTGTATTGTTGGACATTCCCACTGTTTCAGCTGAGATCCTCAGATCCTCAGGCTTGTTGCCTCCTTGCAGCTGGCTGGAGCAGCTCACTGGGACCATATGGTGAGAGTGGCATCGGGGCACTGCTGGCAGTGAGGGCTGATTGAGGCCATGCTGGGAGTCAGAGCAGAGATGGAGACAGGAGGGAAACAGCAAATTCAAGGTTATGAAATGCCACCCAGCTAGCAAGGAGCAGTGGGAGTGGGAGGATGTTCAAGGGCTGAGGGCCATAATGCAGTGCTGTAGGTCTGCTGGAGGGAATTGCTCATCTTCCCAGCCCTGGAGCTTGCAGCTGCTCGGCAGCTTCTCCCTGCACTGACCCTCTTGCTGGGGGAGCAGTATCCCAGTGCTTAGCAAGGTTTGTGGCTGCCACTACTCAGTTTTGAGGACTTCTCATGTTGAGGACTGGTAGTATGAATGAGTATTTGGACTCTTTTCTTGTTTGTCAGTAGTAACTGGAGCATTGGATAGAGAATTTATTTTGATCAGTTGTTTTCTTAAGCCCAATTTCTCTATGTATGAACATCTGCTCTTCCGATACTGACAGATTAAATCACTGTATTTATAGTTAAATAAAATATTATGGAGACACGTTTTTCAGCTCTGGAAATGTCAGATTGGAGAGCTAGGCAGAAAAGGTTGGAAGTCACAAAATGAAATACTATTGGTTGTCACCTGGCTGGGGTGAGGGCACTCTACAATGGTGTGGTTGTGTACTGCAGTACTGGGGTGGCAGCCATCTAGCTGATATCTATCTCTTCTTGAGTTTGGGAAGGAACTAGAAGGGGTAAAAGGTATCTTGAAGTTCCCTGTGGAGGAATCTAGAAGCACAATTGCTAATGCTAACCTTTCCAGCTATTTTTTTCTTAGTGTTACATAAGATACCAGAAAAATAGAATTTTGTTGTCATGTTAAATTCAAGGGGTGGAGGTGGTGATGGGGAAACAACAAAGCTTTTGATCTTTCTTTAGTGAATAGGAGACTGGTTACAGAATGTAAATGTTTATCTTAGATGATGCTGTATGCAGTACATTTCTTTCTCTCTTCTCACATATAAGGACAAAACCAGGTTAGTCATCAAGATACACATAATTTTTAGGATGATTCTTGTCCTGAATTAAGTTGTTCATTTTGGGAATAAGCAGCAGAGTAACAGTTGTCTTGTTTTTCCACAAACTGTATGACTGATATAAGACCACAGAGCAGCTTGAGGGAGTCCTAGCACACAGAATTACAGCCTTCTCTGGTCTACAGAAGGTTGAGTCAAACATTCAGAGAAATAGCATTTCCTAAGTAGACAAATACCTTTCTCTTAGATCTCTTGGTTATTTTTTCAGTAGACAATTACCCCTAAAGTAATTCTCTTTTAAAATTTTGATGGTGGATGAAGAGCTCAGCTAAAAATGCATATATTACTGAAACAAGCATACTGTTTTCTTAAGATGGATTATGATGAATTAATTATATTTCAACATTTGAAATTAAGAAAAGGTTAAATACTCAGAATATTAATGGTAGCTTGGGGATGGGAGCAGCTCAGTGGTGAAAATAGCTTATGAAAGAAATTAATTTCAAGTATCTTCCTCTGTGTTATTCTTTTTTTCCTCTTTTGGTATATTCTTTGTTTTTGAAGGGAAGCTGCTTTGCTGCCACTGCAAAATGAGTTTTTAGTACTGAAGTGCATTTTTTCCCTGCCAAATGAGTATAAAGTGATTCTTTCTTTGGGACAGAAGAAGCAGCATACAGGCTGTAGAGTGTGAAATAAAATTCTGGAAAGAGTGGGTGTCAGTTTGTACCTGAGTTTTGGGAAGATGTGGTGTTTGTATTTGAGGCTGGTGAGTGCCAGTCCAGGGCCTGCTGATGGTGGTGGAAAAACTGTTCAGCTAATGGGCTTTGGATTAGCCTTGAGTAGCTTATGGTGCCCACACCTCCCAAGGAGGGTGATGGATCCTTCCTCTGCTTTTACTTCTTCATCCAAACATGTTACACCTGGTTCACCAATGTGCCTTAAAGGATATCTTGGTGGTGAGTGCAATAATTTCCTCGTGTGCAGGAAGGAGAAGTTGTTGCTTTGTGGCAGCTTCTGTTTGGCCAGAGTCCTGCTGACCTGGAGCCTGGCTGGAGTCACTTCTTGTTAAAACCACCATCTTTGGCAAAAGGTTGTTCAGAGGGAAGCATTTTTACCATGTTATTAGTGACAGTGATGAAGGGATTTGCATGAAGTTCAGATGTGTGGTCTGTGCAGGAGCCAGTGGTGTTCTGGGAGGCATCGCGTGGTTGCCCTTGCTACCTGTGAGCAGTGGTGGGCACAGCAGGCACCTCTGTGCCCCCTCCACAAACTGCTCCTGACATCTCTGAAGGGAAAAGATGAGAGTTTCCTGTAAATACGTGTGCTGGAAACATCTGCCCAGCACATTGAATTAAAGGATTTTTCTTGATGTGCTGTCTGACCCCATTGCTGAGGAACTTGAGTGCTCTGTTTTCCTCATGACTTCCCCCATCTTTTTGTTAAGCTGTCTTTTCGGCACATTCTTCTGAAGCTGGAGCTGTGGGGACGGAGTGGACCTTGCTTCCCGCATCTGTCCCAGCAGCTGGACCACTTCCTGCCATGAATCATCTGAAACACACTTTTTTTCTTTTTATTGTTTTATGTAAGGGTGAAGGCACATTTGTTTCCTGAAGCCACAAGCTAATCTAAGTAGTCTGGCAGACGAGCCTCAGATGAAGGCTGGGGTGCGAACGTGTTTGGAGGAAGGAAGTGCCTTCCATTGCTGGGATCACGGGCAAGCCAGGAGCAGAGCTCCTTTCCTTGTGGACTTCATTTGTGGTCAGAGAAACAGCAAACTCCATCACTTCTTGGAGTGCTGCAGCAAAATGTCTTCTCTGTTTGCACATCAATGTCAAACACACCATGACCTTTGGTTTTTGGCTACGGCTAATCAAGTGCTAATTGGCAAACGATGTTAAGGGAGAGGGGCATAATCTTTTGTCTGAGAAGTCTTGGCTATGTCTTGGATCCTCTGTGGGACTGATGTTTGTGGCTTAGTTTTCCAGAGCTCATTGATTGCATGTGTTTCAATTTTAGCAGTCCAAAACAAGGCCTTTTTTTTTTTTTTTTTTGTCCTGAGGAGCTGAGGCTAAATAGTTCCTGAAACTTGAGTGGTCATTGTATTTCACAAAGAGATGAAATCCTAAATCCACCTCCTTAATTTTGTCTTAAAAAAACCCCCCAACACTAAAAGTCCCCAACCTAAAAGCACATTAACTGCATAGTTCTTAAGCTTTTCTTTTCCTTGTTAATTTTTCTAGGGAAGCGTCAGATTCACCACTTGGGAAACCAGCTTCAACTCAATCAACATTGTCTGGATACTGCCTTTAATTTTTTCAAGATGGCTGTGAGCAAACATCTAACCCGGGGCAGAAAGATGACCCACGTCATTGCTGCCTGTCTGTACCTGGTGTGCAGGACAGAAGGAACTCCTCGTATCCTTTCACAGTTATAAAATATAGTAAATAAAAGACCCACTTTTAGCAAGTCAACGATCCCAGTTAGACCTTGTTTCAAAATGTGAAAAGGTAAGTGTTCAAGAACTAACTTGGTCACTGCTGGTTTTATACACAGAAGTGAATGGGAGCATTTCTTCTGGTTCAAGTAAACTTGTTCCCTTTCTAAATGTACAATACTTAGTATTTAATGCTGTAAATGTCACTGTGCCTCTCATCACTAACTCTGAATTTCTTCTTTTGCAACATTTGCTTCAAGTATAAAATTGCACTTCCCGTGTGCTTTGCTAGGGTTTATTATTTGTGGAATATTTTTGGGTTTATTTTGTTTTTCTCTTTTAAAGTAAATGATAGCTAACCCCAAACCTCCTGCAGTGTCAGCATCAAAGAACAGATTAGAGTTCCAGTGGGTTTTCCATCGACATGTTTGGATTTCCTTCTTCTAATACTGCAGGAAGGACAGTATCACTCCTTACTATTTTAATTCTTGAAAAAAAAGGTGTTTGATAAATTCTGAAATTTGCTCAAAAATTGTATAGGAAATCCATGGCTGGAGGTGCACAAAGGGCAGATTTCCAGGTGAGTACTCCCTGCTTTATCATCCCTGTTCTTGTCTTGGGGAACTTCATTAAAATCCACATAAGCCTTAAATACTGATGACCATCCAAATTTATTTGTTTTATATATTTTTATTGCTTCTAGGTTGTGTTTCAGTTGCTGGAATTCAGAGTTTAGCATCAAACAATTACTTCAGTTGCTCTGGCTCTGAGCAACCTGGTCTAGTGAAAGGTGTCTCTGCCTATGGCAGGGGAATTGGAACTGGATGTATTTTAAGGCCCCTTCCAACCCCCAAATAATTCTATCATTTTATCATTCTACTATTCTGTGTTATTTTAGTTCCTTTCTCCTATAAATAATATGTCCACATCTTTAGTATTCTATTTGGTTTGATGCTTTTTCTAGATTGCTGCTCTCATTCTATATTTCGGCAGTTGAACAGATTAGTTTCCTTTTAAGATTGAGATGATTTTTTTTTGTAGTTTCAGAAACTGTATTCAGTATTCTGAAAGTAGTATTTTCTGATCTTGTAGTAGTGTTGTGGTCATTGTATTTGTATGTTTAAAAAAAACGTGGTTTTGCAGGAATAATGGAATTAACAGGCAGGCTTGCTTATTATCCTGGTCTTTCCTACTGTAAAGTCTCCATGTGAACTTTGAACAGCAGCACTCTGCCACCACTAAAAAGACAGCGTTGATTTTAAGATGTTACCAATATTTTGGTAATATATCTTCCAGGTAACTACCTGAAAGAGGGTAGGATTAGATTAGCTATTAAGAAATTCTTTACAGTGAAGGTATTGAGGGCCTGGCACAGGTTACCCAGGGAAGCTGTGGGTGCCCCATTCCTGGGACGAGGTTCAAGGACATCTTGGATTGGGCTCTAAAACAACCAGGTCTGGTGGAAGGTGTCCCTGCCCACGGCAGGGGTGTTGAAAAGAAATGATCTCTTTTATGACTGTGTATTATATTTATGCTTAGGTCATGTGTTTAAAGTAATGTATTTACAGTTGTTATTTGATACTTCTGAATGATAGCCCAGCTGTAATATGCAAATCCATTTTTCCCCACTGATAGTGATAAAAAGCATTTGAAAAAATGCAGGCTGTAAGAGGCAGATAGGTACACTGCAATGTACAGCCATCTGTGCAGCAAGTGTAGCTAACGTGTAGCAAACAAATAAAACAAAAGTAATGTCCTTATTTTTTAACCTTCTTTAAAGTATTTCAGCATGTATCTCACTTAGTGCAGCACGTATTGCTCTGGTTGACACTTAATAAATCCCAAAATGAATTTCCCAGCTTTCTTTGTTAAATGGAGATAATGTCCTGTGTGATACTTCATATAAAATACTAGGAGTAAAGTATGAATACAACTGCAAAGATGAGCTCTGTCTTTCTATATCAATAGCACAAAGTACTCCACTCTCATTTACACGGTTACTGTGCTGCTTGGGAATTAAAAAGTTGTTGTGCATGTCCATTTGGCTCAGTTTTTTTAGTGTTTATTTTTTTTTAAATCCATTAGATAAACTTAATTTTGTAGCTGATATTAAGAATTTAACCTTTGTCACTTTGGGAGAGGGAGTTCATTCAGCTTTTGCCTGTGTTCCACTGTGGTTTTGTTTGCTTGTTTGTTTGGCTTGTTTTGTTTTCTGTTAGTATTTAAAATCCAGTGTAGTTTAAAAAACAAACCCCAAATAAACTTTCAACACTGAAATGCAGATTCCTTTTCTGGTATCCTTTCCTTTCATGAGAAACTCGAAAACCCGAGGGCTACAGGTCCAAACTGCTGACCTTTGAAATTAGGATATGTTCAAGGTTCCGTAGATTAATTATGATGATAATTATCAGCATGTTATACTTGTTCCCAGCTTACACCTGACAGTACAGACCTGGGCCACAGGAGGCAAGGGTGTTTCCAGGGCCTTTGGAGCAGAGGGGCCAAGAGCAGGTGTAGAGAGGATGGCCATGTGACAAAGTGCTTTAACAGGAATTAAAATGCATGTTCAGGTTAATAAAATTGATGTTGGTTTTGGTCTTCTGGAGATGGTGCTGAGGAGGGCTTGGAAAGAGAAGCAATACACTGAACAATGCTGTACAAAGGACATGCAGTATTTTTAACACTTCAACATTTAAATATACTGCTCAGCCGAGTTCCTGAGTTTAAAGTGCTCATTGTCATTGTGTTCATTTTAGAACTCTTAAAAGAAATATGGGAGAAATTTAGAAAAGGAAGTTAAAGGCTGAGGATCAGTGAATTTTTTTTAAAGGAATGAGGTGGCATGGAAGAACTAGTGAAGGGCAGCAGCATCTTCACAGCTGAGAGACATCTCACTGATTTTGGATGGCCCAAATGAGTTGTCCAAGTGACTTGGGAGTTGTGGAGCCAGGAGACATTACCTGGGAACAGGACAGTCTGTTAGCAGTAGAAGACATCATGTTTCTTAAAAAGTTGTGTGGTAGAAGGAACAAAAAGGTCTGGAGAGGTACAGGGAGATGTAGTAAGGGACTGAAGTGACAAGAAATGTTGTGTTCTTGTGGCAGAACCAAAGGAGTGGGAAGCATTTGGAGAGGGAAAAGAGAATTTAATTGTGTCTGCAAGTTCAGTTTGAGGGAGTGGAATGTATTTATCTGACATGGTTATCTGCTTATTCTTCTTTTTTCATAATGTACATGTCGCCAGCCAGCCTCTGTGAAAATGTGAAGAATACTGTAGCCAAGTCTACTGGTGCAGTCTGAATTATGCCTGAATAAATCTCAGGCTGAAATAGGAAAACATTATGTTCTCCTTGGTTCTTACGCATTATTTAATTAATGCAAAAATGCAAAATATTCTGGGAACTCAAATTTTTTTGAGCTGAAAAAATAGTTCTAGAACTTAAGGAGAAAATACAAATTTATTTATCTGAAGCTTTTATTTGTAATCCTTTGGAAAGTTTTATATATATAACTTGAGATGTGAAATGATTTTACATCAGTTTATGGTTTTTATTAGGTTGTGTGACACAAACCCCCACAATGCAGCCACTCTGGCATAGCTTTTCATTTGCCTTCCTTTATTGCTTGTCAGTGTTAATGTTTTCCAGGGAAAGCAGCTTGCTAACTATTAGCTGGATTTGGGAGGTGTTTCATCCTTCTGATGAGTCGCCTATAAAAACTTCAATTTATTATTCTCTTTATAAAATGTGTCTTTATTATCAGTGTCAGAAGTAAAGGTATAATGCAAAAAAATACATCTGAAGGAGACAGTTGTTTGTAAACCCTCAGGTGTGATGGAACCTGTTGTCCCCCTCCCAGGGACAGAGCAATGCTGAGCTTTTCCAGTGATGTCTGACTTTGTCTGGCACTGCCAGCCCTCCGGGCTGTTCAGACTCTGCCTTTTAATTTGTTTCTTGGAATAGTAACAGTCCTGGGTTGTTCCTCTTTAATGTTTTGAACAGCTTTTCCACCCCTACACGTTTGAATGGAAACAAAGGGCGCTTTAGCTGGTCCTGCCGTTCCCAAGAGAGAGAACTTGGGAAGAGCCAGGCAGGGTGTTTGAGTGACTTACAGGCTCAGCTGTAACCCGTGGCTGCCCCAGGGTCACTCAGGAACAATGACAGCCTGGCCAGCATTTTCCAGGTGGGATATCAGTTTGTTTTAATCAAGGAGCATTTCATTCTGTTTGTAATTCTGTTACTGTACACAACAGTTAGAAAAACTGTACAACTGTCCACTCTTTTGTGTAATATTTTCCAATGCTACCACCTGGGGTCTTCTGTAGCAACATTTTACATGGTAAATGTCTTTTATCCCACACACATGCACCTTTCTTTATTATTTGTTTATTATTTTCCTTTGAAGTTCTCTGAAAAGTGCACCTTTAGTTGTAAACCAAATCCTGTCTTCTTAGAATATAGTAAATGAAACCTTTTCCACATGAGAAGAATCCCTGCAAAGTTCCCTCATCAACTATCTTGTGTAAATATCCCTCTGTTTGCCTCTGGAGGTAAATTCAGGACAGGTTTTTCTCCCTCCAGTAGAGCTGATCAGTCTTGATACTGGGGCTCTTTGGTCACAGAACAGAGGTGGGATTGTCCAGAGGTGAGACCAAGGTAGCCAAATGAGGCCTCTCTCCTGAGTTGTTTGCAAAAAAACATTTCTGATAAACGTATGAGAAAAATAACCTCTTAAATTTGGGCGTTGGGAGCAGAAGGCTGTCAGGAGAACATTTGGTGCCTTGAAATCTTTAAGATGTAAACTTCAGCTGGGTGGGAAAGCATAAGGAGCTTTTCCTCCCTGGCTTCCTCTGCCCTGTGAACCTCCCTTTTGTTTGAGGGAAGATCAGGAAGGCAGTGCCGGATCCCAGCAGGCAAGAAGGGTTTGGGAAAAGGCTGGGCAGCTGAATGGGGCAGCACTTTGTTATTTCCTATCTGTCTGCAGTTCTTGTACTTTATTGCCAAGCTATTTGAAAGTCTCCTGGTTTAATGTGTTTATTTTCATGTCTCAGAAAGGGAAGTTGTGAGTATTTATCTTCATTTCCAGGTGCAGATCTGAGGCTAAGTGACACATTTAGAGTTTCCCAGAAAATCTGTGACGGAATAAGGAACTGGTCTCTTTAATCCTTGGTTAGGCAGCAGCTACTGGGCTTTTCTGCCATGTTGGTCTTTGCAAGGGGAGTTCAGCTAATTCCCTCTCGAGCATTTGCAGCTCTGTCAGCTCCATGCTGTCCTGGGAAGCTTTGTACAGCCTGGCCAGAGAACCTTTGATGGATACATTCTTTGTTTCTCTACTAACGCTTCAAGGTCTGTCTTAGCAAGGAAAAGGGCAAGATTTCCTTTTTTATTAGAAATGAAAAATTAGATCTCCAGCAATCTTTTGACCTCTACTAAAACTTCCTGGAGCCAGCAGGCCCTAGAGTTCCTGATTAAAAAGTTAACTTTTGAAATTAGGCTTTAATCAAGAAATTTTAAAGCTGTGGTTAAGGAGGTTAATAAAAGCAGTTTCTATTTCTCACTGGTTAAGGACTTTCTTTTTAGTAGCTGACCTTTTACTTTTTTCTTATTAACTGCTGTTGCATTGAAAATGTGTTTTGTTCAAGTGTGGAGTGTGACAAGGACATAAGAGAATAAAAATGGATTTCAAATTGCACCGTTAAAATACACATAATATTTACTGTGGCAAATTACTTCACTTCACCCTGTGGCAAAAGATGCCAAGATCTTACTTCATAGTAAGTTGAATAGAACATTTTCAGTTGGAACTGACTTGCAATGATCATCCAGTCCATCTGCTTGACCAATTCAGAGTTGACCAAAAGTTTTATCATGTTATTAAGGGCATTTTCCAAATGTTTCTTAAGCACTGACAGGCTAAGGGCTTCAACCATGTCTCTAGGAAGCCTGTTCCAATGTTTGACCACATTCTTGCTGAAGAAGTGCTTCCTAATGAAGCACTTGCGTGGACTTGAAGGCTTGCAAAAGCCTTGTTCACTTAATTTCAGAATGAAGTTTTAAAATTGCCGTGTTTTTGAGTGGATGGATTTTAGCTGGAAGAGTTTCATCTATTAAGAAAAAATTGCTGCCTTAAATAGGGTGTGACTGTTGTTGCCCCATGTCATTTGCATAGATTTCCAAAGAGTTAGGTGTTTGGTAATGCTTGGCTTGTGTGATCATTCCTATTTACTACTGTACGAGAAAATGCTGAAGATGTAGGGAGGAGGGCAGCCAGGGACAGCAGTAGAAATTTAATTTCTGCACCTTAATTCCTCCCCATGACCCTCTCCTCCAGCCAGGGCTGGACCTGTTGAATTTCAACAGCAGGGCTCATGACCTGAAGCCTGAATATCCAGCCTGCTTTTCCATGGAATGAAGGAGAATCATATAATCTTTCACTTGCAGTACTGCCTCACACGTTTTTTTCCCTATAAAGAGATATGTATAAAGCAAGTGTGGTGCTGATAAAGGGACGTGTTTTGTATTTCCAGTTGGTGGGAAAGTAAAATTTTCCTTTCCATGTGCTCATTGTGTTGTATATTCCACTGTGTGGCTCTGTCCTCTTCCATGCTGCGTCCCCTTAGTGCCAGGGCTGCTCATGGATGGGCAGCAGTGGGACAGTGAGGCAGGAGGAGCCTCTCAGATATCTCACCTGGCCTCCAGCTGTGTTGCAGGAGAGCCTCTGGATGTCTTTGTGATGTCTGAAGTGGTGCTGGGTACTTGAACTGCTCCACTTGTGTCTGGTGGCTTGCAGTGTTTTTGAAAGAGAATTCCTTCTTGAGGAGAAAGTAACCTGCAGCCTTTCAAACTGGTTGTGTGGCCCTGCACCCTGGGGGAAAGAACTGGGGACATGGTTAGTGGCCCTCAGGTTCTCCTCTTGTCCTTTGGAGGGGAAAGCCATAAACCTTACTTGTGCCTGACTCAGATGTGGCAGGGAAACAGTGAGTGTTATTGCTGACTGGAATCATCCTGCAGGGTGCCCAGTTCTGGAAGCCATCGAAGCTTTCTGCTGGGAGACTGCAATTTTAATGTGGAGATTCTGTACTTGGGTGATTTCCTTTGTTCCTTTAAGATTCTGAAAATATAAAACAGGAAAGGAACTTTACATTGTGGTGTGTGTCAGCTCAATATCTGACTGTTTAAATCCTTGTGCTAAATGCCCATTACGGATGCTGCAGGGAGGGAGGGGAAAAGCTGCTGTAAGTGCAGTAGTGATAATTGACCCACTTAAGAGAGCTGCTCTAATTTTGCATGTTACAGCATCCTGGAAATTCAGATAAGAATGTTGATCTCACTAGCTAATAGGATTTCTAAATATATCATCCAAAAGAAGCAGGAGGACTGTAATTTTGCACACGTGTGTGTGCACAGGCTAATGTTTTGTTTAAGAACTGCACACTCTGAAAATTTGCTTTTCTGTTCGCTTGTTACTAACTCTGGATAAAATATAGCTTGACCTTTGGTCCTGCCAAGGGGAGACCTGATCATGTTCCATTAAATTCACTGATGAAATTCTCACCAGCTTTTGTGTAGAGGGGTGACCAACTTTTTTCCTTTCAGGATGTTGGTACACAGCAGGTGGCTCAAATTGTCAGGTTTTCCATAATGCAGCTTTAAACAAACCATCTGCAGAGATGGAGAGGGGGACAGAGTCACAAGATGGCCTATCAAGATTACAGATTTTGGCTGGTGTTGATAGCTTTGTTTTTCTCATTTAAGGGAAATTTTGAACAGTAGAGGTCAAAATAATACTCTTTTGAAATCTGTCTGCTGAAATACTTTATTGCTTTACAGAGCAGAGCGTTTCAAGTCTCTCTCTGGGTAGTTTTTTCTCAAATCCTTCTCAAAGGCCACCCCAGTGGCTTTTTCTCTGAAGCCACTGGGGTGGCCTCACCTCCAGTCCTGGCTGCAGTTTTGGGCACCACAATATAAAAAAGACCTTAAGCTGTTAGAGTGTCCAGAGGAGGGCCATGGGGATAGTGAAGGGCCTTGAGGGGAGGCCATACGAGGAGCGGCTGAGGTCTCATGGGTTGTTCAGCCTGGAAAAGATGAGACTGAGGGGACATTCATTGCAGCCTATAACTTCCTCATGGGGGCAAGAGGAGGGGCAGACACTGATGTCTTTTCTGTGGTGATCAGTAGCAGGACCCAGGGAATGGCCTGAAGTTGTGTCAGGGGAGGTTTAGGTTGTATATCAGGAAAAGGTTCTTCACCCAGAGGGTGGTTGGGCTCTGGAACAAGCTCCCCAGGGCAGTGATCACAGCATGAAGCCTGACAGAGCTCAGGAAACATGTGGACAACACTCTTGGACATAGGGTGTGATTCTTGAGGGGTCCTGTGCAGGGCCAGGAGTTGGACTTTGATGATCCTTGTGGGTCCCTTCCAACACAGGATGGTCTATGACTGCTGAAAACCATGGGATTTATGGTCAATAGAGCTGCTGCACCTACACTGTTTGAATTCTGGAGGTCCTTTGCCCTTGCCCATCATACCTTTCTGTGCTGGGAAAACAAGAATCACTGTTGCCTTTTGAATTAAAGGGACAGGCTTCTGGAGTAGATTCACTGAAGCCTTTGTCACTGGAGGCATGAATTACATGATACGTGGGTAGAAGTGTTTGGCAGCCCTGTGCTCTGTCACCATGTCAGGCCTTGTGTAACCCAGAAATACTTACAGCAGAAGCATCTGAGCTGATTTTTAATGTGTGCAATGCTAGTCTGTTATTGCATGCATAAAAAGAGTAATTAATGAAATGAATTGCATGGTCTATCCTCTTAGTAAATAGGTTCCAGTTTGGGGGGTCTGAACTGATGAGACGTTATCGTGGTAGAGGTGAACCAAGGAAAGAACCAGAAGCAGGAGAGCTACAAAGGCATCAGTAATTCTGGGGTATGAGGGACAGCCTCAATGGCAGCACAGAGAGGGGGTGAAGCTGAAAGGTGGTGGCAGAGGCTTGGGGGATAACAACAGGAACAAATCAGGATGAGTTCTGGGTGATGGATGAGGGGAGGGAAGTGTGATGGCAGAGAGGCCTCCTGCCAGGGACATAAATACAAAGGAGGGATGATAAGGAAGGGATCACACCTCTGATGTCTTTGACCTTCAGCAATCCTTGCATGCTAGTGAAAATAAATATTTAACAATCTTCTTAAAGCTTGTTTAAAAGAGGAAATAATTAGGTTGGCTCTCTGCTTAATACGGTTTATCTCTGCATCTGAAGTTTGGGGCTTATGTCAGCAAAACCAGAATTATAACTGGGTGATGTTTGACCTGATGGGAGCTAATATGTTGCTAACACCAGCTAAATAAAAAACAGTGGGGTACAGCTGGTCATTGTGCAGCACATTCTTGCTTTTGTCAGAGGATATGCTGGATATGGTGTGGGATGAGGAGGAGACGCTTCCCCTTCCTTCCTTGCATGGCCAACCCTCCTCTTAAGGAAAAAAAAAAAAAAAAAAAAAAANGTGTTACCAGATGTTTGTTTAAATCAATCCTAATAGCAAACATGAACAATTATGGTTGATGTTTTTGATCCAATCACTGAAAAATATTCCTGGTTGTAGCCATCACTAATATTTTATGCATTTTAATACTTTAAAAGTCAATTAGAAAATTAAATGCTTTCTTTCATTAAAATTGAAGACTGTGTATTTGAATTTTAATGCAGTAAGAATGCTGCCTCAGAACACAAATTAATTTTATTAGATTAATTAAGATCAGTAATGCAAAACAGGGTGAACAAAAGCCAGTGCATTGAGACCTATAAGCCCTTCTGTGCTTGCTATCTGCAAATACTTTTAGCTTTCTCAAACTGTGTCCACTTTCATCCTATTCTTAAGTCTTACTCTGTCTTGCAGTTTTTGATGTCATAAGAACAAAGTGAAGGTGTATCAGAGAAACAATCTTACCTGTCAAAATTGTTCTGTAAAAACAAGATTCATTCTCACACCTGACCTGTCCTTCTGTCTTGAAAGTGGTCTTGATAATGATTTCTTACATCCTAGTAAAGTATAAACGTTTTAAAAATGCCTAAAGGTCCTTCTCAAGAGCTGTCTTATTTCCTTCAGATGTTTGTCACTAGGATTTTGTTTGCATGATGTAGTTTTCATACACAAACCTCATACTGGAATTGTTTCTCAATGAAACACTTCTAGCATTTTGTAATTCATGCCAAGTACAATGGTGAGCTGAGCCTTTTCTAACTTTTCCCTGTTCATCTGCCTGTACAGCAAGTCCTTCCTCCATGTCCTTCCTCGAAGGCAAAAGAAAATGTCTTTTCAGTTCAACTGCCAGACTGGCTCAGTATTGTTGTGAGTATGAATGATGTAATACTCAATCATATGGTGGTATGTCTGCTATTTTCCCCTCTTTGAGAGAGTGATAATCTTTCCGTCTTATCCAGTTTCAACAGTCTGGGAAAATAGCAGCCTTAAGTGAGGCCCAAAAGAACCAAAATCTTGATTTCTTCCAGAGCTTTTCTTTTGAAGCCAGATGTTCCCTATGTCTTCTTTATTTTGACTTGCTAATTGGAAATAAGATGTTGAAGATAACGTGTGCTTTGAAGCTTGTGTATTGTGTATTTTATTTAGATTTAATCCTTTAAACATTTGACAATAAAACATAAATTGCAGAGCTCTCATCTTTAGATCAGCTGTAAGTGAATCATTTAAGTTTTCAACATCCTTCCAGTTTGGGAGAAACATAGTAGTCTCAGTGATGTTTTGACTGCATGTGTTAGTAAAGTGCTATGAGATTTGCTAATCAGTATTTTTTAAATGGAGATATATTGCTGTTCCTTCAACAAAGGAGCAGCTTGGCTCCCAAAAATAAAGTCTTAGCTTGTGCCTCGGCAGGGAGTAGAAATCTGAGTGCTCTTCAGATTCCTTTTGTATTGATAAACAAGGAGGAATAGTAACAATATATTTTATGTTGTCATATGTCATGATGGAAAGCAAATTTTGAAAGAGGGGAGATATATAGACTGAAAAAAAGAAGCCTTTTAGTATGGACAAAAAATAGTGTTTAACTTCTACTAGGCTATAATGTTTTTTATGTGGAGAGAAACCTATGCAGCAACATTGCATGGAAAATGGAAAAGTCTTTACTCCATAAAAATCAGAACTCCAAACATTGCCTCTGTCTTATTGTCAGGAGAAATTCTCACCTTATCTGTTTTACAGTATTTTTTGTTCTGCAATTGGTCTTTTAAACTTTTTATTGTGCCTGTGGTGGCCTTGCACCTTCCAAGGGAAAACAAAGTTGGTTTTGTCATTTAAGATGCTGTAAGGTGTGCCCCAGTTCTAGGACAAACAATGAGCTGGTATTTCAAGACTGCAGAAAATTTGAGAGTTTACCTGAACCTGCTTGTTTCTGGACAGCACCACTGTGCCCCTGCTTTGCAAGGATTTTGCCCTGTTCTAGTTCCCTTGTATTAAAAATACAGTTTTTTTCTTTCCTTAATGAATCCATGCCTTCAGAGTAATGCAGTTCTGCCTATCCAGCTCTGAAGGCTGTGAGATTATAGATGCTTTTCTGTGGCTCTTGCTTTTGGGCAAAAGAGCTGGGCTGTCTAAATTGAGACTATTTCTTTTGAAATTTGCCATTGAAATCACCAGTGGACCATCCTTGATCTCCAGGGAAATGAGGAAAGAAATGCAAAATAATTTTTAGTCATTACTGAGGAAATCTTCTTTTGAAGAGACATTGTGAGGTTTCAGCTGCTGCCTCTCACTTGGTACCTGGGATCAGAGAATGTTCTATTTGTACTTACCTGGAGTTCAAAGTTTGCTTTTCCCATGTGAGGGCTGTTAACTTCTGCAGAATCTAAGCTGAATTTTCTTTCCCATTTGAAACTGGTCCTTAAAGGATCAGTGTTCTAGAGGATGCACCAGATGGGCTGCATCTGTGCTGCTGTCTCTGAGGGACTCCCAGATCACTGCATTCTTGTCACATCTGGAGGACCCAGTTCATTGCCAATAATTATTTCCAGTGCATATTCAGATTATAGTTTTTCAGTTGAAAAATATTTTTGTCAATGTTCAGTTTAATATTTATTATCATTCACCTAGACTCTTAAACTCTTCCTGTGGGAGAGGAAAGCAACTCCAGTATTGACTGCTGCTCTTCTCATTCCTCAGACTTTGAATGGGTGGCTTCAGTGTCTCAGCTGTTTCTCACAGTCATTCATTCGGTGGTGAAAGTAGAGAATGCTCCAGTCCTTGATATCTGCTGATAATGTTGGCAGCCCCCTCAGCAGAGCTGTGAATGGGTCACTTTCTTCCTGTTTCACCTAGAGAATTTGGGAGCACCATCAGGAGCCAAGAACATTGCCTGAGAGGTACTATCCACACCATGAGGGCAGCATCAAAAAAAGAAGCCTCAAAATGCAACTTGACAGAAGTGTTTCATTACAACAGTCCTTCCTGCTGACAGGCTCCAGGGTAGGAGGAAAGACAATACAGTGTATTTTCCACTGTCTCTCCAGCAGTCAGAGGTGTGATACAGGGAAATGTTTGTATAGGTAATGTGTCTGAAGGTGATGAAAAATGTAGAAGAGCCCATGCCCTATGCAGGATTGTAGAATAATTTAGATTAGAAGGGGCCTCTGGAAGCCGTTTCTCCATTCCATGCCCACATCCTCAGTAGATTCCTGAAGCCTTGCTCTGGTTGAATGTTGATTTTCTCTAGCAGTGGACATATCATGTTTTCTCTGGGCTTTACTACCTTTATGGCAAAGATTTTTTTTTTCCAAAATATTTAAACAAATTTTTTCTTGCTACAGTTTTCTTCTGAGAACTTGGCTCTGTGTTCTCTGTACCCTGACATCAGGTAGATAGTTTGGTGTCCCCTAAAGCCAGGCTGACAAGCCTGGCTCTCTCAGCTTTTCTTTGTAAATCACGTGTTCCAGCCCCTCAGCCATGTCAGTGTCACTCTGATGTTGAACTTGAGAACCCAGATCTGACTAAGGCTCTCCAGGTGTAGCCTCACTGGTAGTCAACAGAGGAGAATATCCACTTCCCTGGACTGCTGGCTGCACTTTTGCTGACACAACTCAGTACCTGTTTGGCCTTTCTCAGTGCAGGAGCCCACTGCTGGCTGCTGCTCAGCTTTTCTGTGGGGACATCCAGCTGCTTTGTGCCAGCTGTTCCTTCCCTGGTCAGCCCAGCCCAGACTGTAGCAAAGGGTTACTCTGTCTTTGTGTGTGAGGCTTTTTAGGAAGTTGAAAGGCAGATGCAGCTCCTGTCAGCCCAGTTCTTCAGCCTTCTAAGATCTCTCACGGTGGAGCCCCACCCTGTGCTGTAGGAGTGCTCCCCCAGCTTGGTGCCATCTGCATACCTGCCTGGGGTGCCTCTGCCTCTCTGTCTCACTGCTAATGGACGCAGCATTGTCCCCGAGGGATGCCTGCAGCAGCTGTCTGCTAATTGGACTTTGTACTATTAATCACAACCCTTCAAACTGGGCAGTCCAGCCAATTTACTGCTTGCCTAGGCCAGCAAGCCAGGCCATGATGTCTCAACAACTTGGCTCTAAGAACAGTGGCAGACCACGTGTTCAGCTTTGCTGAAGTCACAGTGAGCAGCTTCCATTGTAGTGCCAGTGTCCCTGAGCTGGTGTTGGTTGGGGGGCCATGTGGGTGGGGTGGGTAGGTGACACTTTGCACAGGGGTGCAGCTGAACTGTGTCTGCACAGGGCAGGTTTTTTGGCTGGTGCTCTGCATGGAGAATTTCTCTTTGCTCAGAGTCTGGAGCTCTTTGTCTTCTGATGGGCAGCACAACAGGTGCTCATTGATTTAATCTCAGTTTTTTTTTTAAAGGGCTGGAGACTAAAGCCTGTTCCTGGCTTGCACAGACCCCAGATTCACTTCTGCAAGGGGAGTTAAAAGCTGAGAGGGCAGTCAGGGCCAAACCCTGCCCATTCTCCTTTTGAAGCTGTTGTTGCTGTGCAATCTGAAACACGAGAATTGTGGGGCCAGGAGAAAGACAAACAAGTGGGAGCTTTTGTAGGTGAATGGCCAGGCTTAGAGAGGGGGTATACCTAGTTCAGCTTCTTTCTCTAAGGTTACTCCTATGTGTTTCATTTTTTACAAATGCATTCATTATATATTATTCTCTTGACCTAATACATAAACAGTTGTGGCAGCAGGACTGGAATTCCAGTTTGCCTCCTCCCAGCTGAGGGTCCTGTTGGTGGAGGTGTAGAATTTATAGTGTTTTAAGGAGAAGGTCAGTATTCTCATCTTCTGATGGGAGAAACTGAGGCATAGAAGGGAAGCAAAATGACTTCTTCATCAAGATGTAGATATTTTTGTGTCCTGTGTACATCTATACCTCTTACTGCTGCCTCCCATAATATAGAAGCCCTGTTCTACATATTGCTTTCTATTTAATTTTCCAAGACACTGGACTATACTTTTTCAAGTATATTGGCTAAATACATTGGAATTCTTAGCTAAAATTTCCAAGCGGAGCAAGTTCTGCACTAGCTCTGTTATTGCACTGAGCTTGTTAGCAAAATTCTAGGCTGAATTTATAAATCTCGGTGAGAAAAAAGTTACCATTTTTCTTGAAAGCTTTGCAAATATGACACAATCAGTGAGCAGCTGTAAACATGAGATACACAATAGCTTTCTCAGTTGTTGTTCAGAGCAGAGCTGTATTTTAGGAGCTTGCCATCAGCGTGCTGGATAATGTTATTTGAAATCACACTGCTGGGTTACAATAAAACTACTGCAAGACACTGTGAAAGGCTTCTAAGGAGATCTTTCCCAGCATATCACTGGCAGTTTTTATTTTCCCAGAGGCAGATGATATGTACATCATTACTGATTTTTTTTTTGCTTTTTCTCATGAAGAATTCCAGCCGCTGAGATAAGTTTACAGCTTCTTAAAAACTGATAATGACAGAGCAGTCTCTGTGCTGTAAGAGAGACGTGAGATAAGTGCTTGCCATTGCTACAGCTTTCAAAAGGAGATAATAAAAGGATAAAAGTTTAAAATGACACTTCAGGAAAATACCTTATTTTCCAGCTTGATTAAAGCTATTTAATGAAAGTTGTTAACTTTTAAGAATATGAGAAATACCATTTACAAGTAAATTAACTTCAATGTGTTCACTAACTGATGCTGTACAACATTGTCTTGAGATGCTTTGAGAGCTCCTACCTAAGTGAAGTAAATATTGACAGCAATGCCAACAGAATTCCAGTGTCTATGACAAGTAAATTGTACCAGATTGCTTACTGAATACCTGAGTTTTCAGTAGGATATCAGTGTGGTTATTCTGTCCCCTTCTACCTTCCTTTCTCCCTACACGCCTTACCCCAATAAAGTTTTCCTTTATCCTTAATGATCCCTTCATATATATCCCATATAACATATATCCCAATAACAAAGGAGGTGACACTCACTTTATCTTTCTTTTTAACACTGAGAATTGATGTGTGTGCTTACAAAGTGATTTTAGAGCAAATTGCTGCAAAATAGAATTAAATATTAATAAAGGATTTTAAAGTTATTGTAGGAGGTGCTTAGCTGTGTGTGTTGGATAATAGAAGCATGAAAATTAGGACTGTCATACTTGAAAGGAGGGACTGAATTTATGATATCTCTTGCATCTCTTTATTATAAGAAGTTCAGGATGTCTCTGAGCTGTTAAACCCTTTTGCATGTTTTGCACAGGGGGACAAATTTCTTTGTTGATTTGCATGGAAAGGATGTAGCTTTGGTCTTTCAAAGGCAGGGAGCTGGTCTGAAAAAGAATTGTTGCCCATAAAGTTAGTTACCTGCTGGGGTATTATATCTGAAATACATTTGAAAGCTTGTTTCTGTGACCTTTTGGGGAGACCTGGGAACCCCAGAGTCAAAATGTATATTATAATAGTAAGATAATCAGGATATTTCAGAGCATTTTACCAAGGAAGGGGAAACTTATCTTCAGTATAAAAATATGATAAAGGATGGAATGTTTTTTGTCAGGCAGTGGCAAAAATGGAAACAAAAATCCAGTGTCCTGAAGCACAGCCAAGAGTCCCTCTGGGTTATGCCTTTCAATTTCTTGGGAAAGATAGATTCCCGAAGGGGGAGCATTTGTTTCCCATCCTTTTGTGTAGATAAAATACAAAGTGTATCAAATGCC
Organism: Chaetops frenatus; assembly: GCA_013400775.1. Taxonomy (NCBI): domain Eukaryota; kingdom Metazoa; phylum Chordata; class Aves; order Passeriformes; family Picathartidae; genus Chaetops; species Chaetops frenatus. Next base: position 195,109 of record VZTR01002689.1, read on the forward strand.
TGTGACTGTATTTTACCTGCTTAATAGATCACCTCAAAGATTTATTCTTGTAATTGAACTGTCTGAAAAGTTAGCTGCCTTTAAAATCTCATATATGCAAACTCCTCCCTCCACCCACTGTTATGCTTGTTCAAGGACCAAATTTAATCTTATTCTAGAGACTACCTTTCGAGACATAAATTTGCTTTAACTTTAAAATCCAGTATATTATGTCCTTGAAGAGAATGTGTCATGTTGAGAATTTTATTAATTTCAAGGTATGATGCATCACTTGTCCCTAGCCCTGAAACGTATTTTAAATTGGTATTTGATATTTTGAAAGTTAGAAAAGCTGTTGCAGTTCTTTTTATTTTTTTATTTTTTTTAGCTCTTACTGAGCTCTGTTCAGTTGGGCTGAACAGAAAGTACCAGTGAAAGTATCTTCTCACCCTGCCAGTGACAGCTAAAGGCAATCTCTCACTTGTGCATTGCTAGGAAGTAGAAGTGAAGATGTGTTTGCATATTGCATCTTGTCCACAGGTTGGTAAATTCAGATGTGCTAACTCAGTGCTTCTGTCTGTTACCATATCCCAAGATACCTGGGTAGCTGTCCCAGGAGGTAATGTGAGCTTTCTACTCTCCTGTTGCCAAATAAACCTCCCTTGAACACTCCTCCAGTGGTAGTCTAAAAGTGCAAAATGCATTATTATATAATTTGGTGAAATGCTTTATTTGTAACTCATTTGGGATATGCTGCTATTTATGAACCATAAGGCAGCTCTCTGTAATAAAACCCAAATTCAGCATACCTCAGTGCTGTTATGACTTACGTAGTTTTCTGCTGCAGCAAACACGCAGGAGTCTTTTTAGGTTTAGTGTAGGCACTTCTTAAATTGAAAGCATGGGCTGAGGATTTTTCAACCCACCAATGCAGTGCATCAGTTTAGTTTCATGTATTTGTATTCATTTTACTGATAATACCTTAACCAGGCTGCTTTGAGGAGTTCAGCCAGTGTAAAAGTGGTGTGTTGTCCTGACTTCCAAGCACTGCTGGTGAACTTGTTCTGAGAGCCCAGTTTCCAGCTCCATACTGCATTTAAGTTCTGTAAGAAATGCAGGTGATTGGGGAAGTTGCTGTGAGTTACTGCAATGCCTTTAATTGAACTTTGATTACTACAGGAATAGTAATTAACAGTTTGGTAGCACCTGTGAGAGCATTGCTCCATCCATGCCCCAGGACAGAGCCAGTCACATCCATGGAGCCATTACACCTGACATTTTCCCAGTGGAGTGCAGTGGGTGTGAGGGAGGGTGAGAACACAGAGAGCTCTTCCACCTGCCCAGGAATACACCACTAGGGGCAAAGATATTCTTGTAGTGCCCACTTCCAGAACACAAGGGCTCCCGTTGGTGCAGTTCAGGTAATGAAAAGTGTCTGCAGGCATGTGTGCCTGTGGACATCTGATAGAGGAGGGTTTGTCACTGTGTTATGTGATATATGCAGAGATGGTTCTCTTTAAGCCTTTGAGAGTGGAAAATTTAACACATCCCATTGCTGTACTTCTCACCAAAGGCCATTGAGGAGCCAGCAGCCTCAGAAGGGCAGGGATGCAGTTCATTTTTTTTGAAGCCATATTTTCTGTTCAAACAAAGGCTCTAGTGTCAGAAATTTTTTTGCTAAATGAGTGACAGCGTTTTATTTGTATGATATTAGATCATGCCTATGCCTGGATAAATCAAGTCCTCTGATCCTGGCAGGAAAGCAGCATCTGAGTTTGTGTGCATGTTGCAGTGTGGGGACAGCAGTTGCCATACTCCCATCCCAGCAAAGGTCTCCTGAGATAATTCACCCAGGAACACTTAATACCAGCACATTTATCTCAGCATGGGTATGAAAGCTAAGATGTAACACTTGGCTTCTGGCATAAGAAATAAAAAACATTCTGTCTCCGCAGAATTTGGTTTTATTCTGATTTAATTGAGCGCTGTAATGCTACTTTTTTCGAAAAGTATAGGTGAGTGATTACTGTGGGTAAACCAGAGCAGTACTGTGACAACTCTCACACAGGAACTGTGTTTGTACTTAAAACAAGGGAGGTGTTACCAGTTCTATAACATTTTGGGTTGCTATAAAGCAGTTACTCTGCAGTAACTGCTTACTTGTTTTTTCTCCTTACTTATTTTAAGGCTTTTCTTTCATATAAGGTAGGTCTTTGTGTTTTGGAGCAAGCTGGGAAAAACTGCAAACTTTAAAGAGCAATTTGAGGAGGTGGGATGGGTGATGGGGAGATTGTCTCAGGCTCTAGTTTTGGAGAATGCTTTATGCCACTGTGAGCTGGTGCAGCTTCAGAAAGAAGTTATCTTGCTTTGGCCTTGCTTTTTCAGTCCTCCCTCAGTCCATCCCCTGCCTTCTATCAGCCCAGGTGTTTATGCAGTTACTTGTGACTAAGGAGTTAATCCAGCTGAAAACAGACGAAAAAAACCACACAAAAAAAAGAAGAGCAAAGAAAAAAATGTTTATTTCAGGCCGTTCCTTTGGCTGGTTTGCCACACCACTGCACAAATAGCAGCCATGAGGAGGGGGTAGTAATGAACTGAAATCAGGTTAGTTATGGCAGTAGTTTTTGTTTCCTTTTTCATATTTTTACATATTTCCAAACTCTTGCATTTGGAGTTTTCTGAAAAAGCAGAGTGTCAGGCTCATGACTGTGCTGGTTTTCTTTTGCCACTTCTGAGCAGGCAGTGATTTTCTTCTGCTGCTTCTCTCAGCCAGCTGCTTCATGTTTCCAAATGTGTGCATTGCTGCTGTGCTGAATACTTGAGAGCCATCTCAGAATAGTTCTTCTAAGTCTGCACCTCTGACTTCTTTGGAACTTTTCTTTCACTGTTGGTACAAGAGTCATAACCTTTATAGACTTTGTACACACAAAAAAGAGAGAGAACTGAAATCTTTCACATTTACTTATATATTTACTTTATCAATGTCCTCCTTCCCATCTTCTTTGTATAAACCCACTTTATTATCAAATTGTCACTCTGTGCAGATTTTTGGACTGTGCAGTTTCATACCTGCTTTTGTTTTCTGCAGTGATTTTACAATTTTTTCTGGTTTCTTTTTCCCCTTGCAGCTTGAGCTTTGCTCCTTTCCTTCTGCCTCTCTCCCATTCTCATCTGCCAGCCCTGCTCTTCTTTTAAGTTCTTCCTTTAACCTTGTTTCTCCTAGCAACCTCTCTTGTTTTCCCTCACCAGTGCTTGTTCAATTTACTGTTCAGGGGACGGGGTCTCTCTTTCTTATTTGGAGATTTTTTGTTGTTTGAATATAGCCAACTGTTATTTATACATGGCCACATCATTCAAGTTGAAGATTAACCTCATGTCTCTGAGAACTTTTAAATTAATATTTACATTTTCATTCTATGCCTAAATTTTCTTTTCCCTAAGCAAATATGCTAACTAGACTATCTTTCATGGGCTTAGTATAGATATTCCTTGCATATTTTATCCCTTTGATACCCTGTATCATTGTGAGTTGACTGGACAAGCATTCTCAGACAAGAAATTTATTTTTTACCTTTTTTTTCTGTTGTGTTGTGCTGTGTTATAAATTTATGTGTGACTGCTATAAATTTATGTGTGACTATGTCAATACTTGGCACTACTCCACAAAGCAGATTTTTTACTTGAAGTCAGTAACACTGGGAGCACAGCTTAGCCCCAGTCCTTTCAAGACCATGTTCAGCAAGGGCAGCATTTTCAGAAGTGCTGAACGCTTGCTGCGTATTCAGCCAGCCTGGGTGCCTTGGAAAATGTTTCTCTAAATGGCAATGACTGAAGAAAATTATTGAGATAAGCTGCAGCATTAATTTAGGAAAGACTGAACTGTACATGCATTGGAGTCAGAAGGTTGATGCAGCTCGCAGGCCTTGGATCCCTCCCATCTGCAGCAGCCCAGATTTGTCTGCAGCTGCTGGAGATGCAGGAGGGCAGAGCTGGTGTCAAAGGCTAATTCAGGTCTGAGGTGGGCCAGAAAGCCCCAGTTGTAACCCTTTCAGTCAATGCAGTGGGGTCAGGCAGGCTGAATGCAGCCCCAAACGCCTGTCTGCTCTTTGATCTGCCTGGTGCTTGCACGATGCTGAATTACTGCTGCTAACTTTGTCTTAGGTGTGAAGGTAGTGAGGCTGCAAGTGCTGAAGAGAACTGCTGCAGAAACGACCTGATAGAGCTGGAGAAGGAGTGGGGCACTGCTTTTTGTTTTCAAATTGGGGATTTTAGAATACAGAATTTAGAGCAATACACTTTCATGAAACACAGTCATACAGCTGTAAGCAAAGAAGAAAAACCCCTGCAGAACAAAATGCAGTTCTTTTTTTTATCATGCATTAATCTACACATAAATAAAGATTGCTTTTTATAAAAATGGCATTTGTGCTTAGCAGTTTCATTTATTAAGTGCTGTTTTTGTGTACTCGACTGCAGCCTGTGCTACATGGACTTCTTTCACAGGCAAAATTGGAGACTGAAGGAATTTTGGAAGCTGGCTCTGTGGGGATTCAGCCTCCAGGCAAAACTTTCATTAGAGTTGTCAGAAATGAGTTTTCTACAAAAGAATTGTGTTTGTTTATTATTTTGTAATAGTTTTGTTTGGTGTAATTGGAAAGAGGAATGTTTACTTTAAACAATTAGCATTGTCAGTCAGTCTCAATGGCTAATTAAAATGGTGAAAGTTTGTAAACAGCAGAGATACAACCGTGATAAGTCATAATCAGAAATCATGTGGTGTATGAAATTATGGAAGGGGAGGGTTGTTAATTGGATGTTGATATGAAAGGTTGAAAACTGGGTTCTGGGCCAGCCAAATTCTGTCACTAGTTTTTCACCCTGGTATCACCCCATTTCTGTGTCCACCCTCCCTTTTGTCTTATCTCCATGTGTTTCTTGAAGAAAGTGCTTCTGGGAAGTTCCCATTTGTTACGTAGTTTGTCCAGAACCCTGACACTGAAATTGCAAATATTTCTTTTCATTTAGAACTTGAGAAAATTTTGTTTTAATATTCAGAATTCTTTTTCTTTTCAGACATGTTTCCTACTAAGCTTTGTTTTTTTATTTGCAGCCAGCTGAATTGCTGCTGTTGAGTACCAAAAGTGAGATTATGTTTAAATATGTTATATATTTAATGGATCTAGTTTTAGTTTTTGTGAGAATCAGAAAGCATTTTAGCTTAAGCTGAATAAAGGTGACACTTCATTACAGTCAGCAGGACTTTTATGGATGTCAAATTTCTGCTGAGTGGCTTGCAGTCACAGTTCCTTGGCACTAGTCCTCATTCCATGGTATGGATGCTTCTGTAATAAGCTTGTAAAAATAAGTGAAAAATGTTCCAAGGGTAATTTAAAAAAACTAACTAACTAACTAACTAAAATAAATACTAGACCCCTTGTCTTCTCCGTGCTTCTTATTACAGGCCTGTGTCTCCCAGATGACATCCTACACAGTGGCAGAATTTTGAAACAGTAGCATGAAATAATCTGAAGGTCTCCTGATTATTGTAGATTGTCAGATTTTAAGATTTTAATTTTTTGAAGATTTTTTTGGTAGGGGTTACAACTTTATTGTAAATGGTAGTTGTTATTTTAACAGCATCTTGCACAAATTAATCCTACAAATGGCAGATTTGCCTCCTGCTAGATGTTATTATTGAAAATCGGGGATTTTGCTGCACAAGTACTTTAGGATTGCTGGAATATGTAAAATGTAGGTCTCTCTGAAGTACAAATGCATGCTTGTTTTGGTATTTTGGGTTTTAGGTTTCCAGTACTACTGATTTCTTCATGAACTTTTTTTTCCTCTGGTGCTGAGAATGAAATAATTATTGCTGTGAATCGTGGAGCTCTCATATTATCCACAGATTTTTGGATTGTAAAGGCAGAAAGGCAACATTTTGGCCACTGGATCTGACCTTTTGCGTCATGTTGGCCAAAGGATTCCCTTGAATTTAATTTTTGGAAGTAATGCCTTTAGACTTTTCTCATTTTGATTTAGACATTTCTAGTGATGGACAGTCAGTTGCATACCTTGGTGAAACTTGCTTAAAGAATTAATGGCAAAGGGAAAGCAATTAAAACTGTTAATGCTTTTTCTTTTCCATTTATATGTTTGGGTTTTTTTTTTCATTTGGGCACATTTATAAACTAAGTCCCCTTGTACCCCTGTTATTTGCATGTGTATATCTGTAGTACCAGTAACTTCCCATCCCTTTAAGAGCTTTTCCATGTGGGTAGCAGTCTCCATATGTAAAATGATTATTGTTTTCTTCCAGCCTCAAAGAAAACATTTATCTTACGATTGTATAATTTTTGAATGCATATTAAGTATTATCTGCTGTTTTCAGCTGTTGTTGTATGTTCTCCTGAACTGTTCCAGCTCTGAAAGGGAGTTTGAAAACAACGGTCTGTTTTTACAACCGCTTCCTGCTGATAATCGTGCCCACAATATTCATAGTAAAGGCCAACCCAGTGCTACTGCATGACTCAAGTTTCCCCTTTTGCTTTGCTGTAGTAGCTACACATCTAATCAGGGAGAGAGATTGCTGGAGGCTACCTTAAATGAAATCCAGAAGCGCCACATTTTTACTGTGACCTTTGCTTACAATTTTGGTGGACACTTGAACTAACTTCCCTAGGGAGCAAGGGAACTGTGTGTTAAAGCATCTATAGTGTAGCTCCAAACTGACTCAGAGTTGCCTGAACTCTGCAAGTGGATTTCCCAACTCCTTAGCTCTGATCTTGTGTCACTGTAAATGCATCCCACGCTCTCTGTTTCTTCTTGGACAAAAAGGTGGGGTTGTTTTCCTTATAATAATAAAGCCTAAGCCCTTGCACTGTGTTAGTAACTTCAGGTTTTCCATCGAAGTGTGTTTAACAGTTTGAGGAGGTTGAAGAATACTCTGCTATACAGATTTCGTGACTGTAACTGAAATGCCCAGGTTACAAAAGTACATCTCTGCCTCACCTAAGATCTGAATTAGCATTTGGCACTGATGCTCCTAACTCCTCCTCAGTCTCCAGTGAAAGCAGCCAAGTTCTAGGACCACTCAGTTACTCACTTTTGTGCCTCAATAACCTGTAAGATGCTCTTCTTTTGGTATTTAAGGGGTTTTTTTTCTCCCTAAATTGTGGTGAGATCTATCAGATATGAGTGATAATTTTACTGTGTCTCAGTGGGAACAGTATCTCAGGGTGGGCATAGAATAATCAGGCACTTCAAGTCAATAATGAGCTGGGAACATTTTCAGACTTAGAATATTTCTTGAGCACAAAATTGGCATAGTGATTTCTTCCTAGATCTGTTTGATGAGCTGACAATTATTATGGTTCCTTGGCAATTGCATTGCTAAAATCTTTTCATTTTCCCTTTTTTCACTTTTACAAAAAATTTGCACTGAATTCAGTATTGCTCTGTGTAGATTTCTAAGCTGTGTATTTTACAGATGGTTTTTGTTAGCAGTTTCCTTACTGTGTTAAAATTCCAGATTACTGTAATGTCTTGCATAATACTACTTATAGTGGATTTTTGATCTTTTTCAGAGCCATACTGAATTTTCAGCTAATTAACTACCCAGCTATGCTGTGGTTTTTAATGTTGAAATTCATTTCCACCAAATAATATTAACATAATGTATTAAATTTTGTAACAAATTTGGAGTACATTCATACAATTTCAAATGCAAACTAAGGCTAGAAACGCTCAAGGATAAAAGTTCTTAGCAAGGAAAATGTTTATGTATAAACTGATTACGTTATCTGAATTACTCTCCTTCCACAGCTGATAATGTTTAGGAGAAATGTGTACTGTATTACTCTGGCTTACTTGAAGAACATTCACTAATACTTATGTTACCACAGTATGTACAAACTACACTGATGTCCCTGCATTTTATTTAATGCTGGATTCCTTAACACATTGCTGCATACAAAAACTCACATACAGCCCTGCATACGTGTTTTCTTTGCCTGCCTCACTCTCTCACTCTCTCCCCTTCTCTCACACTTTACCTTGACACTCCTTTTAATAATAAAACCAGAACCCTTTTACAATATGCAAGCCACACCTGAGTAGCTGATAGGAGATCCGGTATGTGTTCATTAACAGCAGCAAAAGGACTACCTTTGCACTTTGTGCTTCATGGTGCTTTTTATTTTTTTCCCCCCTCTGTTTTGGGTGCTGTTTAGACAATACTTTCATAAGTGTGTGTGCTTTCAGTTAAATCTAATGGAAACTTGCAGTGGTTTGGCCTATTTTTGACTATTATGTTTTCCAAGTGTGCTCATAATGTGTAGATGGTGACCTAATATTTTGCAGCAGCACAGGATATCATGAAGGGAGTGAAAAGTGAAATGTAACAGCTGATTTGCTTGGCTGGAGAAGGGAGTAGCCAAAGCAGCTTTCCTTCCCAGATCTTTGACAGGCCCTCATAGAAGAGAACAAAAGAACTTATTTCTGTTTTCTTAGTTTGCTCTTCCATGTGTGTTTCTGGGCTCCTAAGCTGGCATAGGAGACTGATGATGCTTTATATTATTATGTGTAATAAGGGTGTTCTATCTTGATGCTATTACTGGTTTTAGTTGTCATAGAATAACAGAATGGTCTGAGTTGGAAGGGACCTTGAAGATCATTTCATTCAGGGACACCTTCCACTAGTCCAGGTTGCTCCAAGCCCCATCCAGCTTGGCCTTGAGCACTTCCAGGGACAGAGCATCCACAGCTTCTCTGGGTAACCTGTGCCAGGGCCTCAGCACCCTCATGCTAAGGAATTCCTTCCCAGTATCCAGTCTAATCCTCCTCTCAAGTTTGAAGCCATTCCCCCTTGTCCTGTCACTACAAGCTCTTCTCCATCTTTCTTTTAGGCTCCCATCAGGTACTGGAAGGCAGCAATTAGATCATCCCAAAGCCTTCTCTTTTCCAGGTTGAACAATCCCAGTTCTGTCAGCCTTTCCTCATAGCAGAGGTGCTTCATCCCTCTGATCATGCTGATGGCCTCCTCTGGACTCTTTCCAGCAGGTCCGTGTCCTTCCTGTGCTGGGATCCCAGTGCTGGATGCAGCACTGCAGGTGGGGTCTGAGCAGAGCAGAGGACCCTTAGCACTGGGTCTGTCTTAGGCTGCAGGATATGGTGAGTACTGTAGGTGACACGAGGTGTTGGCTTGTTCTTTGAGACAACTCGAGCAGGAAATTCAGCAGGTGCTGGTGGATATTTTGGGCAGCTGAACAATTAACTGGATGTTGGCTGTTAGCATAAGTGGTGAATTGACCTAACCCATATTTGGTTTCTTTGACAGTTAACCTGGGTTTATTTCTTTCCTTTCTTTGATTTACTAATGAAAAGAAATTAAGAAATACTGTCACATTCAAGAAGTATGTATGTTCCTTGACTTCTTGGACAGACATGTTACTTGACCTCAGCGACCTTCTTCAGGTATTGTACCCTTTCTTGTCTTTTTTTTTTAATTGTTGAAGTTTAGATATTTTAGTTTTCCTCTAAAAATTCTGAGTGGAAAATCACTAGATGTGGAAATTGGAGTAATTTTTCAGTAAAATTAAATGCTAAAATTTTTTTTGCTTTTAATGCTACAAACAACGTAGCAAGAGTTACTATAATCCTTTCATCAGGATTCAGAGTCACTGCAGTGGCACAGGGTCAGACACTACATATTTTTAAAACAACAGTTGTTGAAGACAGAAATAACCTTTTTGGTAGGTAATGCTGTGTAAATGTATTTGTGCACTTAAGAACTGTGTTTTATAAAATGTATTTTGAGAGAAATACAAACTTGCTCTGTCTGTGGAAATAGAAAGCTCTGCTGACATATGTTGTCTTACCCTCATTCTCTCTGTTACAACTGTTTTACATACAATGCGAGTAGGTTACTTGCATCTATTTTTGTCCTCCCAGCTGTCTTGGTAAATGGCATCCCTCTGAAGACTATTTATTGCTTGAAGCAATCTGCTGGAATTGTAATAATCAAATGAATCTTTGATTCTGAAATTTAGTAACTTTTTTCTCTTTTCTAAACTCTGATGGAATTATTTTGATTGCTCAGAACCAAACAGTACATGTGTGGAATGGGAGGTTTGTTTCCTTCTAAACACAGGTAATTTTTCATGGTGATGGTTTTGAAATAGAATGATCACAGTAATATGAAGAATAGTCACAATGTGAACTAGAGAAGAGGCATTGTAGCTCTGAGAGGAAAAGGAAAAGATGTATTGTCAGCAGAAACAGACAAGAAAGATTGAATGATTTGTCTTTTCCCCTCTGTGCATTCCAGCCAGAAAAGATGCTGAGATGGGGCTTATGAGGACCAAAAGGTTAAAGGGGGGTAACGGAGGAGATGGGAGAGACAGAAATACATCGGTAGTAGGGAAATAATCAGCCACTGAAAGAGAAAAATCCAGGTTTTCAGTATCTTGATCTGCATTTAACTGTCTTCTGATGAGCTCTACTTTATGGCTTCTTTAAGGTGAAACAGGAATGTTGAATGTTATTGTTAACTCTACTTATCCAGAAAGTCCTATTTAAGAATACATAAATGAGTTTTTCAGGTTCTAGCTTGATATTTTTTTCCTTCCCCCACCAAGTCTGTTTAAAAAAAAAAATCAAACAAACAAACCCTCACAAACAAAGCCACAAACCAAACAAAACCACAACTACAAACCAAGCAA
>VZTR01002689.1:205814-218466 GCA_013400775.1 Chaetops frenatus
AAAAAAAAAAAAAAAAATCACCTTGGTAGCAAAACATTTGTGGCCCAGGCAGAAAATTTCAGTACGTTCTGCTTTAGATCAGTCTTTGCCCACAAAACCTGGACCTAAAAAAGAAGTAGTTTATTAAAAATAGTTCATTAGATGGTACTGTTTAACCTTGAAGTGCCTCTTTTTTCAAGGACTGCTGTCCCATCCTGAAGTTGGGATATAAATGTCCTTAAGGAAGTAGAGTTGAGAGTAGTAATAGTAGTAGTGGCAGTGGTGTTATCTTTCCAAAGTATTTAATTTGTTCATACTCAGCTGTACAAAATTTGTCATAGTGGTCTGTTTTTCTTGGTGAGATGAGAAAGGTGGTGATTTTATATCCCAGAAAAATCACATTTGAAGTCTAAAAAATGAGCTACTGCTGACCTGCACCAACTCATGCTTAGAAACGAATACCAAATGTTGAGATTTTTTTTCAGAATGTTCTTGATACAGCTCAGTTGCAGTGGGAGGTGAGGTACCTGCAGGGCTCTTTGTCATCTGACTGCAGGAATTTTGTGAGAAAGCCACCACATGAAACATCCTTACAGATTGTCTTCATGGAGGCTACTGACTGAATTACTGAACACCCTGAAATAGGTTTCAGTGCATTTGAGGGTGAAAAAATTCTAGAATCATTAAGGGTGGAAAAGATCCCCAAGATCACCAAGTCCAGCCATGAACCATCACTATCTTCACCACTAAACCATGTCCTGAATTTTACTGTTACCTGCAACTCAGTATTTCTTTAATGACTTATCTTATATTCTTTCTCTCTTGGTGATCTGTTTAGCTTTTTTTTTTTTTAAGTGGTAGAGAAATCCTAAGCATGGCCTCTTAGGCTCTGGTTTGTATTTGTTCTACAACTTCTCTTCCTGTCTTTCTTGAGTTACGTTGGGACTTAAAAATATTCTAAAAATAAAAAGCTGTCCCCTACAGTGTAATGTGCTTTTAGGATAGTATTGTGCTGCTAAAACTTAGCAGTAGAGGAGACTAATTTTCACTGTTACTGGCAGTTTGTTTAAAAAGTAGTATCAGTTCTCTTATGCTGATGACTGAGATGTGGGAGTTTGTCTTGTTCCACTGGGAAACTGCTGCATTTTCATAATAATTTTTGGAGCTTCAAAATTGCTACCATCTTGGGAAAAGACAAAAAAGTCTATTTTGGTTTTGGTGTTTTTTTTTTTAACTTGGAAAGTCAATTTCTTTGGTGTTTTATCTTCATGTGAAATACATCTTACGTCTTGGAAATCTCCTGTTGGAAGTGTTGTCAGATCCAGAATGCTTCTGATACATTTCCTTCAAAGCATAATCTGAAATGAACTGAAAATGTCCAGAGCACGGCTACAAATCAGGCGCCTTCCTTGTGCCGAGCCGTCGTGCTGCTTGTTGATTGAGTTGGAAGGACGACCAGTCATCAGTCTCTGACAGGGAAAGTACTTGCTTATATTTTCAGATCCTGCATTTTACTTGCAAATATAGTCCTTAGAGAGGTCTGCAATCAGCCCTTTTGTTTGCTTTTTTGTTAGTCCAATCTACGCGACAGGCCTGGCTTGTTTAGGAGAGCTGCAAAGCCTGTCTAGCCTTGGCCAAGTTTCGAACAGTTTAGGTTTTCTCCCATCTTTCCAAGCATCCCATTCCTTGCACCTGGAGAACTATTTGGCTCAAGTTTCATCTCCATGTGGTGAAAGGCTGCCTGTCACATCCTCTGAAATGGCTGGGGTGTTTTTGTAGTCTCTTGTCATCTCCAGTGTCACGGTCTCTGCAATGGGGTCGTAAAAGACTTTGGGGAGAGGGGTTGGCAGTGCTTTGATCCCCAGTTTCAGCATACTAGGAATATAATTTTTAGTGTGCCTTGTGATGTGTCCTGCTGTTAAACAAGGCTGATGTTCACTAAAGAGATCTTAGACTTCTGAAGAGCCAGGCTCTTTATAGGAGCAGGCAGCAGGAAAATTACCATCAATAGACATAATTAATTAAAATGGGATGCCTGTACTTCATATCAAGAAAGAGTTTTTCACTATGAGGACAACCAAGTGTGGAAACAGGTAACTTAGAGCAGTTTGGATGTTTTTATCCTTCAAGGCTCTCAAGATCCAGAGCAACCACGTCTGCCTTTGAGGCTGACCCTGCTTGAAGCAGGAGGTTGGGCTGGAGACCCGCTGAGATCCATTCCAACCTGAACTACACTGTGGTTCTAGGTAAGGGAAGAGGGTGCACAAGAAGTGAAAATCAGTAACTAGTACTCGCTTGGTCTCTCTTCCACTTCAAAACACAACTCTTACCCTTATTTCTTCATCTTCAGTTTGTCTATTCAAGCAACCACGCTTGCTTTTCTAGAAGGATTTTTATTGCGAGTTACTTTTGGACACTTGTTTTCATTTATTTAATCTAAAGGCAGCATTGAGCTCCCTGATTCTTCTTTGATTGTCTCAAATTATTAATCTGACTTTCTTGCATAGCTGGTTTGATAATGGCTTGTTGTACTGCTGTGGTATTGGAGGAAGAACTCCAGGACTGCCATGGATGTTGATTAGCAGAGAGTCTCCCTTTAGAGTCCCCAGACTGTAGGCAGTGCTTTAAAGCTCAGTATGAGAGGGAAGCTGCTTAATTTTGATTTGTATCTCTTACGAACAACAGCCTAACAAGCTGAGTTTGATACTTGTTTGTATTTTTGTGTGTTACCTTTTGACTGCTCTAAATGCAGTATGAATCAAAAAAAAAAAAAATAGGAAGTTTCAGTTTATTGCATGGAGAAAGGTAAAATAGAGTATTCTTTTAAAGACTCTACTGGTTTGCTTCAGTTTTTAATACCCTTTGTTCATTTAAAGTTATTAACATGTTGACTGTATTTGCCTTTATTGCCCCTATGCAAATTGCTGTTGATTGAGTTAATTTAAACAACCTGGTTGGGACCTTCAGGCATTACTATACCAGAAATGTTAATAATGAATCAAATAACCACAGGTGCCTCTTTCCCCAGCAACAGACACTCTCCTTAAAAACCCATTTGCTTTTCATGCTTGCTTAATTATTTAGGCAAGCAGCCATGGATGTTTCACAGTGTGAATTCTCATTGTGTTCCAACTGCCTGGTCTTTGTCTTTCTAGAGGAATATCTTAACCACTGTCACCATTTGTAGTAGAATTTTAGTGTATTTGCCAGAATACCACACTATGGTCTTGAAAAGCCTTTTTGGAAATTGCTTGTAGAAGGGTTATTGATTTATAACTTTATGGAACTTACAGTCAAACAAAAACTTCCATTCAATGGTGGCAGCTTGATTTTTTGCTGTTGTACAGACTTAACGTGATCTGGTAACTTGGTAACTGGATAAATGGGAGATTCCCTGTTTCCAAAGAGAGTTTAAAATTCTGGAAGGTGTTAGACTGATGAATTCCTGTGTTACTGGAAATGAGGTGTTTGTTGTTATTTCTGAAGGTGGAAGTATACTGGTATTTGTGAACAGATCAGGCATCATGTGAAAGCAAGAGGAAATTATGAAAGGATAAGAGTCTCTCTGGAAGTGTCCCTTTGAAATCAGTGTCTGATGACTGACAGATGTGAAATGAAAAGACTGTCTCCAAAAAATACTGTGAAGGGCAAAGAGCATAACAAGTAGAAGGATCTTGTTGTGAAGATGTAACTGAATAATTGGAAGACATTCCTTCACTAAATACCGCTTTTAATTAACATAATGTGTTTGCTAATGAGAACAGAAATTAACTATTGGTAAAGGACAACATCTTAGATAATCTTAACATCTCCTGTAAAAAGAGGTTTTTAGAGTGCCTTGGTGAGTACATACTTCTTTGTCTGGAAAATGTCTTCCTGCTAAAGAAGCTACTTGGTTTTTTGTTTTGCCTTTTTTTTTTTTATAATAAAAAATCCATGATGGGTCCACATGCTTGTAAGCTTACTCTGTTAAATATGAGGTTGACACCCCTCTTTTGCTTTAGGTTTTGGTGCTAAACTTAGTGATTGCATCAAGTTTAGGAAATTTTGATATCTGATGAAAATCTGCAAAAAAAGAGCACAAGTCTTATGAAAGTGTGTAAAACAATTGTCTCACTTCAACAGTTTTGATTGGGAAGAGTTTAGAGAAATACTGTTTTTCAGTATGATCCTTTTAAATTATGGGGGAAAGAGGCTGAAGTTGATGTGGTAAGCTTTAAAGCTGCACCAATTCAAGTTTAAGCCAGAGACATCCTTTTAGAAGGGCATTTTTGTTTATTCACCATTCTAAGAACTCATATAAAATTAGGTTTTATAAATGCAAATGTCATATGATTCTAAATTTGGAACATTAAGCTTTTGATGGATTGGAGTGTATGAATTTTTATAAGAAGTTCTTAATGAAGAAAGAACTAGAAATTAAAGTAGGCCTCTAAATTAATTCTCTTAATTTTCTAAGCTTAATGGAGTGCAGAAAAACCAAATGATGAGAGTAAAGAAAAGACCCTTTCTAAATGCCTGTTTCATATATTATCTCTTCCATCATGGGACCTGTGTGTGCATGTGAGTAATAGTTGAAATCAGTGATAGCAGAATAAAATTTTAGTGAAAGGGCCACTTTCTACTAAACCCAGAAGATCTTAAAGATCATGTTTCAGGAGTTCAGTGGCATTACAGATTTCTGGGTGAACTTTATGCCATATTTGTTTTTCATTTATTAGAAGTGCCTCAGAACCTGTGGATATCTGTTAACTTTTGAAGTTGAGAAGCATATTGTTTGAGAAAGCCTGAAGTCTTTTTTCCTACTGACTTGCCAGGAAAACTGGAAGCAATTAAATATTCCTGATTCTTTTTGTGACCCTGGCATTAAAAATGTGTGAGCTTCATGAGGAAAACAATACAGAACATGGAATATACTGTATATTTTGCTTTCTTTCTAAATTGGTAGTAACCAGAAACTACAAAGAAATGTTCTTGTGAGCAAAAGAAAGCAATTCCCTCATTTACCATTTCTATTTTAATTTATTATTTTGTGCAAATACACTGCCTGCACCTTGAAGTCAGTCATAAAACACTGATGATGTGGGTGGAGTGGAAAAGCAGGTTAGATTTAAGTGCATTACTTCTCAAATAAACCACGGATCAGGAGACTTTTAGTGAGGCCAAGCAAAGAAGAATAAATAGTCATTGAGCACAGTTATTATTCATTTGTCTTTCCTTTAGATTTAATTTGGCAATCACTTCGATTGTTAGAACTTCACTAGAAAAAAAATACCTGCTTCTTTATGCCTCTTCATATTTATTTGCTCTTTATTACTGTGCTTATGGAAAGTTTGCTTGGGAGGAGTTTCTTAGAGAGTGACGTAGTTTGCTGGTGACAAACATCAAGTATTTGGATGTCGTGACAAGGAAGAAGGCTACAAGGAAAAATACTTGTTTGGATTAGAGTTTCATTTTTTTTCTAGACTAAAATGAAAGAACTGGATGAGTTTGTGAAGCCTCTAATGGAAACGTCATATGTACTTGGCTCCACTGAAGTCACTTTATTGATTTGTGCGGTGAAATCGTCCTTGCAGAACAAGATCTAAGTGATGAGGTTGAAGATTTATAGTAACTTGGGCAGCCAGCTTAGAAGGCTGAAATTACAGCCAAACCCTCATTCTTTATGTTAATATTTTTTAGACAAAAGGTCAAAACAACTTGTTTTGAGCTCGCAGTGAATCTAAAGCCAGATGAAACACTGCAGACACTTTGCTTTAGTGATATTTGTTCTGTCTCTGTGGCTCATGCAAGTCACATGCTCTCAGACTCCAGTATGAATTGCCAGGTTCTGTAGGTGCTTATTTTTTTATGTAAAAAATTTGGTGACTTATTTCCTAGAAAATAGACTTCTCATTCAGAGGGTATGTTTTGATCTTTTCCTTTCCCTATAATAGTGCTTCTATGTTGTCTGCTATTTCAGGAAAATAAAAGGCAGTAAAATTTAAGGCTGTAGTTTTGCATCTTCTAGGCCAGCCCAACCATTGGTCAGACACAACGTGGAAGATACTCACTTTTTACTCTAAACATGGAATGAATTACCATCATGTCATGTATAATTGATTGCACAGTCAGTTTCAGGATATGTGATCATTCTAAGGATTTCTTTGAAGTTCTGATTTTTTATGTATTTGAGAAAGAAACACATTAAAACATTTTCATGTAAACATTTTGAAGGACTAGGTGAAAAGGTGTCAGTTGTTTGGGGGTTTGGTGGTTGTTGTTGAGATACACATATTTTAGCTAGCTTGGTAGAAGCATCTATACACTTGGGAAGAAAGCCTGCTTTTAAACTAATGTTGGCAAAGCTCTTTGATGAAACTGAAAGAGCAATAGTTTTTTAATTCCATAGGCTTGTACCATAATCATTAACTCACTTGTGTAATTGACTGCTTAGTAACCACCTTCACTATCCAGGCATAGGAAAGAGAGGGGCAATTTTGTTCCATAAAAGCAATAGAGTATATACCAGTGTTCAAAAAAACCCAAAAACCTACTTGCTTGGAGTGTAGGAGGATGGAGTTTTTTATTCCAACCTTGACCTTTACATATGCCTTGGGGGAAGCAAGGTGTTCTTGGAGCTCCGTGGGAATGTTTGAGACTGATTGGGAACTGGAGTATATCCTGCCTTTCTTGCTGACCACAAAAACACATCTTAAGATAGAGAAAGAAAACTTCCTCAGACTTGTAAAATACAAATATGATTGTCTATGCTATAAATTGCAAATCAGAGTATGAAGAATAACTCCTCCCCTCAATTTACATCCTCCTGGGTGCACAAGTGAAGGAGGGGAGGGGAAGAGAGCTCTGTCCCTGGTGCCTGAGCAGTTTTGGTGTAGTTTAGGGCTTTTCTGATTTGTTTTGTTTTCTTTTAGTTTGGTTTTTTAAAATGTTTTTAATGTGATCTGAGGCAATGTCCAAATAGCAAGAAATGACAAATAACCCTTGGGGCATGTAGCACCCTCCTTGATTTGGTGAAAAGTTTGGTGGGTGCTTGTGCAATACGTAATTATGCCACTACAGATGATCATACAGAACCAAAATATGCACTGACTTGTATTTGCTCAGGTTTTGTAATGGTACAAGATAAATGATACTTTATATGTACTGATTTTACACTGAAATCTACGTAATACCTTATGATGTAACCTGACAACTGAAAAACTGTACTACAGAGCCCACTGAAAAGCACGATGAACAAGTTTTTATAATTTTTTCAATATAAACTTATGCTTTGATTTACAATGCTAATTTGTGCAGATTTTGACAAGCACATTGAGTATTATCCTGTACATATGAATATTGCTTATATAACTTCAATTTTTTTTTAAGCAGGTTAAGATTTCAAAAGTTGGGGTTTTCTCCTTTCCATTTAAATGTTCTATTAAAAACATTCGTGGTTTAAGATTTACATAATCTTTCTTTTGTCTTTTAATAGGTGAATGTCTATGTGCTGGGAAAAACTTTCCTTCTGTTGGCCAGAGAACTCTGCATAAATGCTCCAGCCATAGGTATTTTTTTTAATGATTTGACTTTTGACTATTTGAGCCTTTTTTTCCCATGGTTACTTGACAAAAATATGCATGCATGTGTATAGATATACATAATATTGTATGTTAATACCCAAGTAGCAACTTTAAAGTGAAGCTGGAATCAATCCAGGCAGAGGAGCATTGCTGACTATAAGAGCCTGTTCTCCTTATGTAAGAGCTTTTTTGGAACTAGATGCTGTTTTCTTTTGCAAATAGTTTTGTTGCTTTTTCCAAGAGTAATTTAGGCTATACTAAGACAATGGACTGACGTGTAACAAATTTGTGTGTCAGCAAGCTCCTACAGGCCTGTCACGCTTCAATTCCACAGATGCAACATTTGATAAGTATTTGCCAAATTTACTATCTGTCCATCACCTGTAGCTGAGCTATTCAGTGCTTGGTGGAAAATGAGGAGCAACTTTTTCCAAACCTGTGAATAACTTTTAATAATTCAGCACTGAAATCGTAACTGTGATAGGAAGGTGGGTTTTAATCTGTCAGAAGGGTATAGAAGCCATTCTCTAGCTTGTGGGTTTAAGCCAAGGGAATTTGTGCCAATTCCAGTTAAAAGGGTGCATTTATAGTGAGGTCTTGTGACTGTTACCCACCTCTGTGCAGGAATTATCTGCCTGCATCTTTACCCACTCTCACTCCCACTCTCCCTAATCTGCACTGGGAGAATCAGATGGCTGTGTTGAAGCACAGCACCACAGGCACAGCCCTTCAGCTGTACTGGGCTGGCACAGGAGGGAGCATCGCCTCGGCAGCGCGGCTCCGGCAACACAGCTCCAGCAGCACAGCTCCAGCCCTGCTACACAGGCCTTGCTTTCAGTAATTCACTTCCCTCCTTGTTTCGGGTTTTTTTTGAGAGCAAAAACAGGCAGGATTTGCATTGCAGCTTAGTTTCAAGGTGAAAATTAATGCAGCTTGGTAAAAGGCAAACATGTTAGATGTAGAGGTACTTGTTATACAAAGAAAAAATACTGGTTTAGACTGCTGTTTGAGTAGTCTCTTCCAAGGTCAGTATAAGATTTATAAAATCCAGTAAATATTTCTAATTGGCTCAGCTGTAATAAGCATCAGACCTTTGAGAAAAAACATATACTTTTATTACTTTCTGAGAAAAGTACTAGCATAAAATGACTGCTGATAGTGCCTGAGACCATGTTTTCCAAAAAAAGATAGAGCAGGAGGAAAGATCCAACAGCTTTTTTTCTTTTTAAGGTGGCTTATTTCTAATTAGTAATCTTAAGTGAACCTAAACACCATCTTGCAAGTATTTTTCTAATGCCTGCTGCTGTGTATAAGGATGGGATGTAAATTCACAGTGTCTGCCAGTATTACAGCCCTGGGCTAAATTTGTGACGCAGCCTGTCACTGAATTAATTAACTTCATCTGTGTGTCTTGACTCTGGCCGTTCAAGGGGGGGTGCAGTTTGACAGGTGCAAGTGGCAGTGTTGGTGGGCAGGCTGGAGGTTAACACAGATGCTGCATGTGAAGGGACATTAGGAGTTTTCAAATATAACCACAAGATGATTTTGATCAGCTTTGATTACACTGATGGTTTGTCTATCTTCAGCTTGGGCAACACACAAAAAACCCTGAACTTTCACAAATGTCAGCTCCTTTTCTCGTGAAGGGAAAATGAAGGCAGCTGATGGATAGTATCAGTTACCAAGAGAGGGAACCTTCCCAGTTGCTGGGTGTGGATGCACACAGGACCAGGCTACAGTGTCATCACCCCTGTTAGCAGTACATGAATTAACATACACAAGCCATAAGGTCAGCAAAGATCAAGTACACAGGATTTAGGGCAAGTAAAAATGTTTTATATTTCACAGATTCATAAACTGCTCTAGTTTAGAACATTCTGTTTGAATCAGCTGCAGTCTGCAAGTTAGTTATCTATATACAAAATAAATGCACAGTACGTGCAAAATTTAACATTTTTCTGCATGTCGCAGTCTTAATAATTAAGTCAAATAGCTTATGAATAAATAAAATAAGATTAAATTCAAGAGCATTCCTTCACTTATTTGTATAGCCTGATGTAGCAGATAGGTAAGTAGCGTAACATTCCATACTGCTGCAGAGTTTGTAGTAAAACTGAAAAATCCCTTAATGTGCATCATTGCAGCTCTGGAATACAATCAAGGTGAAATGCATCATGCATAGAAAATGAGCTCAGGTATTTGTCCTCCTTGTACTCCAGTTCCATTAGTACTGTCCGAGGAGCACTGGAACTGGAATGTCACTTTCCCGCACTGCACTTCAGTCATTCCCTCTTGTCCAAAGTAACTGAGTTCGTTACCATCAAGAATAGCACTTACATTGTAAAAGGTGTCTTGCTCAACCTGCACAGGGTGTTCAAACCACACAGAGAAGGTGTTGCTGGAGCCGTCAGAGGTAAACTTTGTCAGATTTTGAGCAAGGACAACACCTAAGCGCTTCAGTTCGATTTTGACGCTGTATTCAGCTTTGCCACAGCTTGACCCATACAATCCCAGTCCTGCTATAAATATCCGTTTGTCTACAGCAAACTGAATACTGTCACATCGCCCCCGGTACCTCCACTGATTGCTGCGATACGCGGACGACTGAAACCGATGGCAGCGCTGAGGCACGAGTCCTTTTCTTTTTGTCAGGGGGAACTCTAATTTGGGTTTATTTGCGGCTGTGTACCATAGGAATATGTTGTGAGTCTCCTCAAGGGTGAGGATGTCAGACTGGGCAGCTCCGTTGGCAAACTCTTCCAAAGTCATGGTTGGAATCCGCACCAAGTACAAAGCTTTCCCTAATACATTCCTCTTGTTGCGTGGCGTAACCGGCAGCCCTTGCCTTTTGCATTCAGCCTCTGCCCAGTTGAGAACGGCCTCGAAAACTACCACTTCCTTGGTGTTGAGTGCTTCCCGGGTTACAATGATCTCTAGTGTTTGTTGATCTATCTCACAGAAGCCCTCTGACTTCAGTGCCATTTCTGCCTGAGCATCAATCACTTCCCAGCAGCGCTGCGTCAGCTCTGGCTCCTCGAAGAGCCTGCTCTGAGACAGCAGGACACAAGCGTTCTTCGCTTCTAAGCTGGTCTCCAAAAAATTGACGCAAGCCTTTGCTAGAGCCGGCACGATGTACTTCTTGGCAGCATAGAGTGTAGCCAGAACTGTGTCAGCTTCCAGGTCTATTTCATCACTATACATGTATCTAGACGGGAGGTGGAAAAAAATTAGTTTCTCAGGGGGGAAAAAAAAAAAAAGTAGGCCATGAGAATAATCTATAGTCGTCTTTGCTGGCAGTAAATCTGACATTCAGTATTTGTCAGCACATTAAATAAACAGCAATAAGTGCATATTGCACAATGCCTATCAGGAGATGTATATTTTATAAGCTACTTTGATTCTGTCCATGTAATTAGCAGACTTGTAGTGGCCACTTACTTTAATAGGATTAGAAAGGCTGCAGGTTCCACATCTGGTATATGGATTTCAGATTTGACCTCTGCGAGATCGCCATAAAACATAGCATAGAAGACAGAGCTACCAACTGCCAAAACATACTGGAAAATAAAGAGAGAGAAGCCTCAGTAACATGGATCAGGAACAGCTGAGCCTGCTGGCTTTCCTAAAAGCTACATTTAGCGAAAGTTACAAGCTGCAGTGGAAGCAGTACACTGCCTTAGACTGTTCCCTTTAATTGCAGTGTATGTGAATTACTTCTGGGATTAGACAAGAGCTGTAATTAGAAAAAAAAAAAGTGGAAGCTAGTTGCAAGGCAGGGGGAGAAGGCGACCTGCACAGCAGCATTAAAAAGCCAAAAATTATCTGCACAAACCTTATGAGCAGGAACTTTCTTGGATGCCCCTGGCGGGCCCACGATGAAGTGAACGTCAGCCATGAGTTCGTTATTGAACATCAGCGCGTTCCTGCAAGCAGGGGAGGGGGGAGAAGCCCCGTTAGCCGCGGGCTGCCCCTCGCCCGGTGCCCCAGCCTCCCGCCGGCGGCCCCCGGGGCTCCAGCCCATCCCTGCGCTCTCGCCTGGCCGGGGCGCAGGTGCACAGGGCGGGCGCCTCTCTCTCTCTCTCTCCCGCCCGCCCGGGGAGGGTCCGGCGGGCCTGGCCCTTACCTCTCCCGCAGCGTGGGATGGAAGGATTGCCAGTTGGCGCTCTCCAAGTTGTTGTTGTTGAGGTTTTGGAGCTGGGGCGGCGGGGGCGGCTGGGCGCTCTGCTGGAGCTGCAGGGCGTTCTTCTTGCTGTTGGCAGCGGTGGCGGCGGCGTTGCTGTTTGCAATGTTAGTGTTGGTGCTGGCAGGGTAAAGTTCTGCAGCCATCTTCTTCTTCAGGGACAGGGGCACTATCTCATAGCATCCTGGCACCTTGCCGTTTGACCTCACACTCTTTTTGGACTTCTTTAAGGTCTCTGGAAGCAGAAGAAAAAAAGTCAAACACTTCATGATCCTGCCATTGAGGCAACCAGGGGGCAGTGGCATGAGCAAGAGAACTAACAGATCCCAAATGCGAGTCCCACTATCAGGATATTTTGTACGCTTCTAGATGCAGGGTGGCCTTTGGTTTTTTTTTTGGAGTGTGTGCCCGCTCTTTGGTTACCGGCCCGACGCACCTTTCCGGGGTGAAAGGGGTGATGCTGTGTCGGATCTGTGCCAGCGCTCACCTTGGCTTGTAGGGGGGTCCCAGCCTCCACGGCACTGCCACGACTGCAGCGGGGAGCCCGAGCGGGGCCGGCAGGCAGTTCCTTCCCCAAGGAACGGGGAAAGAAAAATTAAAAAAGGGGAAAAAAAAAAAAAAAGGAAAAACAACAAAAAAAGCCAAAATCCAGCAACAAAACCCCAGGAATCCGTCAGAGGCGGTGGGTCAGGAGCGAGAGTCAATCCACAAATCCTCCGAGTGCAGCAGCCCGGCGAGTGTGAAGCGCAGCCAGCCGCCCGATCCCCGCTGCCAGCGCTCCGCTCCGTCCTTCCCGGCCCGGCGGGGGCACATCCGCGGCGGCCGGGCCGAGCCGAGGCGGCGGCTCCTTGCAGTCCCGCTCCCGGGCGGCCCCGCCGTCGCTCGCACTAACTTTGCTCCGGTCCCCGCGGCGGCCGCCGCCACCACC
>VZTR01002689.1:219012-473228 GCA_013400775.1 Chaetops frenatus
CTCCCGCCTCGCTGCGGGCCCTGCCGGCCCGGGAACCGCTTTCGGTCGGGAGCACTCTTTAGAGCACAACTCGAAATTGTTCTTACATCCCTCTTGGTGACTGTGCGGCATCCAAGTTTTCCCAAAAGCCCAAGTTCCAAATCAGAATTAGGATGAGGAGAGAAGGGAAAGTCTTCGGAAAAACACACGGTCCTTTCTTACAACATGAAATAAAGTTTTTCTTGTGATCTGCTTCTCGGCACCCAGCATCTCCTTTGAGGAAAACCAACGGGGTTTTGCCCGACCGGAACTTGGTCACGTATGGAGAGGTTGCAGCCCCAGAGGTCACCCAAAGCCAAAGGGGACCCTCCTGAGAGCGAGGCACCCTCGGTGCACCCGTGCTGGTTTGGTGGCCCTGGAACAAAGCAATGTGTCTGGGGTGTGCAGCTTCTAACATTTTTTATTTATTCATTTCCAAATGTTTGCATCCATGCAGGACCTGTCTATGCCAACCAGGGCTCAGCCTCTGATTTATATATTCAGTATCTTACTATTTTTGGTTTAAGACTTGCTATTTAAAACCCACCCACGTATTCATTTTCTGGCTGTTCCATAGCTTCAGAATTCAAATTAACGATGTGCAATCTTTTGTCAAATGACCTGTGGGCATGAATGCCAGCAGAAATGTCTGAATAACTACAATGCAAATGTGTAAATGCTCCCGAAACTCAGCTCTGAAACTCAGCTCCAGAAAGGGAGCTGAGAGTTGCTCCTTGCTCTGCTCTGCTCCGTTCTGGTGGCTGCAGCAGCTGAAGTTGGGCACCCTCTGGATAAGAGATGGAAAAGCAAACCAGACATTGCTTTGTAATATCGCACGTGTTCCTGTAGTGCAAAGAGCAAAGTTTAAATGTATGTTGAACCCCAGGCTATGGCTTCTGAAAGGTTGGGTTTTTTGTTGTTGTATTTGGAATTGGTCATTTCTATTGAGTCTCTACTCAATTTTTATAAAATCATACTTGGAAGTACAGAACACCTGTCTTTAGAATCATGGGAGTTGATAAATTTTTCCTAAAACTTTGATTTTTAGGGTCATGTTTAGGAGGGGACTGCAGCCTGGAATTTCTTCAGTTTCGAGAGAATTTGAGGCCTGAAGTTCTTGCTTTTATAAGTGCTTTCATTTAAATGCTTCTGCGGGGCTGACAGGCATTATCACCTATGGTGTGATCTTTGTAATTATGGATAGCAACAGGGCATCCTTGTTAGAAGTTGGTGCTAGATGAAAGTGCTTTGATTAGTTGTAAATCCCTAAGATTTTTCCAGCCTTTTGAGCTGAATTTTCATCTTTATCGGTTTAAGTGCCCACATAGGGGATCAGCAGAGGAAATTGAGTTGAGACTAATAGTTAACAATTTACCGTACATCATGGATTTTCGGTCAAGTGATAAAAGGCTTGCAGGAAATGAGAAATTGATATCTCAACTAAGAGTAAACATGTGTTAAGTGTAGCTTTTACAAGATTGTTTGATAAATTATAAATTGGTTTAGGCAGAGCACGATCTGTACTGACATATTTTGGTTAGTTTGAAGCTGATAACACCAACGCTTGAAATAAGTTTATACATCTGGAAGCAGATCTGTGGCCGATGTAAATTGTCTTAGTGCTAATGATGTTAATTGGGTTCCAGCACTTTAGGCTGATGGAGAGTCTGTAATAAACACTGTTTTATGTTATTGGAATATGAGTTTGAGAAGCAGCTGGAATTAACTTCGACAGTAACTAGATTTTTGTTAGGGAGAATTTTAAGCAAATAAATTTTTTGGAAGCGTAGTTTGTAGTTAGGTTTGAGATAAAACATGCAAGTTACTTTGTTACTTTTTGAGAGATATTAGAAGTTTTGGGCCTAAATCATGTCCTCGTTCTGCAAAAAGCTTTTGTAAATGCTTCACTTTGGGCATGATTTGACTGATACCAGTAACACTGCTCAGATGTCAGTCAGCATGTGCAGCCTTGAAAAGTGTGTAAGAATATTTGTGCAGTGCTTTAAAGACCCCCTGTCTATAGAACAAGAAATTATTTTGTTTTAGGTTATCTAAAAAGGTGCTTCTGAAGCTTAGTGGTCGGAGGATCTGCCAAGGAGCACAGCGTATTTGCTGAGGTGAAGCCAGACAACACAGCAGCCTTGCTGCACCGCATCTCTTAAGTTGATGGTAGGGTTAGAAATAATTGTGTTACTTTGTGTTGCAGATCCGTGTTTGTATATTCCTCGTTTTGCACACATGCTGGAGTTCGGGGATAAGAACCACGAGGTGTCCATGACGGCTCTGAGGCTGCTGCAGAGGATGAAGCGGGACTGGATGCACACTGGCCGCCGGCCCTCGGGGCTCTGCGGAGCCGGTATGTCAGAGCCTGGCTGTGTCCCTTCCCCCACAGCAGAGGGGATGGGAAAGCCTGGAACAGATGAGGGCTTTCCCCTTTCATTGGTGATATCCACGTTCTTGGGGTTTTGTTCTGTCAGCCATCTGCAGATTATATAGGTCTTCATCGAAATAGTTTCTGAAACTCAAACTTCATTTTTGCCCTTGCTCATACAGTACTTGGTCAGACCCTTTGTAGTTTACAGTTTGGATTTTTTTTAAGCTCCTTTCTGCTGCTTTTCTTGCCCGTACTCTGCAGGCTCTAGCTGCTAAAAGGTTTTTTTGTCAGCTAAAATGACACCATTAGCGCTAGCACTTTGATTTGTGTCTTTACACAGTCTTATGCAAGAAGTGCCCTCTTTGACCTGTTTTGTGAAATTATTTTTCTCTCTTTCTTCATCTTTTTCCAAGATTCATTGCTGTCATGATGCTTGCATAAAACCTATGGGTTAGGGAGGGACAGGTTAAAAGATAGTAGCCAGTGAGGTCAGAGTAACAAAGAGTGTAGGTACTCACAAAGTTCATGTATGTGCTTTATTTTATTTGTAAGATCTTACATTTGAAAGATCTTACATGTAGGCATGAATGAGAAGTAATGCTCAAACCTTTGAGAACCCAGGGCCATGCAATCTTTTTGACATTTCTAGTCCCTTTTTGTTAATAGTAACTGATTGTTGCACATTGCTAAAATTTTGAGTATAGACTATGGGAGAGCAGTCTGCTCTTTGATGTGCTACGTGGGCTGTATCCACACGAGTAAGTAATTTAATTCAACAGACATGGATCAATAGATGGAAGCAGGTGGTGCTGAGCTCCCTCCATCCATCCATGCAATATGCAGCTCACGTGTTGGGGCTCTGGACTGGGTCTAGTTTGCTTCCCTGGCTTAAAAGTCTGTGCCACACATAGCTTAAATGACCAGTTGTTAGTTCAGCCCTGATGTTCCCTTTTAGGAACACTTTTAAACACATGCCAGAAGTGGAGCTCTGGTTTAGTTTCCTCTAAAAATGCACTTTTGTATGCTTAAAACTGCTCTGAGCAGTGAGCTGCTGTATGATGAGTGGGAAGGGGCTTCGAAACAGAGCTGATGCTCTGAATCAACACACTGTGTAAATGCAGCTGGTTATCTGGCTGTGTAGAGGGTCTTGCAGGAGAGCACTTGGGCACCAGGAAGACAAGGACAGTAGTGGCAGCAATGAGACCAGCTTAGGTATATTCAGTATTTCTCTGGAGATCTTTTTATTCAGGACAGAATTCAGTGAATTCCACTAAAAAGATGCTAAGTTTGAAAATCAGTGTTACTTGAAATGTTCTTGTGCTGTAGATGAACATGGTTTCACAAATGTAAAAGCACAGAATTTTTCAGGGTGCAATTTGCACTTGTCTTAGTGGGTAGAAAGCAAAGTTTGTGAAGTCAAGTCCATCACCAGTATTCAAGGACACAGCTGAGCATCAGTATTTACAGCTCTTTAGCTGAACGTAGGGACAAATAGAGGATATAGTCACCTAACTGTTTTCTGCTTTTCTTCAGGAAATTTCCCTCTTTTTGTTACTAACTTTCCCTGCTTGTTCTCTAGCTCTGCTAGTGGCAGCAAGAATGCATGATTTCCGAAGGACTGTTAAAGAGGTCATCAGGGTGGTGAAGGTTTGTGAGTCTACATTAAGGAAAAGGTCAGTGCAGTCTTACTGCTTTTATCTTTCATTTACAATTCTGAACAGTGATATAGTCTAAAATAAATGTGTATTGGGGAAAACCAGGTTATTTTCACAAGTGCCACTATTAAAGTAAGTATATTTTTTAGCTGGTCATTTTAAAGTACTAACACCTTGCCTGTTATGTAAGGCCTCAAATCTTAGCACAGATAGTAAGGAGCACTGTGTCTATTTAACAGGTGAAGGCAAAATAATGCTATGTCAGTAATATTAACAGTATTGCCATGTCCTCAGAAAAAATAATCTATTGATTCTCAAAGCTGACAGTCTACTGTGAGATTTTTTTTTTCCATTAATCCAGAATCCAGTGATGAAAAGTCTTGTCTTTAAGCTGCTGTTGAACAAAACTTTTCAAAATATTTTGCTGGAATGTTCGTTTTTGGTTATGTTGCACTGCTGATAAATAAAAGACAGCACAGTGATATGTGACATAATTCAGTAAAGGATTCCCTGAAAGTGAGAATTTTCCAAGTACCTTTTGCATGTTTATTTTTTGAAAGGTGAAGTAGTATTTTCCATAGTTTAATGATGTAAGCAGATACCCAGTTTCTGTCATTTTACTTTTGAAAATTTGTAACATACTCTTTCTCCATAGGTTGAGTAAAAAATGACCTAACTGAAATACCATGATTTCTGTTGCCCACAGTTGGAAATTTTTCTATCACCAATATGTTCTGATGTTTGTTCCCCCAAAGGCTGTCTTTAGAAAGCTTCCTTCTTGTCTCTCTTCACCTTGCTGGGATCAGCTTAAGCACATCCAACCGAGCCTAATGTGTGTTAAAAATATTCACTCATTAATTGTGGAGAATATTTTTGCCCCAGATCTTCACTGGTGGAACAGGACTGATGCTATTTTCCTACTATGCATGGGTAGTATAGGGATAAATTTAAAGTGTTTTACATGCTTCAAAACACTACAGCTGTAAGGATGGAGGAGTACCAATGCCACTTTTTTTTCTCTGGCCAAAAGGTCGTATGTTTTAGTTGTGCATTTTGTATGATTAATGAATTATGCACTGCAACCTACTCCAAGATGCTTTGGTTAAATAGCTGAAGAGTTTGTACTTACTAAGAAAATAAGCATAATAAATTAGAGTTGGAAGGAAAATTAATTTAAGCAATTGTTTCAAGAGAGAAAATCTTACTTCAAAATTCATGCTTTGAAATGTTTACTCAAGTCACACACATCAACTAAAATGACAGCCTTATTTACTTTGACAGGGTAAACGTGACAGCTGAATTATTTTCAGGCAGCTATAATTACAACTATTTATCACGAATCTATAAATTTGATTGATGTTTTTCAAATAAGAGCATGTTATATAGTATTTAACGAAGGCAAATAAAAAAAATACCTTTGAATAACTCTTTCTGCACTCCAGTTTTTTACCTCTTCCTTCAAGAATTCCTTTCAAAATGCCATCAAATAGAAGTTGTCTAAATTAATACGAACTTATTTCACATTCTTAAAAATTCCTTTGCTTCTCAATTTGATGTGCAGATTTTTTTCCTTTTAATTATAGTTACTCTGGTTGGTAAAGAGCAGCTGCTGCTGTGTTTTATGAAGGTGTTGGGTGCTGTGCTTACCACTGATGGCTTTGCCCTGACAGCTCTGGAAGTGAAACCCAACATGAGTCCAGATAATGCTGACACTTCCAGCCTGCAGGTTCTGCTGTGTGCTTTGATTCAGCTCCCAGGTAGCTTCCTGGGGAAGAAGCACAGACCATTGGAAGCTGGGTTTGCTTTTGATGCCTATGGCAGAAATCTGCAAGGGAAGGCTCCACATGATGTGCATCTGCCTGGGGGGGGACAGGAATGTGTGGATGAGGATGGGGAATGATGCTCTTTAAGGAACCCTGATTGGGAATTCCTGTTTGGGGAAGACTCTCAGAAGGATTGGCAGCCCTTCCCTGAGAAGGGCACTGGTGCTGCTGGTGGGACTGGATTAGTTCACCCTCTTGTCCATCAGCTGGAGGGCACCAAGCCCATGTGCCTGGAGGCTGTGTCCTC
Organism: Chaetops frenatus; assembly: GCA_013400775.1. Classification (NCBI taxonomy): domain Eukaryota; kingdom Metazoa; phylum Chordata; class Aves; order Passeriformes; family Picathartidae; genus Chaetops; species Chaetops frenatus. Next base: position 225,130 of record VZTR01002689.1, read on the forward strand.
TTTCACTGCTCTGAGTTGGAGGAGTAGCTTTTAGGAGGAGGTTCACAAAAATGTGATGTATTTCCAGGTCATAAAAATTCACAAGCTGTTATAAGGGGAATATGTTTTGGAAGGAAAAAGTGACAAAGCAAGGCCCATGTGTGCTGTCACTTATCTTCCAATCAAGAGTTCTTAATTTGGACATCTGTTTGGTTAAAAAGCAGTGCTTGTTTATTTTTAATATGTGTGGGTTTTTGGTAATATTGGTAGAGAAAACTCTGTAGTCACTTCACAGGGCATTCCAGCTTTATGTTTTGAAGCACACAATTAAAATATAAAGCTTGTTGCTCTTGTTGAAAGCGAACTTATTAAATATTAATAAATGCACTGATAATTCTATCTCATTTCCAGTCTAATTGAAATTATATTAACTTATATATCACTTCATATATTCAAAGTACTGTACAAATATTAACTAATTAGTCAAATTGTTATTTTCTATGTAATCATCCATGGAGGTAGCAGAAATTAACTTTTAATAAACCCAATCCTTTTATTTAGTTCAATCTTCACATTTGTGTCTGTGCCTGTCTTTTTAACCTTTAAATACTCTGCCCCTTCATCTTTTTTTTCACCCCTTGCATGCTTTCTCTGTGTTATAAATTTTGTCTTATCTTTGGTAAGAGTAATTCTTGTGATACTTGTCCACTGTGCATTATCTAATACTGCATGGCCCTTACGCCTGTTTGAAGATCTTAGGCACTTCTTCCATAGAAATAAATAAATAAATAAATCAGCTTATCTTGCTTAACATTTGCATTTTCTGCTTTGGCTTGCTCACTTTATCTTTAACTTGAACTGCTTTTTGCATAAAAAAATACTTCTTCTCAGTTCCATAAAGTGCTATCTGCTAAAAAACCTATTTATGATGAACTTCAGAAGCTGGAAAGCTTAATTTAGAAGAAATTGGAATGAAAGGCCGGAATGGGTTTAAACAGCTTGCTTTTGAGGTGAATGTTTTTTTCTCACAGCCTCATAGTGTTTTGGGAAAGAAGAGAAGACTTGTTACGAAGGAGCTTCATTTACCAGTTGTAGCTGCTGCAGGGACTTCCATAAATGAGGTCCTTTTCTTATATCCTAGGGACCCTGCTGCAGCTTTTCAATGACTGAGGTGGTAATTTTCTGGAAAAATTAAAGATTTATGCGTAGAGATAAATGTACTGAATGTACTGCCTGCAGCTTTTCTTTTCTTTTTCTTTTCTTTTTCATTTCTGTAGTATATGGCTGGCATAAACCTTGTGTCCAAGCTCCCAGTGCTGTCTCAAGCTGGACAGATGCCTGTGAGAGCAGACAAAGCAAAGAGCCAGTTCCTGCATGAGTCTGGAGTCAGGATGAGAAGGGAAAGAAACAGGGACATGAGTAGCTGTGAGGTTGTTACTTTTCAAAATACCAAAGCCCTGTTGAGGCCAGGACTGAAGGGAAAGGCGTGTAGAAGTGTTGGGCTGTGACTCAAGTACAGCCATGCTAAAATTCTATGGAGGGTATCTGGTGAATCAGTGAGAGCTGTCTCTATTTGAGGTGTTTGGGCATGGAGGGGCCAAGGATGCTCAGAATGTCAGAGTTGGGTAAGGGCTCTTGGTTGAAGTGTCATGTGGAGAAAAGCGTTTAGAATGCCAGGAAATTTATTTCATGTAAAGAAGCTTGTGGTGGTGTCTGCTCTGATCTCAGCTCAGCAACCAAGCAGCTCCTTCACTGGCTCCTGCTGCCATAAGCTAAATTGAGAAATATCTCATGTCTGCAGTTAAATCAATTCAAGTGGCTTACAGATGATTTCTAGAAACCTTTCTAGTATGGTGAGCAAAGTACAATTTGATCCATGTGGGCTAATACTGCGTATCTTTGTAAGTTGGATTGTCTGGTTTAATAAAAAAAAGGTTTTATTTCTGGGGAATCCAATTTTGCAGGCAATGTTCCTTTTTAAAAATCCAGCTTCTATACAGTTAGCAAGTTAATACATTAATTAGATTCCTAATATATTTTATCATCATACTTAAAAATATAATTTAAAAAATACTTGGTGACTTACTTTTGAAACAATCACTAACTTATTTGCACTAACTCAGGCTTAGGTCTTGTAAATAGTTTTCCTATGTTTGACTTTCCTCATCTAGATGGCTGTTAAGAAATTAAACAGCTCTATTTTTCTTTTCCAGGAGATCATAAAGTGCTTTTGACAGATCACAGCAGAGGAACCACATTAATGAAGCAGAATTTTGAGGAATGCTATCACATTGTGTTTCATTAGCATGGTGTGAGCGTTTGAACCATGGGGAATAAAAGAACAAAATTTTCAGGTGGTTTAGACTGACAGAGTTCTGGGATGGGCAGGGATGTGCTGGTGGGATTATCCAGGGACTACAGTGGGCCACAAGTGTTAATGCAAGTTAGCTCTGTGTGTAAGCATTTGTAGAATCAGGGCTCTAAAATTTATGCTAATGAATTTGTGACAGTTTTAAATCTCTGTGTTGGTGTGAGCAAGTAACAGGAACTTATTCTAAAGGGTGCTTTATTTAGTACAATCTTTAGAGGTACCTGTTCTTAATACTTAGAGAAACATCAGAGAGTTGCCAGCAAATGAGCCCCATAAATTATCACTCACCTATTAATTGGAAGTAAATGACTTTGTGTGTATACAGTTAGTCCATTACAAAAAGAGGTGATGTGTATTAATGTTGGAAGTTGTGTAAAGGTGAGAATAGTTCTCTTAACAGTTGCATTTGGCTGGGAACAGACAGACTAATTTAGCACAGCTTGGGTGATGAGTTGTAAGTTGTAAAACCACAGCAACTGGATCACCCTTGATTTTGTCCTTAACTGTAGTAATGAGATACTCATTCATACAGGCTTAAAACTACCTTTTATGTTACTGCAAGTACATGTAAAATTATATATATGTGCAATGTTTACATATCAGAGATTACTCTTCTATTTATTTACTTACTGGTGGCTACTGGAAAACTTTTTGTTATGTCTTTTAGGAAGCATTTAATAACTATTTCAGATATGTGTTCTATATTAAGTATCACTTTTAGGGGATGTGTTGACATGCTTCCATAAATAGCTCATGTCTAAATATTATATAGCTTGGAGAGTAATAAGGAGAGAAGGGTGATGCAATAGACTGTTAGATTTGTAGCATAGAAATAATGATGGTTTGAACACCAGTGGGAATTCTGAGCTTCTCTGCTGTGAGTGCAAAGGTTTGGTGTGGCAGGAAGCACTGATGAGGGTTAAATTAAAACAGTGGAGATATTCTGCAGTATTCTGGTTCTTCAGTAAGCTACAAAAGTAAATCTCTTACTTTTCCAGAGTTTGGAATTTTCTGAGGGGTCAAATCAGCTGATCTATTACTAGAATATTTGTAATTGATATGACAGTTAAGATTATGTAGATATCATATAAGTTATTACTTACAGTTTTAATTATATTGTTAATTTGGGAAAACACAGGGGAGTTTAATTACTAGCTCCAGTTTATCTTGCAATAAAGAGTTTTTTTCATCTATTTCTGCTAACATTGTGGCATATTCACCTTACTATTTTTCTAATCCATTGATAAAATACTTAAAGTACTTTAAAAAGACCTCTCTCAACAGGTAACTTAAAGGCTGATGGCTCAGGCTGAACCCCACGTTCCCTCTTTAAAAAACAACCATCTCTGAAGTTGTAATTTGTTTGCCCTTCTGTATGGAGATGCAGCACAAGCATCTCCTGTGCTCATGCTGCCTGCTTTCTAGAGCTCGATGCTGATTGTGTGTAGGCAGAAGGACACTGTGCCTGTTCCTGAATGGTTTATCCTTAGAAGTCCCTCGTAGGCTTTGAACTTGGGCTCCTGAAGCATTTGTGAGTTGGACTTGTTCTTTTGTGTGCTTTGTCACACCCCACTGCTGCAGAATCTCAATTAAACATTAAACCCGAGCCCTTAGCTGCACACGAGTCTGTTTTTAACATCGCTGTCAACTGGATTCAAGAGTCTCCACTGGAGGGTATCCCTGGAACAAAACGAAGGAAAAAGGACATTGCATGTAACTTCAAAATGATTGACCCATTTTCCCTTATTGGGAGTTAAATGAAGTGTGAACAGAATCAGTTTACTAGTTTGTGCACAAAAGTGCTTTATCTGAAGCAGAGGTGTGGTTTTGTCTGTAAGTGGATGAAACAACAACTGTGGAAATTTTTCTTTGTAAAAAAAGGCTGGGGTTAGAGGCAGATGACACCAGGCTCTGGAAAAACTTTGCTCCCAAAGGAATTTGCTTGAAAGAGTTTGCTGTGAGAAACTATAAGAGGACAGTTAATACTGGAAGTTGAATCTTAGCCTGAGCTGTGGTGGTTGCCTCTGCTTTGACTATAAATAGAAAATCCTTGTCTGCCAAACTTCAATTTTTAGAGCCTTTTTGAATTTGTGCCAAGGAAATAATATTTTAATTTTTATATCTGTTTATTTTCCCTCTGTCTGTGCATAACTTAAAGTGGCAACTCTTATTAGACTTTTTTAGGTTAACAAAAGAGAAAAATGAAGTTGCATAGCATTTTTATGTGGGACTTAAAGAATAGCCTGTAGCTATTTTTTTTTTCATGAAGCCACTCCCTTGCCCCTGAAATTATTGTGTTTATAATTAAGGCTGCGTCAGTTTTTCTTAACTGCCAAACTAATGTTGCTTTGTTTCATGTGGTGCAGACTGCTGCAGCATCAGTTTGTTGCCTTGGTGGCATATGTCCAAACAGTGGATAAAATTAAAGAAATGTTTAAAAATATGTAGACAGGATATCAGCCAATGTAAAGTGTTGAGGCAGGCGAGTGGTTGGCAAACGCAGGTATTTATTTATATCGAGTTAAAGGAGAAACTGTTGAGTGTGCAGCTCGCTCTCCCGCAGAGATAATGCTCAAAATGGAATCCTGACCATCAGGGATGGTTCCTCATTTTGGGAAAAGGGTTAGAGCCTGGGGGGTAAGACTTGAGAGAAGTGAAAAAATAGCGTGCTGCTCTAAATTGGCATCACCATCAGTCTGTGCTTAAACTGTGGTGCTGCAGCCCTGCCCCCCGGGTGGTCAGCCCTGGCCAGCTTGGCTTGGATCTGGACTGAGGGAAGGCAGGGCACGAGCACGGGGCTGGTCAGATGGTTGAACTGTGCTGTGCTGTGGGATTGAGCTCCCTGGCAGCAAACACGATGTACCTGTGCCCTGTCCTAGTGCAGACACACTGAAGGTGTTGGGAGAGACCCATCCTGCCATTCTGGCTCAGGGTGGAAGGGTGGAAGCTGGTGCTTTGAGCTGGAGCCGTTGGCTCACCCCAGGGCTGACGTCTGATGGGTGCAGGGTACGTGATGTGAGTCAGATGGCAGCGTGGACAGGAGAGGGACAGGCACAGCCTGAGGTGTCTGCAGGCTGATGTGCACAGCCCAAGCATGGTCATCTTGTCCCCAGCCTGGCTTCATGGGTTTTGCTCTGGTGTTTTTGTGGCTGCTCAGTATGCACAGAGGTGGTGCTGCCTTGGTGGGGCTCTGGCAGCTCATCTCAGCCTCAGAGCAAGTGTTGGGTAAACAAACTGTGTGTCTCTGCCAAAGTGCACCTTGGCTTTTAACACTGGGAGGAGAGTAATATTTTAACAAGGAGAGACTGGTTGGGAAGAAAAGTCTTGCTGAAGTGGGGCTGCCTGTGAGTACATGATTCATTTGTGGAGAGATGGATGGCTGTTCTTTAATGATGGTGACTGGGAAGATCCATGCTCCTCAAATGATGCATGCGTTTGGCATTAAGTAAATCCTGAATTAAAATAATAATAATAACAGTGCCCTAGCCAGATTTTCCCTCTTGTCTGATAGATGTGGCTCCCTCCTGGAAGGTGGGTAATGCATGCTGGAAGCCCCTTAACGCTGAGAAAGATTTCTAGTCTTTTAATTAAAAGCTGGGTGCTGCTGCTGCCAACAGCATCCCTCTCTCCTTTCCAATTTGATCTGAAAGCGAGAAGGAGGGAGCTGGTCCCTGGTACTCTGGAGGGAAGGCTTTGGGCTGTCAGTCACTCTCAAGTGCGTGGCTAATTTGGGGCTTTGTGGAGATGCTTGAATTCCAAAAGCCAGTCTAATTTTTGGAGGCTTTCTTCTCCTCAGCAGCACAAATTCTGGCTGGCATAGCCATGCTTTTGGAATTACAGAGCTCTCTCTGTGTATTTCATGGCATGAGATGCTGCCTGTGGCCTCTGTGTCCTGCTCCAGGAGTGAGATGTCTCCAGACAAAGTGTCCTGCAGCTACAGCCTGCCTGCACCCCTCCATATGGGCTGCCATGCAAAAAGGAACAAACACAGAGACTGATGAGGATAGAGCAGGAGAATGTGGCCCTGTGCTCTTGGCTTTGACCCTGGTATTGACTAGAAACTGAATTTCTGTCCTAGAGAAAATTCCTTCCTTGGAAGAGTTTGTTGCAACCAGAGGTAGAGGAAAAGACCAAGGAGAAAACTGCAACTGTTTTTAGGGGGGGGCGAAAGGTCCTGTGCTGAGAGCACTGCATCACCATTTTTAGTTTCCTGGCTTTGCAGATGGAAGCTGCTGTCAGCTCTGCTTCCTCTGGAAGATGGGAATATTCCAGTGAAGCAGCTGCATACCCATCATTGCCATTTTCCCATGGAAAATGTTGATATTATTAAAAGGGCACTTTCTGTCAGAGAAGCACTCTGCCAGACGTTTCCTGACCTGGCTTTGTACTTAACCTTTTGTCTCATTTTCTCCATCTGTAAAATGGATGTGCTCATTCTCAGCCACCTGTATAAAAAGTTGGTATTTGTGGATCAAGTTATGACCACGTGGTCTTATTTAAGATTGAATTCCTATGAAAGATTCAGCTGCTTTCATGGCAATTCCCCATGGAGCCAATCCTATCTCTCACATAGGTAGGAACTTCTAAAATGCAAACTTTAGGCAAATTCAAAGTTTATTATTGTGAAGTTATGTTCATCCATCTATTTCATCTGTGTGATGTGCAAATGATCAATTTATTTAACCACTGCTTCTGTGTGTCATGGGAAGATTATTTCTTGTCCATCTTCCAGCCTGCTGAAGAGATGTTACTTTAACGTTTGCTTTGTGTAAATTAATCATGCTGACATATCAGGAAGATTTTTTGAGCATACTCCTAAACTATGATGACAGATATTTTATTTGGTGAATCCATTTTGTTGTTGCTGTTGATAACAAAAGCAACGAGAGGGAAGGAATGAGCCGTGTTTCTTGTCTTAGTTTTGCACTTAATTGACGGTAGAGGCTGCAGTATTTCTGTTCAGTCTTTGTTAATCAAAAAAAAAAGTGTGTTACATACTCTAATAAATGAAAAGCTAATTTGGGATATGAAAAGATACTTTCTTTGCAGCAGATGAAACAATTAGTAGCACTTCAGCTTTAATGTAGTCTGTGTTTGAGCCAGAGTTGCTAAGGATGACATGTTTATTCTACAGCTTGGCAGTTTGCAAATTTTGTTACTTTCAAAGGAGTTCTTAGAGATGTTTTGGTCATGTGCTGTATGCTTTGGTAGGTTGACAGAGTTTGAAGATACGCCAACCAGTCAGCTAACCATAGATGAGTTTATGAAGATTGACTTGGAAGAAGAATGTGATCCTCCTTCGTTTACAGCTGGTCAAAAAAAATTGAAGATACAGCAGGTATATTCTTAAGTGGATGCTCTCTGTGGTTCTTTCCTCTCTCCTCCCTCTGTGCATTCCCTTTTGAATCAGTTAATGCTAAATCCTAACTGACCAGCCCTTGGTAAGGTTTAGTACATTTATTCTGAGGTTCTTGAGAGAAGGATGAGCATTAGTGCATATGACACCCAATAACTAAAGATAAATTTTTGTTTATTGACAAAGGGATAGTTTCCCAAATAAAAATGACACAGTATTAGAAACAGTGCACTGTTTTTAAGGTGATACCTGTAGTTAGAAGTGCCATTACAAATAACTTTTTAAAAATAGATATGAAAACAATGATGCATTTACTTTAATGAGACTGCTGCTGGTTTTGTGTGGTACACCACCTGCTTTCACAGAGATTAGTTCTCATGTAGCTTAATTTCTTTACAAATAATGAACTAAAGTTGGCAGCAGAGGAGAAGATTTTACTGCTGTCATAGTCCATTCTTACTTGGTTTGTTATGGTTTTTGCTTGTTCTAACTGTGCTATCATTTAAAGGCCTGTAGGGCATTAGTGATGTTCTCAAGAACCAGCCAGGTGCTGTAGGTCAGAGCTTCACTCTGCCATCACCAGTGTGCTCTGACTGGTGCAGGCACTGCAGCCTCAGCGCTGTCCTTGCACTTCTCACATCTACAGGCACAGTCACAGAGTCTGACTATTGGAGAGTGAGAACTTTTATTTACAGCTTGCCAGAGTGAAGGCTCCTTCTGAAGTACAGAGATGGGGAACATAACATTTGAAATTGGTCAGTATTTTGAGACCTGTCTGTCAATACCTATCTTGACAGTACAAAGTAATTTCAGTGGTGATTCAAAAGCTGCTTATGCTTTTGAAATACCCTGCCATTCTCTTTTTCTGTATGCAGCTCACAAACAGTTCAAAATTGTGCATACTTTTTTAGTAATTTCATGTTTATTTTGTTTATTGTCATTTCAGCTTGAGAAGGCATTATCAAAAAAGCTGGAGGATTTTGAAGGTATAAGTTGTGTTTAGTGTAACATATCACTCATTTCTTCAATATTACATCAATGATTGCTGAGTTTTATTTTTATGTCAACACCACAGGAGAAATATCGAGCTACCAAGATGAAATAGAGATTGAATTAGAAAACAGTAGACCGAAAGCAAAAGGCGTATTTGCAAATTTCACTAAAGATGGTAAGTCTATAAAGTCTTATGACTCCTTAAATAGTATTGAGCTCAGATCTGGCAGCCTGAAGTGTAAGAACATTATGGTGATAAATGTGATCATATATATGCTTGCACAGTACAAGATCTCTTGCGTTGGGGTTCTGTCTGCCAAATAGTTGGTTCATAGATCAGTCTTCAAAACAACCACATCGTTCATTGCAGGGTTAGTTCATTAATGATTTCAATTGTTTTTCTTTCCTGGTGCAGTATAAGCTTGGCTCTGGCACCTGAGAATGTTTCTTTTCATCACTAAAAGTGCAGTGGACCAGTATCTAGACCCTTCTGTCACCAAATTCCCCGGTTGACTTCCCATATGGAAGGGCTTTGTGCAGGTTGAACTGGCTATTTTTAATTAGTAATTATACCAGGCAATAACTGACCTCTCTCACAGAGCCCTTTTACCTAATGTGATAAGACTATACTTCTGTTTTAAATGATGATTGTATTCACAAAAATACATTTTACTAGTCAAGGTAATGAATTTGAAGAGCATCTGGAAACTCCATGTATTCATACATTGAACTAAAATATTGTGTGTTTCTTTTACAGATTTCCTCTAAAGATTTTTATTCTTTAAGTGAGTGCCTCTCTATTTATTTTGTTTCTGTAACAGATGGTATGCAATGATCTGTTGGGTTTTTTCCCCTTACAGATTCCATAGAAGATAATGCCTCTAGCATACTTGGAGAGGAGGAGGCAGAAGATGAGGAACTAGAAGCAGCTGCTAATCACTTAAACAAGGACTTTTATGATGAACTTAATGAGAAGGATAGAGTTAAAAGCAGTGAAGATGGGGAATGCAGAAATGGAAATGAAACTCTTGTAAGACCCCCTGCACTGGAATCCTTGCTTGGCCCACTGCCCACTGCTGCTAGTCTTGGCATAACAGAGTCCATCAAGGAGTGCATATCCACAAAGGACCAAGAGCCTGGTGAGTAGGGGTTCAGCTCAGAGCAGAAACTGGATACAGGCAGCCAGTTGTGGGTTTGTTGTGTCATTTCCATGTATCTTGTTGGTTACTGTGAATCACAGGAGCTGCGAGGCTGGATGAGCCCAGTGGTCTTGGTTGTTGATGTGGTTGTTGCCATCTCCTCTTCTGGAAGCTGCAGGAAAATCTGGGGTGTCTGATTATTTTCTGAAGCCTGAGAATGTGTATCTCTTGGTTAAGTTGATAGTTGATTTGCAGTCATATGATAGCTGATGGGCATATTTCAAACCATGCACTCTCAATTAGGGAATTGGAGGAAGCAGATTCCTGTAAATATGACTAGAAATTAAAACCCAAGTATGAGAATCTTAGATCAAGGCAGACTTTCTCAGGAGACATTTTACTGGAGTCAGACATGCAGTCTGTCTCTGAGAATCTCTGCAAATGGCAAACATTTAAAATGTTTGCAAGAGGAAATAACTGGTATTATGCTTTTTCCTTTGATACAGACTCCAGTATGTGTTGTACTGGTTTTGCTCCATTTTTCTTAAAACCCCCAGATCTATTTGCATCATACAGCTCTGTACAGCACAGTGGGAGCAGGGCTGATCAACTAAAGAAGTCATTTTGCCACAGCCAGTATTGCAAACAGCCAGCAATCCAGGCAGGTTTGTTTGCTTTTTTTCATACATGTGCTTGAACTTTTTGAAGACAGCATTTTGTAAAAATTCTTTTTGCACCTTAATGACTCTGAAAACAACATATCTAAGGGGCACTTTATCCTTTATCACAGTTAATTTTTCCATCTTAAGACACACCCATCTGAATCTGTTTTGTCAGCTTACCTGGAGGTCTGTGCAGCAGAACATTTTGTTATCTAAACTGTTGTGATGCTGATTTTTGTTCAACAGTTCAAACTGAATCCATTCAGGTTCTTACTACGTTAGTGTTCAGTCTCCAGAAACATAGCAGGATGATTGCACATTTTTATTTTGTACAAACAAATTCATATAGAAACAGCTGAGTGGTTTTGGTTTTGTTGTAACTACGATTAAGAAAATGGATGGCTCATGGCTTGTCTTTCTCCTGGAAATCAGCGGTTCATGTCGCAGAGAGGTCAGTCATGGCTAGAAGCTGTTGTTGTCTGGTTGGCCAGTGACCTGTAAAAAGGAGTTCCCAGTGATGGACATTTCTCAGCTGGCATTGTTATTGACCATTTTAATGGACAGGCTGAGCACTGAGGGTAAAGATGAAGCTAAGCTGGTGTAGCCAGGGAGGTTCCTCTGAGTCGGGCTTCAGGCAGGTGGGCAGGAGAGTGCAGGGCTGCTCATGCCGTGGCTTGTCTGCCTTTGCTGTTTGTTTTCTTGCAAAAGTGGAGGATGTGCCAAATGAACTGAATTTCGAAACCAAGCAGGTTTCAGTATGTTCACTGTCTTCTGCATCTGAGAAATCATTGCAGGTGTTTGAACAAGTACTTATTTTCTTAACATGTTATGAAGCACATATGCAAAATTACTGTTTTGATTTTATTTTGATTATGGATCCTGCCGCAATCTTTGTTGGATTTGGAGGTTTTCTTTGGGTGGTGAGGAGGGCGCTTGAGGGTGTTTTGGGTGGGTTTCTTTGCTGTTTTGTTTTTGTGACTCTCCTAATTTATTTTAACAATTTAAAAGTTTCATGTTAAGTGCAATTCACTTTGGTTATGCCTGTACTGCAGGGTAGTCGTTCTGGGTGCAGTTCCCAGCCTCCAGGCCCTTGCCATGTGGTGCCTGTGTGGTGTGGGTGCATCCCAGTGATGTGTGCATCATCCCCCTGAGGACCTGGTTTCCTTTGGGAAGTCATCTGTGCTTGGGAGCAATAATGGAACCTTGACGTGTTTTTGCTAGAACCAGGTCTAGTAGACAGGTTGGGAAGTATATCTGGCTTGCAGCTGGCATGTTATTATGCAGAATAAAGAAAACCTCTTGTTAAGATGCCTCATGTTGGTTACCTTTGTGTCGTAGCTCTGAACCTGATGAAAACCAGTGTAGATGATTCTGGCACCTCAGGCAATGTTGTTTAGTTCTGCCTCATAGCTCTGAGAAGTCTGGGAAGGTAGTATTTTCTTCTGTCAGACCAACTGGTACAGTTGTAAGAATTACACATTTTACAGGTTTGTAGGCCCTTCTTCAGGCCTGAAAAAGAAATGACAGTTTTCAAAACTAAATACAGGATGAGAGCAGTTGCTCAGAGTTTAATTTGAGATGGCACAGTTATAGATTGTCTTGAAACAAAAGTAGTTGGTAAGTGTGGAAGGAGGAGGAAAAGCTCACAGAACTTCCTGCCTTTATCCTGTGTATTTGAATTTGGTTTAGTGCAATTTATGTTGTGAATCTCAGCTGGCCATGGCTTTGCTGTGGTAGTTATGTGCCAAGATCTAAGTCCACTGGAGGAGGGAGAGTGCTGTCGTAACACTGAAATCTGAAGGGGATGTTTTGGTCTTTCTCCACAGCTGTGTAAGTCATAAACCAGGAACCTTTCCTTCCCTCAGCCTGCTCCAGCCCTGAGTCATCTCTCACTGCGTGGCTCAAGCTGGGCTGGAGACCTTATGGAGATGAGTTTGTATCTCCTGCTGGGCTGCCCCTGGTGTTGGATGACAGTGTATCCTGTCCAGCCAGTTCTGCAGTTGGAAGCAGCACGCCTGGTGCTGCATGGTGAGGATGCCCAGCAAACTCTTGTGGTGATGTGCTGCAGACAGGGCAGGTGGCTCCTAAATAGGAGCTCAGCAAACAGGTGCAGTATGTGAAATGTTTGGCCTCCTTAAATGCAGGGTATCTCTCCTTCTCTCTGTAAAGATCTCTCTTCCTCAAAAAGCCTCTGCTGCAAGTACCTTCTACAAAGTCTTTTCATTTGGCTTTGGCATATGGTAATTCAGTTTATAATTGCCTACATCATCTGCTTTGGAAAATCTTCCACCTTTGTGCTACAGTGGCAGCAGCAACAGCAGAAGGTTTCTCACAAACTGCTTATGTGGGTAAGACTTAGGTGCAGAGCTGAATATTAGAAAAAAGTAAGTGTATTTTTGCTCCACTTACAATTGGTATTTGAGCAGTGTGAGCTTGTCCATATGAATGTTTTATGAAAAGCACAGTATTTTAGCAAATTTGCATTACAAAGACAGCCTGTAAGGTACCGGGTTAATGAGTCTGAGGCAGTAAAGTGCATAGAATAAACACTACATTTGACTGTTTTTTCCTACAAAGTGTATTAATTTGCAGAGACTTTAAGCTGAAAACTGTTCGAGTCTTTGCAAACTACTTATTTCTTATTCTTCATGATAAAAGTGCTTTATGGTGAGATCTCAGTTTCAGAGATGGAGGTTGGGCACATCAGTCTGTCCATTTTCCTGTCCATGCAGCATCCCAGCATCCTCTCCACACTCTAAATGCTCTTTCTGATTCTCAGTTTCTCAAAAAAAAGTGCACCATTTGTTTTAGGTCTTCGTCACAGTCAAATATCATGGAGTTTGCTCTCAAGAAATAACATCCTTTGGTGTGACATTTCTCTCTGCAATTTATTTTTATGTCCCTTTTATACCATTTCATATATTTTATCATCTTTCTTGGTGTTTCTGTCATTTTGCTGTCCACTGACTATTGCCTTGTCCTTCCCACACGGGGCTACTGCCAGTTCATCTCTTGCCACATGAAGAAAAAGTGGGGAAGGTCTGATAATAACAGAGATAAAGGTAAAATACAAGGTGTAAATTACCAAATTACTTTATATAACTTCACCTTCATAATCTGGATAAAGTTTGAGACCTGATTTAGGTTTTGTTTTGAGTCAAAATTCACATGCAGTCATTCAGGGCAGTAATTCCAGGTAATGTGTGTGCAGTGGGTGGTAACATGCTCCTGCATGTCCCCATGAAAGCAAGAGGCTTCAGCAGTGAGCAATCACCCTGCAAGTACCATCTTGTGCCTGGTTAGGCACCCAGCAAACTGCACTTGCTGCTAATTTCACAGAGAATACATGGGAAAGCTTCACAATTAGCAGTGTGCTCATTTATTGCTCCTTGTATTTATGCCTCCATTACTGCTGCAAGCATAATCTGGCAGGGGCTGAGCTTGAAAGATATTGCCATTGATTTCTGTGGGTGTTAAAGACCCCGTGCAGGCAATGCTCATTGATCGTAGTGCTGTCCCTGTGTACCAGCACTGTTCAGCTTCTTACTCAAGGAGGATGTGAAAAATGGCTAAAGGTGATCTGGTATGAGGTGGGGATGGGCTCATCCTCCTGGATCTTACCCTTGTCTTCTGCATTTCATCCCCTGCAGCTGCCAGCTCCCACCCCATACTTCATCCTGACCCCATCCTTCAACGACTCCTTCCGTGAGCAGGTTCAGCTCCCTCACCCAGCAAGGAAAAACACATGTGTGTTCTACCCTCCTTGTTTTGACAGCAGCAGATGACCAATGCCAGCAGCACTGTGGGCAGGGGAGATTGCAGAAATGTGACATTTCTGGCAAGGTCTGAGCTGCTGTGGAAGGTTGCTTGAGGAGAGTTGTTGACCCCACCTGGGGTCCCAGCATGGGCTGCAGGGAGGTGAGCAGCAGGCTCACTGCTGGCACTGTTGTTGCACCATCAATGGTCGTGTGTTGGACTTGGTACTGATTTCTTCTTCCATCGTCCTTTCTTCCTTGGATTTTGTCTGAATATGCCAGTGCCTTGTATGGAAATAAATAAATGTATATGTTACATACAAAAGGATCTGGGTTTGTTCAATCTTAAGAACATATGTCTTAGGGAAGGCTTATTGGCATGGTCCGGTATTTAAAGGGTGGCCACACAGAGGATGGAGACTCATTTTTGCAAGGAGTCAAATGGAAAAGAGAAGGGGTAATGGGTGAGATTTTGATTGGACAGAAGAGAAAATTTTTCATGGTGAGATCATCCTTTGGATTAATCTCCTCAGGGAAGTGATGGATGCCCCAAAATAGGACACTGATAAGATTTGGCTGGACAGAGTGCTGGACCCTCTTGTGTAGACTATGAAAGGTTAGACCAGATGATCCTTAATGTCTCTTCCAACCTGTTATTCTTTGATTCTATGATATAATCAGTAGAGAGAACATTATGAAGCCCTATTACAAATAATTGCTGCATGCATGAGAAATAAAGCTGCTGAGTTTAGTGCTAATTGTGTTACATATTGAAGGGACACTTGGACATCAGTGCAAGCGTCCATGTCCCCATCCTGATCACTCTTCTGACCTCTGGCTTAAGCACCCCCACTGCTTCAGTGGTTTTATGCCCCACCTGGGGAAATGAGCCGTGTGTGTGACCTGCTTGGTGCCACCTTCCCAGCACTTTGAGGGTGTGATCTTTGTCTCCGTGTGCCGTTTCCTCACTGGGAAATATTTTCCATGGCAGGACTAACTCTTTCCCAATTCCAAGATCTAAACAATAAAAACCTTAGTGCAAGCTGATCTTTCTCCTCTGGCCTCTGTGTGCCTGTGCTTGGCAGTCTTGATTGGCTGTATCCCTGATTGAGCCTTCATTACGCCGTTAATGAGATGTGAAGAGCTTGCTGCAGCCAGCACGGTAATACGAGACCACCAGCTGCTTTGAGTGCAGTTTTTTGATACCTGAAGTCTTGGGTATGAATTACAGATGAGAGGATTTTCTTACTTGGCTATGTATGTCACTCACACACAAGTACTGTGTGTGCATGTCTCACTCCAAAATCTGTGTGCGTGTTTTTTCATGCAGGATCTGTGCATTTCATTAAGGGATAGGAATGCCACAAATTCATTCCATATTCATGCCTTGAGTAACTAGAAAGGTGAAGGGATGAAAACTAATCATAGAGTTTGGCTGAAGGATTTCTAAACAAATCTAGAGAGGGGTTTTGGAGAGAAACCTGCAGTTTGTTAGAGCCATCAAGGGGATAAATTTGAGTGAAAGCATAAGCTGAATCATGTGAATACATTTTTATAGCATTTGTGGCTGTTTTAGGAATTTTCCAAAGGATTGGGTTATCAATACAGACACTCCCTATAGGAAAATTTATGTCATTTTTGTCAGAAGTCTTGGTTGAAAGAAGTGCCCCAGAGTAGTGTGTGCTGGGGTCAGGAAGAGATACTGGAAATTTGGGTTCAGGTTCTTGAGCCAAGTGAAGAAGACCCATCTGTTAAACCTTGGCCACATTGCCTGTGAATGAATGCCCTTAGCACCTGGCTGACCAGCCTGGCTGTCCTGTTACCCCCTCCTACCCCACCTGTTTCAGACAAAAAGGTGTCTTTATGTCCTTCTCTGTCTCCTTCTTTCCTCTTTTTTTTCCCGTTTTCTGTTTTTTGTTTGATAAAATTCTGGTCTGGAATGGGGAATGTTAAAATCCTGAAAGCTTTTCCAGGCTTGGACTTTTATTGCCTGCCTTGTCGTGACTGCAGTGGGCAACGTGTCTCTTGTGTCTTGAATTTCTCCAATAAAAGCACGGTGGAAAATGAGCTTTATTTTCAGTTTGAGTAGTGTAAAAGCCTTACATGGCTCTTTGATGGGTCTAACAAGCCACTTAAGGCCTCATCCTCCCTTGCTTGAGTAAAAAAGGCAAAAAGCTGCTTTTTCCTCTGGCTGCTTCAGCTGGCTGCTGGCCCCGGGCTCTTTGGAGGAGGTGGCAGCAGGGCTCTGTCTCTGGCTTGGAGAGGTTGGACGTGTGAAACAGGCGCTCTGGTGGGACATTCCGTGGGAGATAATTGACATGTGTGTGCTGTGGCATAGATCCTGCTCTTTAGTGGAGCAAAGAGAAGCAGTCAGCCCCAGCAGGTTTTTTTTAATCCATTGTTTTCCATTGTGTTGATGGGAAGTCCAGGTCTGCTGTCACCTGCTCTAGGCTTAGGCTTAAGGAGCACAGAGCTGGGCAAGCAGGGAGGAGAAGCTCAGCTGGGGCTTTAGGAATGGTCTTTTTTCTGTACCTAAATAACAATTGCATAAACA
Source organism: Chaetops frenatus (assembly GCA_013400775.1). NCBI lineage: Eukaryota > Metazoa > Chordata > Aves > Passeriformes > Picathartidae > Chaetops > Chaetops frenatus. The sequence goes on from VZTR01002689.1 coordinate 241,939, forward strand.
GTTGTTCCCCAAATGCTAAGGAAGGGTTGTGTTTCGTGGTTGACTTACATGCCTCAGCATTTGTGGGTGCCAGTCTAAGGTTTTCCTTCTGTTGGGGCTTCTTTTCAAGGTTTTCTCTTCACTGCACTCCCAAGCATCTGAAAAGATGCTGGTTCTCTGCATGGGAGATACTTTCAGTGGCATTTATAATTGCTCCTGTCTTTCTGGGGGGTCAATTCTCAAGGAGTCTGTGAAAGTGTAACCATTTAAAGCATCACTATCCTGCTCTTAAACCTTGGTTGAAATAGAATCAGAGTCAGAGAATGGTTTGGGTTGGAGGGGACCTTTAAAGGTCATTAGTCCAATCCCTTGCAGTGAGCAGGGACATCTTCAACAAGATGAGGTTGATCAGAGTCCTGTCCAACCTGACCTTGGATGTTTCCAGGCATGGGTCATCCACCACCCTTACCAGGGCAACCTGTTCAGTGTTTTACCACCCTCAGCCCCATAGACTGCAGACCAAAACAAGACTGAGGAGGTGATATTCGGTGGTGATGACTCAGCCAGCTACAGGCACTCAGGTAACCTGGCTAAAAGAACTCCGTGCTGGTAGAAGAATTTGTTTTGATCCTTTTCTTCACCTGCCAGAACTGGAGGCCAGTAATGCTCCCAGTTATTTGGGTAGGTGGCCCTTTTGCAGAAGAAACAGCCATTCCTGGCCTGCCCTTCTGTCAAAAAGGAAGAAAATTCACCAAAAAACTCAAGTGAAAACTGAAATTTTTTGTTAGAGAACTGTGGAAAGTAAAATGTGTGGAGGCTACAGAAAGGACACTAGATTTGCAGGGAAAGCTGACTGCTGAGGGGGACGTTACCCAAGCAATTCATCACGGTATCTGAAATGTCAGGTGTGGAGGCCTGGGTTCAGTTCAGAGAGTCTCCATGGTCTCAGTTTAAGTTATTGAGAATAAGAACTTATTAACCCAGGTCAAGGAGCCACAAAATGTGCCCTTGGAAGAAGGAAATACAGCACTGAGAGATTTGCAAGGCTTAGCTACTTCGGGTTTAACACAATGGGTAATAAATCCATGTGTGGTGCCGTGGTGGATCCTGACCACTTGGGTTTGTCTGAAAAAGCTGAAATAATCCTCCATTTAGTACTTTATTTTCTCGTGGTATAGGTTCAGCTGGTAAAGGCTGTACCTGGAAACTGAAAATCCACTGAAGTAAACTCTTGAAATGGAGTGCTGTTTCTGCAAGGTTTGAACATTTTTGTGCAGCAATTGTGTTGTTTTGCTTTTGTTCGGTAGCTTTGAATTTAGTTTGGAAAACTAATTCTTATATCTTCTTAAGGATTAACTTCATCACACCCCTAAACACTTCATCTGTTTTGTTTGTTGGTCTTAAATCCGTGGGAGTGTCACAGCAGGCAAGATGCATGGGCTGGACTGAGACTTGTGTAGATGACCCTTGTAATTAGGGATTTCAGCTGTGGCACTGCGGACTGGGGATGAAAACAGCCCTGAGTTTAGCTTTGTATAATTGTAGTTTGACATTTTTAGTTTGCTAAATGCTTTCATAGCTAAAAGGGATGTATTATCCAATAGAGTAGGAATATTAATGTTGACACTGTTGGCAATTAAAAACAATCTTGGAAACAGAATTTTACTACTCCTGATTGCTTTTGAAATAATTTGGTTTTCAATGTTACTTTAGGATTGGTTCATTTATTAGGTCTTTCTGTGACAATGAGATAATTGCTATTTATTTTTTATCCTGCAAGCAATTATAATCAAAGCAGCTAAATATAGAGTCTGCTTTGACCTGGAATCAGAGTGACCTGTCAACATGAGGCTACTGTAGTCTTCGGCTTTTCAATTTAATTTTATTTCATAGGCACTCACTAGAATGCATTCAGCAGGGCTGAAAGAATTATGGGTAGTTTTTGGTGTTCATTAATTACAGTGGTGCAGAGCCGAAGAAGTGGGCAGATAAGAACAACTTTGGGTTGGTTATTAATAGCAAAAATTGTGATCTTTTATCAAGGGTTGGGTGGACTGTGTTGGGCCAATGTCCCAAGGGGTCAGAGGAGGAGATGCTGGCAGGCTGCCAAGGGAGGGGTAGCTGCAAATTAAGGGAAAATTGCAAACAGTTGCCTCTAGGGAGTTTCTGCAGCCAAGTTTTGCAAAAAGGAAGCAGAAGATACTTTATTTTTAAAGTTAGCAGTTTTAAGGTAAGGCTCAGCTTTTATATTGAAACATACATGTACACCTAAGATTGTAGAAATTGTTTTCTGTTATGAAAGACCTGGACATCTACAACTGTGTAGTAGGAATAAGGGAATGAATATGAAATAAGAGTGAGTAAATAATGCTGTTAAGTGGTACCCAGAAAGAAATTTGGAGCAAGGAACAAGGCTCTTGAGACAGGTATAAGCACAGAAGCCAGAAGGAAGCAGCTGTGCAGGGGGTGGAAGGGTATCATTTCTCAGCAAATTCACTACTTATATGCCATGTTTGATTTAGTTATATTAGGGAAGCCACTGTTGGCTTACAGATGGGATGGAAGTAAAATAGTGCTTTGTGACCAATCCTTAACACTAGCATGGGCTCAGGGTAAATGGCTGATTTGGGAAGTTATACTTAATGGTTCTTACTAATTTCTGGCTAAAAGTGAAAAATGCAAATCCACAATACCATCTAAGTCATGTACTGAAATGCAGCAGCATCTTAACATGAAATGGTATCACTGGTGGCAGTATTACATTCTAGCAGTGGCTTCCATTAAATAAAACATACTTCAGTGAGAAGTTGCTTTTCTATGAAGTCTCTCTTCTCACTTTAAGCCAGAGTTTTTTGCACTTAGTGTGAGCACTTCTTTTGTGTCTCATGGCTCTGTAGCTGCTGCAAGACTACTACAAAACTCCTGTGCCAAGTTCTTTCCCAAGAGCAAAGATAAAATCCCTGTTTTATACTGCACTGTTCAGGTCTGGCCTCCAGTATAAGACAGAGCAGGTGTGTTGGGATGTTGTGGATGCTGTTGGTTGAGGTTAAGAACTGTCTTGCCTTGCTGGCTCATCCCCCTCCTATCTCCCTGGCATCAGTGCGTGTGTAGTTGCCGCCCTCACCCAGGTCTGTCAAAAATGTCACAGGCTCATGCAGGGTTTTTTAATAGCAGGGTTATTTTGATGCATGTATGTTATGGAATGACACCTTGGCAGGTGCAGTGGAAGGTAGGGGGGAAGCAGAAGGAAGGAGAACAGGGCTGAGTCAGGGGGGAAGGAACCAGCTCCCCCAGTTCAGCTGGGGCTGGAGGAGCATTTCAGAGCATGTCTTTGCAGCAGCAAAGAATGTGTATTTTGGAGGCTGAGAGTGGCATTTGTTCTTGTGCTGAGGTATCAGTGCTGGAAAAATTTTACAATTCATCAGTGACTTGGAATGCGCAATTTCAGGTATGCTGTTGCCCAAGGTCACTTTATTTCCAGGGTCTTTTTAGAGAGTAAGGTTGATGTGTGGAAGTTCAGCTCCTGAAATGCAACATTTAGAAATCTGGCAGCAATGAAGAAGTTTGGTTTAATAAGGTGGGGTGGGAATTCAGAAAGGTATGCTGAATTCTCTCCTGAAAAAGCCTCCTTTTAAATTGAAAGTTTATTGCTTTATCTCAACTTTCAAAAAACCTGCATGAAACTTCCTTGCCTTTGAAAGCTTGATAGAAACTCTTGAAGTACTTTGACTGAAACAGAAAATTTAATAGTGAGGCATTTTGAACACCGAACGATGTTTGTGGGCAGGTAATTTAAACAGGTACTAATATGAAACTGTGTTGTACTTGAAAGGCTGCAACTGGTGTACACCCATAAATGGGGTGGAATATCACTGGGAGCAATAAAATCTAGAGATGCTTCATACTTCTTTCATTGCAAACAATTTCTATGGTATGGCCTGTGAAGCAATTGAAATGCAGAGAGCTGGCACATCACTAGATTGATAATTCCTCCTGCTGCTTACAGTTTATTCTCAGTACAGATGTCCCCAATTCTTTCTTTCTATCACATTAAAGTTTCTTGTCTGCTTCAATTTCATACCTGCCTCAAATGTAGCATTTTTCAAAATTGTCCCTCCAATTTATTTTTTTTTCCTCTTTAAAAGTTTATGTCAGATGAAACCTAACTGCTAGTTTTTATCCCAAGGTCTACAGTTAAATTTTTAACAAGCTTATTTTTAAGATCGGTCTTCCTTGAGAGAGCACTTGGCTGATCCATCAATAATTATGTAGTAATAAAGCAACTGTGTGAAAATGGCACCTTCGTGCTGAACAGATTGGTTTGCAGAGCCACTGACAAAGATGAATGTTTATTACAATTTACTGCTTTCGGTTCTGCAGATGCAATAGAGCTATTTTGTTTTTGGCTTAGGTGTCACGAAAAGTAATTTCCAATTGTGGAATCTTTATGATAATAAGGATGTATAACTAGGAGAGCCCAGACTGACTTTCAAATGCCAGTATGAGTTTGCAATGCTGGTAATTTAGAAAAAAAAAAACAAACCAGAATGCTTTTTATTTAATTTAATTACTGAAATTTTCTTTTAAGCAATCACTGGGACAGAACACACAGGGAACCCTACAGTGTCATGTAGTTACTCTTCTGAATTAGTTGCTATAATATTAATTGTTAATTCTTCAGAAATTGGCAAGTTTCCTCATTCTCTTTGCTGCATCCAAATACTTCTACTGTTGGTTTTATTACAGTGTGAAGAAAATATAATGTCTAAAATTAATACAAAAGCCTGAAATTGTTGTTCTTGTTTCCATTTTTTTCTTAAGTGCCAGCACAGTTAAGGCTGTGATTTAGATGACTTGTATTGTTCAAATCTGTCCTCTCCTTTTGGGCAAAACGCAGAATAATGTATTCTGTAAGTTTTTATGGCCCATAGATGCATCATTTTGGTTAGCCAGGCTGGTTGATTGCAGTGTCACTGTGGTGATGAAATTGTCTAATGGTAGCAGCTGAGCAACACCTTGAGAATTAAAGTTTTGTGGATGCAGATGTTGGGATCCGTGCCTCTGCAGCCCCAGGCACAGCCTCTGGCTGCTCCTTGGCTGGATTTCCCCGGGTGATGCTGGGGTATGGATGTCTTGGCACAGCCACACCGGTGCCTGTCAGTGGTGTCAGAGCTATGAGGTGCTTTCATCGACCTGCAAACCTCTTCTGGACAAAGCCCAAAATTCCTGGGTTCTCTCCCACTGCTGCCAGAAATAGTGACTTGGCCTGATGTTGGGTCTGTTACTCCCGGTTTGGAGGGAGGGATGCAGGTGGTCCTGCTCCCAAAAGGCGCTTGAGTGGCAAAGCTGCAGCTTCATCCCCTCGGTCCCTGGGGGTGATGGCAGAACTGAGCCTGGTTTGTGCTGTTCCAGGGACCAGTTTTCTGCCACAGCCCTCAAGCCTTTGTGGCAACTTGTAGCTACGTCAGCAAACACTTTCAACCCAGGTCATTCATTTCAGCTGGCAGTTGCTGACAGTAATGTTCCTTTGCTTGGCTTTATTTTAGCATTTAATGATTTTTATGTTGGTTTTGATGGCGTGAAGGGAATTGCATGGGAGTGTTTTGTCTGGACTTTAGTATTCTCTGCTTTATCTTGCTAGCAAGATTTAAAATCTTACTCCTTCAGGAGACAGGGCTTTTGTGTGTGCACCTTGCAAACTCTTCCCTCATCGGTCCCTTCTGTCAGCTCATTATCCTGGGCTTATTTCACTGCTCAGTTCATGATGCTAAAGTTTGCTCTGGAAAGAGTTTGCCTAGTTATAACTAGCATAAGGAACAATCCATTTATTCTTACCTAAAGAAGTAAAAGAAATAAAATATAAATAAATGTCTCTTCCATAGAAGAGGAAGGTAAATCTGAATTTGAAATCGTGATCTGGTGGGATTTTGTAATGAAATAGTAAACTGTCATCCTGAGCTTATTTTCAGAAGATAACTTTGGTGTTATTAATTCAAAATAAACTTTCCTGATTTCAGAGAAATCAATATTACCTGTGGTGCTGAATGTGTTTCAATGAGCTGGTACAAGAAAAGTACATCACTCTCTCCCCAGTGGGCTGTGGACATAAATCATGTTTTTGAGAATGGGTGCCATAATACTGTGTGTTATGGAGAACCTGGATTGAGCTCCATAGAAAGCATCGTTATTCAGTTAATTAAAGAAGAACAACTCTGATACTGTGCCATATGTTGTACAATAAAATGGCTGCATGGCAGAAAGAGCCATGAATCCTTTCAGTGTATGTGACACTGAGACATGATTTGTGACTTTCTGCCTCTGCAACACTGTGTTAAGTAGAGGCCTAATATATTTAAATAAAGAATTAATTACATGTGGATGTGGGACCTTATCTTTTCCAGTGAGTTCTTTGAAATGCTTACCTGGTTTTTGAGACTTAGTAAAATCTTTCCAAAGTCTTTGCTTTGCTCTGCATCTAATAAACATTTAAGCAGGATCCTTTGTGTGCCTGTAACCTGAAGAGCCACATTGGGAGAAACTGTAAAATCAGCAATGCAGAACTTAGCTAAAACGACATATGAAGTACAGTCCTGTTAGTATATAAACTTTATATACAAGTCAGATGTTGAGATTAATCATAAGGACAGGTTGCACAAGCAGATGGCTGGCCTTTCTGATAGCCATTAGCTTGAAAGGCTGGCTTTGAAACCGGCTCCGTGCTTTATAGGTGAATCGTGCTGCTGGGCTTTGTTGGGAAAAGGTTATTCCTCCAGCTCCACCAAAACCTCCTGTGCACAGAAGTGCCTTTTTCCACTATTCCTGGAGGGTAAGACAAATTGTTCTCCAGGAACTTCTCCACAGCTTTCTTCTTTTGGAGAGTTGTGGTGTCAGAGGGCATTGCACCACTGTGATGGATGGATCTCAAACATATGGAGTACACATGCTAATTGTGCTGTGCTTATGGATCAGTCTGTCCAAATGCCAAGGCCTCAGAGCTGCTGCAGGCAAAATGTTAAAATCTCTTAAAATTAAATCCTCTGTCTACCATGCATCTGGGAAAAGGTTCATTGCAGTCACTAAAACATTGGGGAGAGGAGGAGGAGGTGAAGGACAGAGCCCATGCCCGTCCTCCCAAGGAGTTTGGTGCAGTAGCTGTGCTGTTTTTAGCAGGGTGTGCTGCAGCCTGGCCAGGTGACTGAGGGAGCTTGCTGTGCTCCACTGGCCTGGAGCCACCCAGGCAATGCTTATAATTTGCATGGCAGACATCCTTATATGCTTCATGCAGACAGTTACCTGAATGGACACAAAACTGCCTTGGTCCCCGGGGCAGGTCTCCTACAAGAGCTCTGTTTGGTCCAGAGCAAGATAAATACTTCATCACCTATGTGTTTCTCAGCCATTAGGCATGGTCAGAGACAAAAAGATGGCACTTCATCTAACAAGAAACAGTGCAACTGCTGTGATTTTTATTTTAAAATATGGTCTGTGCTGGCTGCAGGTCTCTGTTGCATAATGGACTGGTGCTCTCAACACAGATCAGCATTTATGTAGGTGCCACCTTTTAAGAATTCAAACCAAGTATCTCCTACTTCCATGTTTGTTAGCCCTAACTGGTGAGCCTGATCACAGAACTGGTCAGGATCTTACGTGTCCTTTCTCTCTGCTCCATGTCTCTGATAGTCCTGGCAGCATGAAACTCTGCCTGGTAACCTGCTCTGAGTCCAGCCCCCATCCACCTCAGAGGCTTTTCCTTTGGGCCAGGTTCCCACCTTGCTTTTGGTAGGGGAGCTTGTGCCCTTGCCTGTTACTCTTTTTAATAAGAAGAATAAATTTTTACCTTCTCTTTCCTCTCCTCATCTCTCTAATTCCCTGCTTGCTATTTCTCATTAGCAATGAAGGAAGGAAGAAGCTGGGTAACAAAATGAGAAATTTCTTACCTAATAATTTTCTTTCAGTTAACAGCTTCTCACCATTCAGCCCGCCTGGACAGTGTGGTAAATGGCCAGGACACAAATTGATTTTTTTTCTCTAAATAAAAACTTGGGTATATAATTTAATGTTCCATATTTTGATGTTTTCTTAATGCTAATAACTTTCTGCTGAAGCATTTCTGTAGTTGGGGTGGCTTCTGGTGGCTGGTGCTGAGCTTGTCACCAGGTCTACCATGGACAAGCTCCGAACCTCAAAGGAGTGGGTAGAAATCAGCCCACCTTTGCTGAGAGATGGTAAGGGTGACTAGATGAAGGTTTTAAGTGGAATGTTCAGCTCATTTCACTTTCTCGCTCATCTGGGTAAGTTATTTTGGTAGGCTCCTTTTGTCCTGGAGCAGCATTTTGGTGCAGTTTGAGTTGGAAGGGACCTTAATGATCATCTAGTTCAACCTTCCTGCCATAGGCTGGGATGCCACCCACTAGATCAGGTTGTGTGTGTTATATATTTAAATTTTTTTCCTGGTGCAACAGAAATTGATTCACAATTTAAAAAACAAAGAAACAAACTATAATAGTCCAAACAAAATTCTAGGATTTGCTTTTAAGTTCTCTGTAGTGCAGAGCTCACCACTGTGTTTTATTTGGTGTGGGGAGTTACAGGAGGAGGTTTATTTCTCCATAAAACATCTGCTGGGGTGGCTGAGCACTGGCCAGACAAGGATCCTGGGCTTGCAGGAACGGACAGAGAGCATTTAGTGCCCACAGCAAGACCTGGCGAGTTGCAGAAGTGATGCCTCAGCACTTAAACATTAAACCAGCTGTTGCCTCTGTGGCTGGCTCGGGTGTAAAGTGCTCTTACTGTTTTACACAGTGGTCTGGCAGCGTGGGGAAAGTGAGCTGGAGTGGGATCTGAGCCCGGCTGCTTTTGCTATCGGCTCTCCAGCGTGTTGGGCTGCCCTCGTCCTCTGCCAGAGATAAGGGCAGATCTCTGCCCTTGTGGGGTTTGGAGAGGGGAGCTGATTGAGATGCTGATCAGTTCTTCTCCTTGGCCTCTCCCTTTGTATAAACTGTTACTCTTGGATCCCCCTGTGCAGATTTAAAAACATGCAGAAAATAGAGGCCAGAAGGCACCAAAAAGAACGAAGGTTGGGGGAAGGGAAAGGGGAGAAAAGATGCCAAGAACAGCATAAAAAGCCAAAGGAGGAAAATACAGCAGGGAATTCGTGATCAGCTGGAAAAGCACAATAAGTAGGGGAAATCTGTCTTTATGGTTTCCATTTTAAAAAGTTTTAAGTCCATAGCTGTTCAGGCAGGAGGAGGTGAATGCAGGCTGAGGTGTGAGTGTGAGGCACCTTCAGCGCCATGGTTGGTCTCAGCATTGCTGGGTGCAGAAATCACAGGCTGGAGAAGACTTCTGCCTGTGCATGGGAGCTCTTACCATTTCCAGGGTTTGGCACTGAAAAATGTCATTTGTGGTAGTTAGGTAGGATGTTTCTGGGTGAGTATTGGACAGTTTGATTATTGATTATTGGTTCCATCAGCAAAAGATAACTTTTTTGATACTGTTGAGAGCAGCAGTTCTCTGAGCACTCATGGCAGCAGGGTTGTGAGCTCAAGAGAACGACAGGTTGCAACAAGTAGGTTGCATAAACCATACTCTTTTTCATTGTTTTCTAAAGGTGTTGGGGGAAGATGAATGTTATTCCATAAGAACATCTGCTGCTGGTTTTGAGGACAGTGTCAAGATGTTCTTCAGTTCAAAAGCCTAATTTTCAGCTGTATTTATTTTGGGAGGTTGAAAGGGTTTTTTTCTTAAGGGCTTTTTATATTGTTATGTAGTTCAATGAACATGAGCGTACCTTTTCAAAGGAAGTTCTTCAGAATCAGAAGGGTTTTGTTTATTGCTGGACTGGTTTTGTACTACCTGCTTTAAAAAATATATTGCAGGGAGAGTTTTTGGAAAGTATGGAGAGATTAACTGTTTCGCTGAGGCGTTAAGTTTAAGTTAAAAAGTTTCCATGTCCGTTAGAGGAGTGGTATAACCTCTAACTGGATATAAAATATGAGGATGTGGTTTTGTTAGATCCTCTGTGGACTATAAGATGAAACAATAGCATTTGTTTCAGTATGGATGTGCTCTCAGGAAAGCAGCAGGGTTGGTGGTTAGGTGAATTTTTTTTTTCAAACTTGAAATTTAATCTATAAAAAATATGTTCGCTATCTAATAAAAGTTCTGTGAGAGTGACTGACTGCAGGAAAAGCTTTTCTCATAATTTATTCCCATATATCATTAAGCACACAAATCTGAAATTCTGTTGCTATGATGGGGTAATTTTTCTGCGACCACTGGAGGAAGGGGGCTGATGGGGGAAGGCTGTCGGGTGTCACTCAGCTGTGCAGGACAGACAGAGCTCCTGTAGCCTGAGTCTCAGTGTGGGGAAATGGACTCAGGCATTTAATAAAGATGGGTTTCTAGTTCTGTGCTGCATTAAGGCCCAGTGTTGTAGGAAAATCTGCCTACAGCAGATGAGCCCAATGCAGTGACTGCAAACCAGCCAGGGCTGGCCCTGGCTGTTACTCTGCTGTGCTTTGTGGGAAACTAGACAGGAGTGAGGAGATAGCTGATGAGCTTGTACATCCCTGCTTTTGTACAGGCTGACCTTGCACAGCTGCAATACTAGAGTATGTGGAATTTTAATTTTTTTTTTTTTTTAAATTGTGCCTTTCCCATCTTTGCCCCTGATTTGCACCCGATTTGCACCCTTCTGGGCTATGCCTCTCCCCCTCTTACAGTCGCAGTGTGAGGAGCTGGCCAGGGGGCACTCTGCAGAGGCAGAGGCAGAGGCAGGCAGAGCTGTGTGCCCTGGCCCTGCTGGGCAGCCCGGCGCCAGCCGGCAGTGCTTCCCACCATCCCTCCTGGGCAGCAATGAATGCTGCTGGGAAGACGGGGCCTGGCTCTGTGTGGTGTGATGTGTTTGCTTTCTCTGAGGAACTAGCAGGCTGGAAACTTGGCTTTGGCTGGAGAGGACCCCTTAACCTTGCCTTGGCAGAAGGAAATAATAAAGTGACAGACTTCATTTATCTTTATGCTGTGTGCATGGCCTCGTGTGCTCCGTACCACCATCAGACCTAAATCCTGGTGTCAATTTGGCACTGTGAAGGAGTAGGCTGTAGTTTTCAAGGTGGCACCAGGTACAATAAAATAAAAAACATTTTCTCTTAAATACGAGCATACACGTCATGTGTTTTGTGACCTTATTTTGTCAGTAAGTGCAATTAATTTTGCTCTGTCCTTACGTTTTGTTTTTGTGGAATACTTCTGTGACAGCACATGATTATGCTGCCAAAGGTGGGCTGGGGGAACTGGAGCCCTTAGCAGCTGCAGGGTGCGTGCTGTGGGATGGGAGCATGGCAGGGCAGGTTGGGATTGCACAAAGACGTGCTTTACCTGGAGCAATGGGGTTGGCAACAGCTTAAAACAGCCAGGATTACCTCCCAGCCTGCTCCAGAGGGAGGCTCCTGCCCTGTGCTAGTGAAACGCACAGTGTTCTCTGTTCATGTGGCCCCACAGACTCTGCTCACACCTTGATGTGTGGTGTGTTCATTTGCACACCCATCGATCCTTGTACTTCTTCCCGTGCTGCTGCTGCTGCTGCAGCATTTTTGTATCCATTTCTCTTCCCTGCCTGGTCCCCACAGCACGATCACCACAGCACTTGGTGTGCCTGGCACTGCTCCCCTCCTGGTTACCCACCCTTAGCAACTGTTCCCTTCACACCCCTTGGTAAATCAGTTATCTCCCCCTTCAGATGGGTTCTTGTCCCCTCTGATCAGCTGATCAATTATATCCTGGTGTGCTTGTGCAGTGCCTTTTTTGACACTAAGCCACTGCCTTCCCTTTGCACTCGTTGCAGCTCCCCAGAGTGACACCGGCCTCGCTCATCAATTTGTGATGTTAAAGCATTTCTGTCCATTGGGTCCCTCCCATGGTCTGTGGGAGCTTTCTGTGGCTCCCATTGGATTTAATCCCTCCCTGGAGAGCAGCAATCAATCCCAGTGTTTCTGCTGCCCCAGGCTCAGGTTGTTTGGTTTGTTGCTTAAGGATTTTTGTAGCTGAAAATGCATCTCCCAGATCTTTTCAGATTTTGTTGTGCTCTAGCCCCAAAGTATTTCTTACATACTGGGAGTACTTAGTGTCTGGTGTTGTGCCAAATAGGTGGAAAGGTTCTTTGTTTAACCTCTTTGACTACTGTGAAATGGTGTGATGAAGTATTTGCTGCATAGGACCAGAGCACCAAGTGCCTTCTGTTATATCTGCTCCAGAGGATTTCCTGGGAAGTGTTCAGCCTCCATTTCTGTCTGTAAGGAAATCCTCTTATCTGGGCAGAGCAATAAATAGTGCTGCCTCCTGTAACAGAAACAGAAAAACACATTCTTGACGTGGCTGTTTTTAAAAATGTGGGGTTTAAAATATATTGGGTGGAATGATTCTTCTGTAATAAATCCCCATAATAGTGTGCTATGTATACATTTAACTAGTTGCACAGAGGTAGGGAGAGGGGCAGAGGGTGTGTTAAAAGAGGGTTTAGTGTGCATTTAGTAATGACAAGAACAGTAAATAATCCTACAGGTTTACAAACCTAATCCCCAGTGTCTGATTGTAGCCCTCATGTCTACTGGAATTGGTTGGAAAGATGTTAAAAGGCTCTAAAGGGAGGGCTTTAGGGGGAGTTTAGTTTTAAACTTACAAATTTTTGGTGAGCTGGCATGATTATTGATGGTTTTAAGCAGTATGAATGTAGCTGATTCAGTACCTTGATGGAAAGCTCTGGAAGTGCCCATCTTCCTCCACTTGCTACAGAGATGCTGGGTGGGGATGGAGTAGGCTGGTCCTTGCTCTAAGCTCTTCCTGATGATCCTTTCATTTAAAAACTGGATTTGGAGGGAAGGGGAGGAGTGTTGTTGCTTTTAATGCCCAACTTATTTTTTGCCTGTGCTCTGCAGTAAAGTGGTTGTTTTTCTTAACAGAAGAAATCCGTGATGTCTCAGAGCTGTGCCACGTGATGCTGCTGCTTTTAAATAAGCTCTTAAGAGGCTGGACCAGATGTTGGCCACATCTGTGTTTTTATTTCGTCGAGCATTTCGTTTTGACCCTTTTATTAAAAGAGAAAACGTTAATTTAGAAATTGCTTTGAAAAGTTTAGCAGCTGGGAAGATCTTTCTGGTATATAAAAAAGCGATGGGTTTGCTTTCCATGCCCTGCAGTGAGCTGTGTAGCATCAAGCAGACAGATATTTGTTACTGGTAGGGTCTACTCCTGTTGGAAATGATTGCCACGGAAATTTTCATGCCAAAATGGATGCGTTTTATTTTGAATTGGTGTTCTGTAATGAAACATGTGGGTTTTTTCTCAGTGAAAGCATTAAACTGGGGATTTGAAGGCACCTTCGCTTCTGCAAAACCCATTTAATGAATGCCTATCGCCATGGCAGGAAAAAGGAAGATTTGCAGGCAGAGGGATATCCTGCAATTACTCCCTCCACTGCTGTTATGGGGGTCTAAGAAATGCTTATTACGTGTAACTTGCTTCTGGATTCTTCTTTGCAATTTAACAGTTGGAGAATGAGTTTTCTGTCCCTGTTGCTAATTGATCCAATGAGAAAAACTGGCACCTAATTCAGTAACAAGTTATATTTAAAATGACAAGTGAAATTGTTCATGGTGCCTGAAATTGCATAATTTTCAGTCTGGCATGTTAGGGCTGTATAAGAGAACAGGCACCTACTGTACTGTGACATATTAAATTTTAAGCTTCTGATCCAAAAATATAGCAGGGTATAGGAGGAGCAAGGTGTATAATGATGAAAAGCAGTAGCAGCTAGATTTCAGTGGGATACTTTTATTGTTTTTAAGATGCTTTGGCAGTTTTTACCACAATAAATATTGGGATCAATTTTATGCAAAGTTGAGCAGTGAGTTGAGTATGTCCATCACCACTTCCAAGTTTTGGTTTTCTAACCTATAATTTTCAGAACTTACTAGTGATTTTTGACGTTGGCTCCCTTCTTCTTTGTCCTAATGTCCTTTGGCTAATTCCAAGCCTGTGTGGACAGTGGACAGTTTAGTTTATTTGGTACAATGAATATGGGAGAAAAATAAATCCTTTGTTCCTGCAGATAAACCAAACTGATTTTTTTTCCCCAAAAAACCTTGAGGAAACAAAAGGTAGATAACACAATGAAGGTGGAGGCCATCTCCTCTTCTGTCCTACAACTTGGTGGTTAAAGTGCTAGCAGAATATGGGAGACCCAGTTCAAGTCACATTTTTGTATGAACTCCTTCCAACCTAGGAGCCAGGTTATCCTGGTCTGGACTCCCCTTGCACTCTGCTGTTAAGCTGTTCTGTTTTATGTGATGGAACATTTCCTGGATCCTGGTGGACCACCTCCTGGGAAATTGTCTCAGACAGTGTTTACTCCTTTCCTTAGTGAAAATTCAGCCATTTTGCTCACTGGAAGTTTCTGTCTGAGTTGCAGCAGGTGAGAGATGTACAGTATTGTCTTGCAGAATACCCTGCACTCCCTGGGTGATTCCTGTCCATGCTTTGAATGATTATGTTTTGCTAAAAAATGTCCGTCAGTTACGTTAAAAAGGAAGCAAACCACTGGGATGTGTTTTGTCACTTTGCTTTTCCTCCTCATCCTCAAGCCAGAGGGTGCTTGGCCATATCTTGGGGGTGCATCCCTGCCTGGCTGGGATGTGTGAGGAACTGCTGGCACTGGTGCAGAAAGTTCTGCTCTTTCTGCACTACGCAGAGATCAGACTAGAGGAAAAGCATATGTACTGATCAATTATGTAGTTATTATAAAATCTTTTGCACTTCTGAAGTATTTTGGGGAGAAAGGGTTGTAAAGTAAATCTGGTGTCTGGGACTAACGTGCATTTACTTTCTAAATGTAACGACAGTGAGAAATGTTCTTTAAAGCCTTTTTGGTCAAATTAACAGCAGATTATCCAAATTGGTAAACTTGGTATTACTTTTATGACACAATCTCAGGGAAAAAAAAATCCATAGTGTTATGGAGGGCTGGAGCACCTCTACTATGAGGAAAGGCTGAGAAAACTAAAATTGTTCACTCTGGAGAAAAGAAGGTTTCGGGGTGACCCATCTCCAGCCTTTCAGTACCTGAATGAGCTAAAAAAGAGCTGGAGAGGGACCTTTTACAAGGGAATGGAGTGACAGGACAATGGGGAATGGCTTTAAACTGATAGAAGGTTCAGATTGGATATTAAAAACTGTGTCAGGATTGTGAGACACTGGAATATGTTTGCTGGAGAAACTGTGGATGCCTCATTCCTGGAAATGTTCAAAGCCAGGCTGGATGGGGCTTTGATCAACCTGGTCTGGTGGAAGGTGTCCCTGTCCATGGCTGGGTCTTGGAATGAGATGATCTTTAAGGCCCCTCCCAACTCAAACTATTCTACGATTCTGTGCTGTTCCTTGTGACATTATTGGGGAGTTAAAACCCATTTTGCTTGTGACTTGGGGTGGAAAGTATAAAACTTTGTTTAAGGTGGATTTTGAGAAGACATTTGTGAGTGCTCAGTGGCTGATTCCAGGGAATGTCTGTTGAGTTGAGCAGCCAGAGCCTTTGCACCACCTCAGGAAGCTCAGACTGTATTCCTAACCAGGTGTTTTGGTTGGATTCCCAGCCCTGTGATTTCACATACTTCAGGCAACTGGTTTAAGCCCCTGACTTTCGCCAAGCAAATCATTGTTTTATCTTCTGGGAATGCTCTTAATTCCAAGCTTTGCTTGACTTTACCATTTGGTTGCCATAACCTGCCATTGGATCCTAGAGCTGGTGCTGGCATCACCTTCCACTGGTCCAGCAATGTGGAGGAGCACCAGGCTGGAGAATCAATCCATTCAAAGATCTTGGTTTGTGGGGAGGCACATCCCCAGTACTGGGGAGTGGGAACTGTGAACATGCCAAGCTGTTCTGCACCACTTTGGTTTTAATATGTTATTGCAGGTTGTTGAAACTTAATTTGTTTATATTTTTCTGCAAGTGAACTGGTGAAGTCATCTCTTGTTTGATCTTTATTAGATGCAATGGAGATGACCAAGAAGATTGCTTCATTCCCCAGCACAAGTCTTTGTTAAATAATTTGTTTTCTTCCCTACCTGGACTACATTAATAGTGTATTACTATAGTTCTTTAATGTGATGTGGAAAATCAAGTTTTGCAGCTGTACTCTGTGCCAGTCCCAAATTAAGCCTCAGTTCTGTGCTGTTTTGCTTTTTATTGGATGGAATATTTGAAAATTTGTTCTCAGAAGTCTTAATAACTACCAAACTAGCAAAATTGCAGTGAAATTGTAATTACAAAAAGTCAAGAAGAAAGACGTGGTGTGACTATCAGCAGTGGTCTGTGCTGCTTCCCTGAAAATAGAAAGTATTTTCTAAGTCATAATTTAGAGATAAATCTCTGACAGAGAAATTTTTGTTATGATGAGAGAAAAGTGGTCATTTTTTTGATGGTTTCCTCAGCTTCCTGCTGAACATTTGTAGCTGTAAATTAAAATGGGTGAAAAAAAGGCGACTGGAAGTCTCTGGCAGATTTTTAGTACTGATGAAGACTGTGCTGGTTCCTGAATTTTAAATTATTCCAACGGGGTGAATTTGTGTGCATAATGTTCTGTATTGAAAATACTCAGCAACACGTTAAACCCCCCCAGATGAAGGTGGAAGGATGCAAATCTCTGAAGGACAGTCCTGAAGTGTTACATTACTGCAGAACTTTAGTTGCAGTGGATTTTGGACAAACATAAGGCTGATTAAAATGTGTTCTTTCCTGTAGGTGAGAATACAGGAGATGGCGAATTAGATCTGAGTGGAATTGACGACAGTGAAATAGATCGGGTAAGGTGCCCTGTTGTCCCAGCTTCTCTTATCCTGGTTGTCTGCATATCTGAGAAAGACGAAATGCTTCTGATCCAGTTTATCCTCTCTGCAACTGCCTCTTCTCTCTGATCTATAGAGAGGTTTGAGCAATTTCAGTGATCTGGAATCTAATGTTCATGCAAACCTGTGAATTTGGTGTTCCTTGCCCAACTTATATATATATATTTATGAGGCTGCTGCTGCTGCTTGCTTTTAACATGCTGGAATAATTATGTTTTAAAATGTCTTTTATTCCAAAGGAGAACTTTAAAAAGTTTGGTGGAGCTCTAAATTCATTATTTCATTAAGATAGATTCAACATAGGAGGCTGCCATGGAAACCAAACTGTAAAACCAGCATGTGTGGCTCCTATGTACTTCCAAAGACTTCTGAAATGTTTTCTGGATGTATTTCTATTTGTATGGCTGCAAAAAAACACTCTTTACCATACAGGCTGAGCAGGACAGACACATGGCTGTGGAAAGGGGCTTGTTGGAGGCCACATGGCTGGTCAGTGCTTGGGCATAGGACAGTCCAGCTCTCTGAGCCTGATGCCCTCTCCAGCCACCACACTGGTGTACAGTGTCATTTGAACAGATAATGCCGGTGCTAAAAACTCATTTTGGGGTGCAATATCACTGAGACTGATGAGGTTGCATAGGAATTACTGATCTCCAAAACATCGCTGTGAGGTGGGATTTGCCAGGCTCGGCATTAGGGTCTCACGATCTGAGCAGACATTGAATGGAGGGAGCAGGAAGGCTGAGGTTTTTCACCATAGCCAGTCCATAATTTAAACAATCACAGGGGAAGAACAAGCACATTTTCTGCTCTTCCTAGGCTCTGTGATGAGGTCATAACTCTGCTTTTATGACTTCATGTTCATTTCTGTGGCAATAGACTGTAATATTGTAAGCCCAAGATTATGAAAGCTCTGAAAGCCTAAGAGGGATGAATAACTGAGCTAGGAAGAAGTGGGTTTTACTGTTATGGCCCACTTTTAATAGACGCAGATGAAAGAGTGAAAATATTGGTCTGATAAACCAGGACTTGCACAGCCATTTGCTCGCCTGCTTAGCCCTCAGAGGAAGGACTCCTCCCTGCATTAGTTTCATTTGACTGGAACTATTTTTCTTATGAAATGCTAGATGTACATCTTTGGAGAGAATTTTGAATGCTCAGACCCAAAAGATGGAGGAACCTCAGATTATTTTTCTTGCACTTAAACGGAGTTTTACAAGTCTTGGGTGCTCTGCTTAAAATTAAAGTGTCTTGTTCATGATGGATGACCTAATTTGTCTTCCCCATTCTGCAGTTCTTCACTCCCAAACAGCATCATCTGTAGAGAACTTTTGTTTCATTGATAGTTGTGCTAAATACTGGGTTAATTTTTACTTTTAAGTCATCTACAAGTAAATAATTGCTACCTATCAATTTCTGTGATTCATCGGAATAATCCTAGATGTGTTTTACAAAGCTCCATTCCCACTAAAGATGTTACCTAGACTGGGTGGAGTAAACTGCAAAATGTCTAGATGTGGTTACTGAACCCAGCTGTCTGAAATCTAGAGGACTAAAGCTCCAGCAATCTGAGCTGCTTTCCTTCACACAGATGTGTCCATTGAACTAATAATCTCAGTAACTCTGTGTAAAGCTTTGCAGAAACCTACCCAGAAGACACATGTTTTTGTTTTGGTCGCACAGGGCAATGGTTCCCATCCTGTTTTGAATTACAGACCACCATCAACACACAGAATTACTTGCAGACAACCACGTTGTCATGATAACCTCTTTTATAATCTGAAAAAGATCATAAACCCAGGATCATTTTTGTGTAATTAACAGACCATGTATAATGAGTCCTGGATGGTTTTTGGTCACTCCATCATAGTTTGGAAACCAACCACTGTTTTTTGAAAACAGGTTGTTGCTTGTGCCAGCTTCAGATGTGACTCAAAATGCTCTCTGATTGTCTTATATCACTCATATTTTCTTTTAATATATTTTTTAAAATGCGATATGGATTGACCTTGCCAGTGGTTTTTCAGCTCAGTTTTGCTCTGTGGTTTTCAATTTGATTTCTGAAAGTAGGTAAATTTGTTTTCTCTTTTAGTATATACTTAATGAAGCTGAAGCTCAGATAAAAGCAGAGCTGTGGATGAAAGAAAATGCAGATTATTTGAAGGAACAAAAAGGTAAGTATGTAGGACTGAAATTTGCCTTTTGGCTGGTGTTGCTGAAATATGCAGTCTTGTGTAATCTTCATGCTGGTTACCCTTTTGTCATCTTTCAGAAAAGGAAGCAAGAATAGCAAAAGAGAAAGAACTTGGGATTTATAAGGAACACAAGGTATTAAATTGTGTGTTAATTGTGTCTGTTTGAAAATGTCCTGGAAGATCATTTGCTGATCAGCTCTGTGTAGATGTGTGGGCATAATGGTAAAGGTCACTACTAAAGGAGCAAAAGCTACAGTACATTTAGCTGTTACTGAATTGCAAGGCTGTATTTTTTTAGGTGGTGAGTAAAATACTTTCTTGCCCAAACTTTTATTTTAAATTGCTATTCTGAGAAAATTCTGTGCATGTCAAAGTCAGAGCTAGCTCTTTGCATTTATGATTACTATTCTAATTGCTTGCTTATTAAAATACAGGTTTTAAGACATGTCTGATTTTTTTAACGTGTGCATGGGGAATTTGTTTGTACTTGCCATAACTTCACTGGCTTTCTTTGCTCTTACAATAATGATTTCTTTATGAAGAACTGAACAGATCCTTGTTACAGTCACTTGAAGGGGTATTTTGTTCTACCTTTCATAAAGAATGCGACAGTTATGTTAACAAATGGCATGTCCTGTCTCCATGTTTAGCAGTTTAAAGCAGCCTAATTGGCCGTATATTCACGATTTACAGCATTAGTATTTTGTGTAATTGAGCAAGTGACAAGTCAAATCTTCCACATGCAACTAAAATCCATGTTAGTTTTCAGTGTGTATATCCTCTATCTTTTTTTCCGACTAATGTGAAAGGCAGAGCTTCCTGCTTCCCCTAGGTATTTCAACAATAAAAACAAAACCAGACAATGAAACACTGTTTTATACTTCAGAGTTTCTCATTCATCCTGCACTTGTGCAGACGTGGCAGTCTACCAGCAATTTTCAAAATTGTTTAACTCGTTGGCACCACCAAGTAGCCCAAACACCCACTTTTTTGTTCGGACAACACAGGAGTTTTTCTCTAACCCTTCATTGTTTCTGACAGCTCGAGTAGAACTTGATTAATATGGTGCTTTCCAATTTCAAGGTAGCACTTGACCCATGTAGGTAAACAGAGGGGCTATTATCCATTAAAAAATAAATCTCCTGCAGAGCTTGGTGTTAAAACCTTCCTTTGAATAGGAAAGCGCCAAATGAGAAACAGAGGTTCTAGGGCTGTTTATTTTTTCATACCTACCCAGGCATGGGACGTGGCTGGAAATGTTCTCTGGTGTCATTCCTGGTTGCTGGCTCTGCACAGCATCAGCCGGGCTCGCAGCCCGTGCCTGGGAGAGGCGGCTGCAGGTGACATTACCCCGGTGCTCCCGTGGCTGCAGCCTCCTGTCCCTGTCTCTCTGATGCCAGGCCGTGCTTGGGAAGCTCCTGTTCGTGCTCTCGGCCCTTTTGCAGCAGGGAGGAGAAGCTGGGTAGAGCCTTTCCCACGCCGCCTTCAGTTTTACATAAAACCCGGTTGCAGTTCAGATACAGAGTTGCTTTGGGGAGTGGTGACCCAGCTTCACTCTCGCTTTAGAGGCAGTTTTAGCAGGGGAGATCCTTTATTTCCATGCTGGGTGATGCTGTGAGGTCCCTATTTCTGTGACAGGAGTTCACTCTCCTTTTTTTTTTTCCATGTGTGATAAATGGCCCATCCTCCTTCTCTGGCAGCATTACAGATACTACGTAAAGAATTTCTAATAAACTCTCTGGGCATTTAGCAAAAAAGCAAAGACACATCTCTTTGGAGAAAAGAGACCCTTTGATCCCGCTGAGTGGCAGGAGATGGAGCACTGGCTTAGCCTGGGCACATCACCTGCATCCCCCACATCAGCAGCACCTGAGCCAGGACTGCTGCACTCCAGCTTGCCCCTCTGCTTCATGGAAACTTTGTTTGTATCTACATCACTAATTTTATATTTTAATTAAGCCAAAGAAATCTGCAAAGAAGCGGGAGCCAATTCAAGCCAGCACAGCAGGAGAGGCAATTGAAAAGATGTTAGAACAGAAGAAAATCTCGAGTAAAATTAATTATAATGTGCTAAGGGACCTGAACAGCAAAGGAAGTAACACACCAAAGAAAGAGGATGACAGCACTGATGACAGCACCAACACCAAGAAGCTGTCAAGAAGAAAATCTATTGCCAGTAGGAATATAGCCAACCCTGTAAACAGTGTGGGAAAAAGGTACTGCAATTGTTCATTTATCTCTCTGTCTGTGAGACTGTCTATGTATCTTTCTGAGCCAGACAATATAGGGACTGAGACATTTGTTTGAGGCTAAAATAATGTCGGGGCTCTGTTTTTATTTATTTTGCCTGCAGTGTCATGGCGACACCTTATTTATAGTTCACGTTTCAGAGGTCTGCTTCGGTGTGAGTTAATCATTCTGATGCCAAAAAGCCCACAAAATCAATGGAAATTCATAAAAGTGAATCTTTCAGTCAGGGACACGTTTTCTTCATATAATCCTGACATTTGCCATCCTTCCTTTAAGTTGTCTGTATGAGCTGACGCAACACTAAATGTTTGAAAGCTTTGCTTTTTTGCTTGATTTGAAAACTATAGTTCCCATCTGTTTTGACAGCTAGCTGCTTTGATTAGCTTTTATTTTAGTTTTATTCCAAACTTTTGTTGTTAATTGATGACACAAATACAATGCTTTACAGTAAATATGCTTGTCGGTTTTCTGGTCTGCATTTGAAAATGTTTTCTAGTGTGATGAAAGTTCCTATTTTAATGAGTGAAATACTCAACTTGCTGGGCAGATTTGTAGTGTGCTGTAAAATGTATAAGAAGATTGGTGTGTCCAATCTGCAATATTCAACTATTTTATCTGTTCAGTTTATGAAGTCACGTTGGATCATCATTTGAATAATTTTGATGTATAGTAATTTCTTACTTATATGTTATTTATTTACTGCCTATTTATTTATTTACTGCCAGAATTATAGGCCAAATGCCACAAGTAAATCTTGATATTTAATTCTGAAATATAAAATGATTTCTTTGCACTCTTGTTCAGATTTTGGCATGTGTTGGAACTGGGTAAGGGACTGGGGAGGGCAGGAGGGCTGCCACCTGCAAGGTGTGAGAAAGAAAGAACAGGATACATGGGATACCTGAAAACATGATGCTGGGAAGGTTGCTAAATGCAAAGCTCTCAGAAGCTGAGCAAAATAAGGATGGCAAAACCTAACCCCTTATTTTAACTTCATTTGACAGTGAGGCCAGAGGCACGGGCTTCAGTTTGGGCTGAGAAGGCAAATGCCAAAGTCACTGGCCCACTGTCACCAGACACAGATTTTTACAGTATAGCAGACATCTTTTCTTCTTTATTCTGTATTTTTGGCTTCATCCTCATTCAGCTTCTCAGTATCAAAAGCTTTGCTTTCCAGCTCTTGACTCACTGGGGATTTTAGTCTCCTCTGCAAGTTGCATGTAAGTTTCCCACTAGTAAAGGACAGGGGAGATGCATTGAGGATTAATTTAACAGCATTTAGCTTCTGCTTTATTTGCAGTTAACAGGTATTAATGAGTCATGTTTCTGGTATTTTCAGTAAAGTAGGACCAATTCAGTTGTCTGAAATGCAGTGCTGGGTGGGAAGTAGGGGCTGGGCAGCATCCTGGTTGCATTTCAGAGCTCAGCAGTAACATCCATGCTCAAGCTGCTTCACCACATCCCAACCTTGTCACTTCTGAGGTTTGCAGAAATGCTGGGCCCTTGGAACTCCTGTTGAAGTCAGCATGTCAAAATCTTAACAGGTGTTAAACTCCTTGGAAAATCATGCCATAAATATTTAATTTAACAGTGGTGCAACTTGAGAAGGTTTCTAAATAAATACAAATCAGTATTTTCCAAAAGCAGCTAATAAAACGTGTTTATTTTTCCTCTTGAGAGCCTAAAGTACGTCCTTAAGATGCATAACAGAGTTCCCTGATGATGATTAGCAGATCTTGGATACAATGAATTTTGCAGCAGAACACTTCAGAGGAGGTTGAGGATACATGCAGATAAGTGAGCTAAGAAGATTTTGCACTCCTGAAGTAGTCAGTGCTCTTGCTTAAATATTATCAAGGACTTGACAAACATTAGTTGGGCTTTTTTTTTCCTTATAATTAAAGATTTATGACATACTTTTGATTTTTTTAAATGCCATGCCTTTTAAATGGCATGCATAAATTTCTGTGTTCTGCATTGTTCTTATATGCCTTACATTCATTGCCTTTGTTCAGCATTGTTCCTCTGAGAGGTGAATGGCTGAATACTTTCCCAGGGATACAAAAATCATGATAATTTATATGCAATTAATAATAATAAAACTCCTGAACATTGCTCATTAGAAAATGAATGAAGCACATAATTTGTCTCTTTCCAGGAGGCATTTGCAGAAATAGGTTCGTATGGTTTGGGTTGGAAGGGACTTTAAAGATCATCTATTGTTTTGGTTTATAGTGATTTACAGGCCTGCATGTTTATCTTTATGTATTTTAAATATTTAGTAAGCTGTATCTGACTGCAGTAACACCATGAATAACCAGGCTTTGGTCCAGTCCTTTCATTCATTGGAGTTGTAGTCAGATTTTAAAGAGCTGTTCTGTTAGTCCTGATCCCAATTAGAAGGTGTCAGTATAGGGAGTGCCAAGTTACAGGGTAGGAAAAGAATGCTCATTCTTGGTGATTAAAGCAGTACTCCTGTAATGGTATAAAAATGGAAAGTGGATTTTTGATATATATATATATAGATAAATATCTTTCTTGCTTTCCTTTTGCAAGTCATTTTACTTACCACTCCAGATTTGGACAGATGATGTAGCTGAGTTTGTCATGTGTCTTAGAAATCATCTTCATATATAGTCTGAAGCACTCTGGAAATAGGAAGTTGATCTTCATTTCCATCTTTCTAATTGCCTCTTGCTCTAAAATAGTCTGTGCTGTTATTTCCACACAGAGGGCTTTAGATTATCCCTAAAAACTGGGTACCCCAACCAGACAGGGTGCAATCTCTGGGTGGTTTTTCTTTTTTTTAAAATCACATAAAGTAGCAGTTACAGTGTTAATCAGTTAAAATACTGAAAAGCTTTTGTTTCCTGATGTGATAATGATAGGCAAATATTACAGTCTTGTAAAAAGTTGTTGATTTGGAAGAAATTTATAAAGAGCTGGAATGCTAGGCAGGTCCCAGGAGTATGCTTAAACTGGATGGTCTTTTAGTTGGTGGCCCTTTTATTAGAGCTTTGTTGATACTATAATCACTTAATGGTTACTTGGATTTCAAAGGCAATATAGTTTTATCTACATCTTATTTTACAAAAAAAAATCTTAATTTTGAAATCTCAGAAATGTTTGGTAATTTCTGCAATTTTGGGAGGAAGGTACTTTCAAAGAATTTTTCTAAAGATCATGCAGTTTTCTCCTTTTTAGGTGGGTAGATATTATGTCCATCAGTATTTTCAGAAACAAACTGACATTTTGAACAGGTTTCTTTACTGTGAACTTCTTGAGCTTTACAAAAAGCCATGCTTTCCTCAGACACATCTCCCAAAATTATACTGGGGGTTTACTTATTTTATCTGTCAAGATGGTAGAAGACTAGTAATGACAATGTAAGTAATTTTAGGAAACTTTATGTTGTGTAAGTGTATTTCATTCCATTTTTTATTGCATTTTTGTTCCAGTGAGTATCATGACTGGTGCTTCATATGCAAAAGCCTTTTCATTCCCAGGGTGTTGAAGATGTGGCACAGTGGATGTTACCATAATAGATGTTGCAACTCTAATTTCAATTACCAGTTGCACAGTTTATCTTCACTAATGTCTTCTGTGCATATGAAACATAAGAATAATATGTTTAACTCCAAGAAAAGAACAATTGCTGCCTCAAGCTGCTTAAAATTTGAACTGCAGTTAGAGCTGTGCTGTGCGCTGAAGCACTTCAATAAAGAGGGATTTTAGGACTGGAAGTATTTGGTTAGAAGCTTAATAATTTATTTTATATTTACTTGAACTGAATTTTACAACATTACATGTAAAGTGAAATGTGTTGTACCAAGAAAATGTGGGAACAAGAAAGCTTTCAAGTCACCACTTTTAAAAAATCTTAGGACTATTTCTTGCTATGTGCTTGAAATTGGTAATGATATCAGAAAAGACAGGATCTATTATCAGGGGAGTAAATGTGTCAGGTTAATCTCCTGAAGAATTTGCCTTGGAAGAAATGAAGCAGGACTGTGAAGCACAGTGGAATCCATTGTAATGAAACAAGGCTGTTCTGAATGGAACCATATGAATATAGAATAGCAAACCAAATCATGCCCTTTATGAGTATGACAAAACCCTTGGTAGTGATCTCAGATCTGATTAGATTTGAAAATTCACCTCGAAATTCTCTCCATGGTGTCACTTGCATTTGCTCACTATCCATATTGCTAGTACAGCTTGGTGCAGGGCTCTCCTGTGCTTTAGAGCCATGGGATTTGGATGTTGGGAATTTTGCCCATTCAATACCAGGGACTTGTTCTGGTGCTCAGGTTCCTGCTCCAGGATGCACATTTTCAATTAGCATCTGCTCCAGCTACGTTTTTGTTAGCTTTTCAATGGGTATCAGAACTCCAGAAAAATCCTCTTTATTAGGGAAAATGAATGTGATGTTTTTCTGCAGCCTAGCATGCAACATCTTGTTTACCCTGATTAATTGCTTGGTGCTTTCTTGTCTCTAATTGGAATCATATTTCCCTGGCGAGGAAAATATGGGCAGAAACCTAATTTTGATGCTTTGGAGAAGCTGCCAAGGAAGCCTGGGAGAGGCCCTCAGCTGGCTCCTCCAGCTCCCACCCTTGTTTGTAGTTGTCCCTTTCTGGTGTCCAGGATGGGGTTATTGCTCCGTGAGGCTGGGTGCTCCAAACTCAGCTGCAAGTCTGAATGTTGTCCAGAGAAGCTGGGGGTGCCCCATCCCTGGAAGTGTTCAAGGCCAGGTTGGATGGGGCTCTGAGCAAGCTGGCCTAGTGAAACATATCCCTTGGTCTGGACTAGGTGTCCTTTGAAAGCCCCTTCTAAGCCAAACTATTCTATGATTCCATGATTCTATGAATGCTTATTCTACATTGGCCATGGCTTGTAATGTATTTTTATAAAACCAAAGGAAATGGGCTTTTCAGTGTATGATATTTTTAGTTCTACATTGTGAGACTGCTATTTGTGGAGGGGAGGAGCACCAGCTCATGTTTCCCAAATGACTTAGGCCAATCCAAAACAGCATGAAACAAAGCTCAGCTTGAATAGTCTAAGGGATTCCTGAGCATCTTAAAACCTTTGTATTAGTCAAATCAAGTGATTATAAAGGTTAGAGCACTTTCAGTTCACTGTGTCAAGAGGAGAGTTGCTGGTTCTGAACCTTCTTTATTAAGAAAAATGACATTGCAGTAATAGTTTAATAGTTTGGGAATGGGTGTCTTAAAAGTTCCTTGTCTGAAAGTGCTGCAGTGAAATCTGGTGGGCTGGTGGGTGTCTGCAGCCAGTCCTGCAGGTTGGCAATTGGTGATGAAGCAGAGCTCCTGAAGAGGGACAGATCCCTATGTCTGGTAGATGTGAAGCTTTTGAGAGTCTTTTCAGTGTTGGCTTTGGTGGTCATTCTCACTACAAATTGACCCTCTCAGATGAGATCTTAATATGCTTTAATTTTCTGCCATATATTTTTATTTTTCAGAGTTGCCTTCAATTGTTCTTTGTCTAATTTACTTTTGATATCCTGTTTTTCACACTCTGCTTTGAATTCTGTTGCAGGGTTTGGAATTCATGTATATTTACTCAAAGTGAAATATTAAACTTTATTTCTTTTCTTGTGCTACTTTAGGCCTTCTTTTTATATGTGACTAAAGAGGTAGCACTGATTTCCCACCAGGAATAAAATTCCTTACAGAAAATACTAGGAGTCCTTGCTGACATGGTAGTTAGGAGTTTATTCTGTAGCTTAGTTATTATTTGGTATTTTTGGTGTTTCATCTGGAAGCAGTGTCATGTTGACTGCAGGATTCAGACTAGACTGTGATTCCTGAGTATGGTATAAACATGGTGAGAGCGTGTGGAGTCAGGTTTTGGTTTGAAATTGTGTAGATGGTGAATAAATTCTCTAACCACTTGGACATAACTGTTTTCTTATGTGATCTGCACTTTGAGAGTTTCTTTGGAGTGTAATTTTATGTGTGTTTCTGCTTTGCTGTGGTATATAATCATTTAAATCAAAGGTTAATCAAAATGATTACTCATTTTGAACAGGAAAATGGTGACATTTGATAAGTACCTCCACTTTAAATAAATCTTACCAGGATTTTCCAATCTCGTAACTTTTAGGGGGACAAGCTTATACCAATTATGTTTAGTATTTTATTTACAAAAAGCTAAGCCAAGAAAAAAAAAAAAAAAGAACTCAAGGCTTCCAAGGTTCTGCCTTTTAAGTCATGCATCTCCTTATTAAAGTTAGCTCTTCAGGGGAGAGCCTCCCGAATGACCTTGAAAGGAGCTGACACTTGTGTTTGCTTGTTCACAGCTGATTTGAGGAGTGGATCTGCTAAAGCCTGTAGTGTTGTAACCTGGCTAATGCTGCAGGTTACTGCTGCTCCTGTGAGCTGAGCAGCCTTTTGTAATAAAGAGATAAAGCAGAGGCAAGAATGGGACAGAAATGGATCTGACCCAACATGTTTTATAAGGAGTCTGTGTGGTTTTAACGTCTGCATGCTGAAATGTGATGACCAGCAGTCTTTCCTTTTTCAGTGAGGAAAAAGGCACCATCTTGTGCATGGAACACCACTCTCTGAGAGGATGCAGGGTTAAGCAAATGCCACTGAGAGACTGGGGAGGCAGGAACCAGCTTGGGGTCCAGGCAATGATGCAGCAGGTTATTACTTTACACTGAAATTCATTTCTTTTTCACTGAGCTAGGACAGAAAGATGAGGAAAGAATAATTTAAAAAAAATTAAAAAATCCCCCAAACAACAACAACAAAAAACCTCAACAAAGCAAAAATTCCTCCAAACAGCCCCCAAACCTGTCCTTACAGAAGCTGTCACGTGTTTGTCAGGAATTGATGTTTATTTTGATTACTCAGACTATTTTGAGGATCAATTCCCCTGATACAATAGCATTTTTATTTCACCTCTGTCAGCCTCAATACCTCTCAAAATACAGCTGCATTAAACTCTGAGTATGGATAGTGTTTCACTGCCTGTGCTCTGCACCTTTGGGAAGGGAGCTCCCACCCAGCCATTGCCTAGCACAGCTTGTGTCCCCAGCCTGCTGCAGGAGCTGCTGCTGACAGTCATTCCCCACTCATTCCAGCATCTCTGAATTTCTTGTTGTGTTTCTTAGGGTGAGGTTACCAAAAACTCATTCCTTCATCCATTAGTTCTTTTCTTCCTTCTGTAGGAGGTGAATAATTTCCCCCTTTCATGCCTGTTCTGCCAGTGAGTCTAGAGAAACTAACTTAAAAGATTTTCTAGCTTGTTATATTAGTAAAGTGGAGTATTCTTGCTAAAAATTCCACTTTGGGATTCATTAGTTTCTGAATACTGGAATAAAATGCCAGAATTTCAGTATGACACTTAACCCACCTGTATCCTCACTCTGTAAAATACAGTTGGAGAAAAAATAGCTTAGTGATAGGGGAAATAATGTAAGGAAACCTCCTTGATGTGACCTGTACCAATATATTTAAATTCAGTGATGCTGCAAATCATCTCTAGTTGTACATCATTCATTAAGAGCTTTCAAATTTTATAGTACAGACTTTTAATGCTGTCAGAATGTGGTTTAGTGTAAGGATAAGGGAGCATTGTCTGCTGAGACTGCAGAGGAGTGTTCCTGAGCTGTCATTTACTGGGACTTATGAGAACCTTTGAGAATTATACAAATATAAACCCTTCAGGATTGGGTGAGGACACATACAGACTTGTGTGAGTGTTTCAGCAATAACAAGAATCTGCCAAATCCAGTGCTCGGTTCCATTTACCCCAAATTATTAGAATGCCTTCAATTTAAAACTAAAAAGGCATTGATCTGGCTCGACCTTGTGGCCCAGACCCAGGTCAAATCTCCTTATTTTTACAGCAGTCTTTTTGTTTTTTTAATATAAATTGGATATTGCTTTTCTGCCTCCCACTCAAGAAAGTCATCCCCATGTTGGATTCCAGGGGAGGGTGCTTGGGCAGCACAAAAATGTGGAGGGGTTTTTCGTGAGTGTCTGAAATAATTTCTCCTTGCATTTTAAAACCAAATAGGAGCAATTTCAGCCCAGAAAATAATTTTGTGTGACAGTTGGATTGCGAGCGCCTTGTTTATCTATGTTCTCATTTTCAGGTCGGTTATAAGAAAAGGCTCTGCAAGCTTTTTTCTTCCAAATTACACTCAGTGGGTCTAATGGGAAACAATATAAATATGTATGTGCAGTCTCTTGAACTTTTTAGCGTGTTAGCAAAAATAGTTCTGTGTGTTGTGGGGGTGAGGAGAGTGGGAAGAAACAGAAAAATTGGAAGTGTTATATGTCTTGTTCTCAAACCTTGGAGGTACATGTCCTGTGGCTGAGAGGCTTCAGCACTGTGAAATGCTTATTCTCAGTCTGTACACTTTTCTGATTTATTTTTTCTTTTTTTATTTTTTAATGGGTGGAAAATGGTTGGTTTCTGAATTGATTTTTCTTAGACCCCTTTTCCAGCAGGGTCTGCTCGTTGATCTTTGCAGTGCATGTCTGCTCATTTTTCCAGTTTAAACCACGGGAAGTGAATGTCTGATGTGTTTTAGATGTGTCAATGAAATTGAGTCTTCAGTGAGTGTTTGTAAAATGTTGGAAGGAAAGGAGCCAACCAAACAAAAAGTTAATTTTCCCTCACTGCAATATGGCATGCATTATTTTACCAAGACCAATACCCAAGCTAGGGGAGCAGTCACACAAAGCTTTGTGTTCCTTGCTGTGTGCAGGCATTTCCAGATGGGATGGCTGGCAGCCATTCTGTGGTTAGGAGTGCAGTTCTTTCACCATGGCTGGGTAAAGGGTTGGAAAGTTGCAGCAGTTGGTTGCAAAACTTGAAGTACTATTTGCTCACGTAATATTTAACAGCATCCACATAATTAGTTTTAAATCAGCCTGTATGCTGTAACTTAGTCATTTATGTAA
Organism: Chaetops frenatus; assembly: GCA_013400775.1. Classification (NCBI taxonomy): domain Eukaryota; kingdom Metazoa; phylum Chordata; class Aves; order Passeriformes; family Picathartidae; genus Chaetops; species Chaetops frenatus. Next base: position 272,207 of record VZTR01002689.1, read on the forward strand.
GTGCTGTTCCATTACCCAGTGATGCTGCTGGTGCACTCGCTGAGTTCAATTTTACCTTGCTGCAGTTGTTGCTAAATATAGGATGAAACATTTTGAGATAACTTCTACATGTGGTCTTGGAAGATATATGCAGCAAATTTAACTTTTTCTTCTGTTGTTGAATTTCCAATTTATTGTGAGTCAGAAATCTCTGCCCAGCATTTTCCCCTTCCTCCGGTGCAGCAAGAGCATAGATTGAAAAAACCCATTGCTGTGTTCAGGATATTCAGAACTGAGGACACTTCCTGGCCTGCTCTCGAGCAGCTCATCTCCTCCTCTTCTCTCATACAGGCCCCTTCCTTGTGCCCTACAAAGTATGGTGGAGGGAAATCACTGACCTTTGCATGTATTGTGGTCTTCCCCCAAGTTTTGCACATGAATGGAGCTTGTGCTGCCACAGAGGTCAGATGGGAAGGCACCGAGTAGACTACAGCATGTGTGGACCTCAGGACCTGTGCAGTGGAGAACCTCTGGGCCTGAGCACTCTTCCCAGGCATTGCTTGGCTCAACAGCTGTCAAAACCCAGACAATTTAAAGGACACAAGCGAGGCTGTAACAGCCCACAGCATGACATGCTGTGATAGATTTTAAATCTCTATTTATACTCAGAGCTGAGTGTAACCTTCCTGCTGAATTGGAGCACTGGAAGATGTTGGACATCAAGAGCACTCTCAGGCCACATGCAGAATAGAAGTGTCAGACATGTATTCAGTAGTCTGTCATCTCTTTATTCTGAAATAGTTTTAGATGTGGTATTTATGTGAAAGAAATATATGCTGTTACAGCATAGTGTTCTTTTAAGAAGTTATCAGCATATTTAATCTGAGTGGTTTGAGATATTTCATCTGAAGTGTGAAGGACACACATACAGATTTGGAAGTGGAATGAAGTGGCTGGCATATTTATTTTGTAAGGTTATCTTTGCCTGTCTACAGGGGTAACAGTAGTTTTAAGAGAAAAATGGCTTTGCACACTTCTGCATGGATTTTATCATGGAGCAATAAAGAAACAAAATAATTTGGAATCCTAACTAAAGCTGTTGCTGAAGTTGAGTGAGATAATCATCAGATTAAAGCTGTAGTTGAATCAATCAGTCATCTGATGAATTAATAATGGAGATGAAAGTCAACAATGAATCAAATTATTGGATGAAGAGAATCAAGACAGAAATCAGGATAGTTTAAAACATTGCAGCAGGTTATTACAAGGTAGTGTCAACTGCTGCCTTGTTCCTGGAGGCAGAGGTGGGACTGTCCAGTCTGGGTTTTAGTAAGTCGATATAAGGGTTAATTCTGGGCCTGAAGGTGCTGCTTAATTGAAGGTGGTTTAGAAGCTTGTTCTTTTTCCTGCCAGATAAACTGTGTGCAAGCAATATTGGCTTAAAATTTCATATGCAAATACAGCACGTCTTAGACATGTTTGCACTTTATTCATACCTATTGAAATATTGCAGAGAAAAATGATGGGAACAGAGCAGCAGAAGGGTGAGCTCCTTTGTGTGGATTATTTGTGGAACAATGTGGGTAGGAGAGCAGCTTGGGTTGCTTGAATCACTGATGGTGCCTACTGTGGGCTTTCTCTGGGTCATGCTGTACCTTCTGAGCGTTCTCCTCCACCTCTGGACAGTGTCCAGGAGATTAGGATCATCAGTGGCTCTCAGTGATGTGGCAGTGCAAAAAAATTACTGTTTGCCAATATGTTCATTTGTTGCCCCACCTCTAAAATGGTCTAAAGGCAGTGGTGAGTTAAGAGCGTTCTTTGCCTACAGTCTGGTCCAGTCCAAGTGATTTTGACCTCTGGGAAATCTGGAATATAAAAAATTATTGTGCCTTACTATCAGATTACATGTCACTTATTTTTCAAGTCAGAACATCATAAATACTCCAAAAGTACAAGAGAGAAGCTTGTTGAGAAAGCTTTATTCTCATCATGGGATAAGTCCAAAGTATATATACCTTAAATTTCCATAAGTCCCTGTAGATAATTTTATCCGTTCTTATTTTCATCTTCCTGTTATTTCTTGAAATATTCTTGTTCCTTTTCAAGAGCAAAGTATTGGGGTAATGAAAATATTTGGTTTAACTGGATTTCATACATTGATCTTCTATGGCTCAGATGGACTGTGTCATACCTTTAATGAAAATAAACCTAATACATACCAATTCAGGAAATCTAAAAGCATGAGATGACAATAGTCAATTCTGTTCTATTAGAAGAAAAAAAAAAAAAAAAAAAGGAGAAGGGTGGGGAAGCCATGAAGGGCAGAAAGACAAAGAAGGGGCTAATTAAGGATTTAAAGCCACTGAGGTTTGGACATTTTTGCAACGAGCGAACTGAGTTGAATGTAAAGTGTGGTGTGTGTAAGGAATCATAAATTCTGTATAATGCAAAATATCTTCATAGCAAGTGACTGAGTCGCTTGAGAGGTCTTGGATGGAAGGGAGAAGTTTCTTTAAAAACAAAACCTCATCTCGCTGACCTTTGCCGACCCTGGCTGCCTCTCTCTTAATCTAACCTGAAGAGATTAGAAAAACTCCAAACATCAAAGGAGCTGTAGACACTATTGTCTCCCAGAGCCCCATTGTGTTCAGGAGTGATTTCTCAGGAAGCAGAGCCTGCTCCTGCTCCGGAGCCTTCCCCCGCTGGCACCAACAATGCAGCGCTGGCTGTGGCTCAGGCTGGCCATCCTTGGGAAAACAACCCACCTCTCCTGACATGATGGATGGGAAACCTGACTCCAGGATTCATTTGCCCAAACTTGTTTGGGAGATTTGCTGGCTTTACTGAGCCAATATTTTTCAGGTGCTTCCTGTGTTTTATCCAGGAGTGGATAAACAACTCTTACGTTGTTCAGCGGCAGAAAATACGAATGTAATTGCATCACATTGAAAGTTGGCCTTACAACATAGTAATCCTCAGAGTCTGGATTTTTTTAAAATTATATATATATATTCTTGTACATGCAGATATATATATAGAGATATATATACGCACACAAGTTGTATAGAAAAAAATTCTTCAAATAGCTGTTGGAGGAAAATGCAGGTTTCATGAATTTATTTCTATCTCATGGGGAGAACTGACAGCATTTCTGAGATCCGATGATTACTAGGCTGTAGTTTTCTGTTAGCTTTGGGTCACAATTTAAAATTACTCCTTAAAGCTTAAGGAAGTCTTAAATTATGAAGCAGTAGGAAATCCTGAGATCCAAGGCACTGAGTGAGCTTGCAGTATAGTATATATTCATTATTTTGTTGCTACTTCAGTAGCTCACAGGTATTAAGCACAGCATTATATTAACTTTTTGGTGAAGTCCAGACACTAGAAAACTCAAGTTTATGGTTCAGCATTTGCTGATAGGATTTGGAACTGAGGGAAGTCCAGACTTCAGATGGTTTTTGCAGAGTGCTTGTAAGAGGCCAACCACAGGAACAGATGCATTTTTGTCTAAATTACTTTCCCTCTCTTTTCAATTTCAGTATCTGCTGATTTCATTTTAAAACCCATTTTAAAGCAAATGAAATAGCTGAGGCTTTTTCTCGCCCAGTAATCAAGACCTTTAATACCCTACCTCTCTACAGACCAGTTTTAAGAGCTGATGTTTGTGCTGCTGTTGCCTGTGCTGGGCAGGGTGTTGGCGTATGCTGTGGGTGACATAGTGGAGCAGAGGCGACCCATTTCAGGCTCTACTTGCAAGTAATTTTAAAAGTTGATGAAGATTTTCAGGCTTTTATTGGAAGACTTATCTTTTCCTAAAGCACTCTGAGCAGCAGAGCTCCTCTTGCCTGTGCACTCTGCTCCACATCACTGCTCCAGAGATACCTGGCCAGCTTCCAGTTTAAATTCACTTAATAGGGTAAATTTGAAATGATTTAAACACTCTCAATTTACCACCATAACCAAAGGGTCGAAGCCGGGAGCTGCAGAAGCACTGATATTCAAGAGAATTTTTGAAGAGGAATTTAGATCTAGCTCCTTCAAAAATGTCATTAAGATGAGATAAGGAATGCTTTAGCTAAGTGATTCCAATCTCCCAAATCTTCTGTTAATGGATCACCTGAAGATTTTCTGTACTTACCTAGGCCTGCAGTTTGTCCCACTGACCTTGGTGGACTTTGGTTCAGGCTCTCAAACCTGAGTGAAGTGTGTTTTGGTGTATTTTGGTGTGTATGTAGTATATTTGGGTATATATACAGGCACCACACAAAATGATGAGGCTCTGTCCCTAACGAGGCAGGTCTTTGAATGGATGTACTCAGGCATTGTGCATGCTTTTGGGATGAAATGGTGAAACAATCTACTTTAAAACATCTGAATTTTTGCCAATTTATGCTACAGCTTCCTCAGATAAATTACTGTAGATGCTGTCTATTCTATTGATGCAAATATTTTCCTTTCTTATTTTGTGACACTTTTTAGGATGGGCATCACCCTGGTGTTTAATGATCTTTCTTCAGCTCTTACCAAGTATATCTCAATGTGATTTATTGTCTTTCTGTCCAACTTAAGCTCCTAAGCATGGTTTTGACTGCAGTTCTCTCAAAATCTAGAAAAAGAACCTTTCATTTTGCATGAGGAGGAGAAAATAGCTGTGTCTTTCTTTTCCTTAGAACTTCAAAGGCACACAAAAAAATTAAATAGGAAAATGGAGAAAAATAGTTCAGAAACACTGAAAGAGGCTCACTGATTAAATTGTAGGGAACATTCGTGTGTCTGCTGTTTTGGTCTCCTGAGAATCAATACTGTGAAACTAATCTATGATGCTGCAGCAGTCTATAATAACTCTAACATATTATCTTTCAGAGTATTATTACTGGAATAAAAATTGTTGGGTTTAAATTTTGAAGATATCGGGATACTCATCCTGGCATTCATTATTTCATAAAATGGATCCACAATGTTCTCTGTGTGCAGACACAGCTCAATATTCTTTCAAAATTATATTGAAGGATGATCATGCTGTTCCAGTGATCCTCTCCAGCACATTTACTCTTGGACAGGGATGTAAAAATACCCAAGAAACCCCAGCAAAATGTGGCTGCTTTGTTTCTGCTGCTCATCATTGCAAAGATGTCATCTCTCAGTTGGCTGATGAAAAGAAGGTGAAGGAGTGTCTGTGTCAGCCTGATTTTTCCCCAGTGAGAGCTGCAAATCCACCTTGGAAATTTTTTGTGTTGACTTATGGTCTTTGTTTGTTAGATACTGTGAGTTTGTAATTGAGTGAGGAGGGAGAAGCATCTTTAATGATGTATTTATTGCTGTACTGATAGACAAGTTATGAAGTTTGGGGTAATTATAATTTCCTGTGTCTCTGTAAATGGATTTGAAATGACTTGTTTGCTCTTGTGCTGTAGTAACTTTGGTCATTTATTATTTTTTCTTTGAAGCAACTGAATCCCATATTGCCTCTAATCTGGGAAAATATTAGATTTCCTTCACCTAATCGTAGAGTCTTGGTTTTGCAATTACATTTTGAAACAGTGATGGACAATTGTCAGTGAAAGCAAAAAGACACGATTCATACTGAGGCTGAATTGGGAAGTCTCTGTTAAAAATATGTTTGTAAAGCAACCAGTGAGCAATGGAAGCAGCAAAGTCTAATTTTCTACTGGTTGCCATCTTTTTTCCCTTGGTCATTCCCTTCCTTTCCTGGAGCAAGGACCCCAGTTCTACAGCTAATGGCTGTGTGGGATGTGGTTGATTCCTTCCCCTTTGATGGGGGACTCTTTGGAATCTCCTCTTCCTACTTCCAGTTTTCACAAAGGAACTTGTTTATCTTGGTGACTTGTGCCTCTGTGGTTTTTTGTGGTCACCAGATGTTTGGAGGGGTTGGAGTGGAGTGAAAGAGAGATAGATGGAGTATCAGGATATTGCACAGTTATCCTTTCATAATTATATTTCCCACACAGTGGAGTGCACCCTGCATGTGTGGGCAAAGACTTGAATAGAGGAGTGAATTCCTTTTAGGTAGTAGCTGTTTTTTGAGGGTTTTCTTCCTCCACAGATTTACTATCTAAATATCTTCTAACATTTAGTGACTGTTGTTTTTTCAAGATTAATCCAAAATCACCACATTGCTAGAGGAAGAATAACCTCAAAAATAACCTTTAAGCCTCAAAAACACTATGTTAAAGTTTCCTAGTATTGGTAATGAATACATAGATGTGATGCATTTTATCAGCTTTGCTTGTAGAGAACCAAAGGGAGTTTGTCATAACACAAGTCTCTTATTGATGACACGGTTGTCTGTGATTGATTAAAAGTGGCAGATTTATTTCAGCCTCAACTCTTTCCATTAGCATTCCTATCGACCATCTGGCAGTGGAAAACCTCACTTGTGAGATAGACTAGGATCTTGTTAAAAAAATTACAAGATTTCTTGGGGCCTTTTTTTTGCCAGTGTCCTGATGAGCCAGAAAGTTGTCACTTCTAGTGACAGTTCTCATTGCCTGAAAGGGTTGAGACTGATGCTGGGTCAGCCTGTGGCTTGTTTTTAATGGTTTTTAATTATTGCCTTGATCACAGCAAACATTTAGTTTTAAACTTGGCTTATGCAAGTATCATTTTGCAGGCTTTGTAGCTCTTCTGTAGCCTTCAGTTGTTGGTTAGAATGAGAAGGATCAACTTGCTGTTTAAGTGGGAGGAACAGAGTGAACAACTTATTTCAAAATGGTGTCTACATAAAACTAGAACCTTCTCTGAATTGCTCAATTATGAGAACATCATATCGTAATCAAAATCATTTGACTGTACTTAAGTTGCCCTAATCAAAATAATTTACAAATGATGTGCAGGGAGGGATGCTTAAGGGGCAAAAAGTGAATTCTAAATGGATTGTGATGTTGCAAAGTGTGGAGTTGCCTATAAGTCCATTAAATAGTAGATACATGCACTGATATGAGAGAAATATGGAGCTGGCATGGATGGGGGATGAGACCTCAGGGCATTCAGTGGGGCTTCTGCAGCAGTACAGTGAGTGACACCACAACCTGAACTGCAGCAGCTGCTCTGGCCCTGCTGCCCCCTGATGAGTAATCGTGTAACAGGGAGTCTTTGGTAAACAGCTTTATGAGGCTCTTCTGCTGTGGGGTTTGGCATTTGGAATTGTAATGCTGGCTCTGGCTTGCCACCTGCAGCATCCTCTGCTCCCCAGAAATACAGTCATTCAAAATAAAGGCATGAAATCTTGTGGTTAGGACACCTTCCTTCTAAATTTTATAGGGGGCATTCTGAAGATTAATGTTACCTGTGTGCTGCTGAGAGGGGAGTTATGAGAAAAAATATGTGAGTTTCCTTGTATCTGCAGGGTTTGCTTAAAACACTTCTTTGACATTGTTGTTAACCATGCTTTTTTAAGGGAGGGAGGTTTGTCAGAAATGTTTCCATTTCTCAAAGTGTGATAGATTTCTGTCCAGGCTCTCCAGAGCTTGACCTTGTGGGCTGTAAATATTTTAAATGGTTCCATGGGTATTTCAAGGTTGTGGCTTGCTGAGGCATAATGCACAAGGGACTGCTCCCTAAATGGGCTCTTCATTGCACTTGGACTCACACACACATTGCAGCAAGTGAAGGTGTTAAAAAATATGCATGAAGGTCAAAGTGACAGGCCTTATTAGGAGCTTACTGGCAATAGTTTTCTTGAAGAGTAATCTCCTAACAATTTATTCTCCATTTCATATTCTATTTTGGAAATTGTGTTGATGCAGCATTAAGATTACAAAGATGATAGTTACCTGTGCAGTATTTAGCATTAGAAAGGAGATGGATCCCTTCTGTTTCTATTTTCATCATTAGAAATGTTTATGCTGGAGGAGTATGCAATTTCTGAAAATGAAATGTTTTTGGACTTAGCAGGGACTGTCTGAAACACATACATAATGTATAGTGTAATTCTTTTGAAGGTCTCCTCTGTTACCCTTTTTTTGGTCTGAAGTAAGGTAATACTGGAGTAAAAATGGGGAGGAAATCTATTCAACCACTTGAAGGCATTTGGTGGAGCATTAAGATTTGTTTGGTTTTAAGTGTTTCTCAAAAAGTGCTTCTCTTGTCCGCTGTTTTAATTGTGCCATCACATCTGTGGAAGATCATTATCATATTCTTTTATCCAGGCACGTGTCAGAGCATTACTGACTTCCAACCATCTGTAGACTATTTGATACAAGTTCAAAAATTGAGCCAATAGCCAAGGCACCATCCTTGTATCAGAAAGTTTCTTAAATTTTGTCACCTACAGGGTTTTTTTGTCCTACTTAATACATTTTGTTTCCAAAACAATGCCTTTTGGCAGCTCCTGTTGTATTCATACCACTGTTTTGGATAGCAGGCCAGACTTTCACACACCACTATCTCAGTGCACTCTTCGGGATCCTTTGCCAGTTGTCTGCTTGAACACCATCTGTTCCTGGCAAGGAGTTACCTTCAAATACCTAACAAAACAGGTCATGGGAAAAAACAAAGTCTTCCAGGAGCTAATGGTGATAACACACCCGGATTCTCTGTTAGCATTTTCCTTGTAGCACTTTAGGAAACTTGCTCTGTTCAGGCAGATCCTCTTTCCCCAAGATCTTTCCTTTTGAGGAGCAGTTCCACAATGGCCAAAGTGAACAGCAAGGAGAGTGCTAACTTGCAAGAAGATGTTTTGTGGAAAGCTTGAACAATGCATGAAATTCAGTCCTACCCCATAATGACTTGGGGAACTGCACTAATGAAATCTGCAGGAGACAATAAAGTGAGTCATACAGCAAAGTCGACTGAAAATGGCTGTGCAAAGTAGTGCTGCTAAGGAAAAGAAATATAACTAAGAACAAGAAATAAAAAAGAGCATCTTGGAAAACATCCAGGCTAATGCATCCAAAGAAATACAATCTGAAACGCAGACAAACATGGGAGTAGAAGCTGTAAAAGCCATAAGGCTGAAAAAGATAAAGAGATAGTGGACTGCAAATTAGATATGAGGCTCTTCAAAAAGACCAATTTGGGCCACTCATTGGAGGAGCAGCATGTGACAGATTAGGGAGGCATTAGGCCTGTCTTGGAGAACCATTTGCCTGTGCAGATGAGAGAATGGGAGTCATTAGGGTGGTTTCAGCAGGAGAGAACATAGTGATGTTGATCTGGAGGAAATGCTGAAGCCCTTTCCAGAGTGTGGTGTGAGGAGCCCACGAAGAGGGAAGTGTGCAAACTTTTGGAGTGTAGGTGATGGAAACAGCAGCAAATGGCATGGCAGAGCTGGGATGGAGCTGAGGAAAAGGCTAATTTTAGTGGGACAGCAGGAGTCCGTGGTGGTAAGGTTGGGTGCTGTGTTGGAAGACAGTGTAGTCAAAATACAGGTTCAAGGCCAAATACTGAAGTGAATTAAGATCTTTGTCTCCTTTTGGAGTTGTATCTGATTAGACGATGTCTGAATTTCTTCCTTAGGGCACTCATGAACTTGAAGGAAGAGATATGGTGAAGCATTTATTCACTTCCAAGGGTCTTTTGTAGCTGGAGGTGAACCATAACTATGTGCAAGCACAGGGTACTGCATATCCCAGTCACTAATGGGTGACAGGGGAGGATGAGGATGCCAGGCTGGGCCAGTTTTATCTCTCTTCATGAAGTCAGCACCTGCAAAGTTTCTTTTTTAGGGCTACTCACACAAGTAGAAGTGCAGAAGGGTTTGAAAACATCTTAAAAGGAGTTTGTAAATCACCAGGCCTGGTTTGTTTCTCCTGCAGGAGTGGGGCTGTCACACATTCCTTGGGATAGGGTCAGGCAAGAGCTCCTGCCTGCAACCCAGGGGCTGTGCTGGTGTGAAGTGGAGCTGTCTTGACCTCTCTCCACCATTGCTCCTGTTGACCCTGTTGAAGTGGGTTTAGTCCTAAAGAAACAAATCATCAGCTAATTATTTCCCCACTCTGGTGGCTGTTCTCACAGATGTTTTACCATTTTGAGTAGGAGCAGTTGCTTTAAGTTTTTTGGGGTTTTTTGGGTTTTTTAGTGTAGCAAACAGAAGGGGAAACTAAAATCTGATGCTAGGTGCAGGTCAGTTGTTGATGTCAAAAGGATTGCATGAAAACATGGTAGCTTTTAAAGTGGTCCAGCTTGCTGCTTAGTAGGCCTGCATGAGCCTGATTATTCAAATTCATTTTTCTAATATCAGCATTAATTTCCTTACAGCAGTGTTATGAAGTTGCTTATTTCCCAGTCCTTTCAAACGTGGGAGCCTGGCTGTGAGCAGAGCAGGCAGCTTTATCAGCTCAGCAGCTGCTGCCTCTTGCCAGCATCGTGTGTTCAGTAAATGCTTGGAGTCAACCTTGGGAGTTCAGGGACACTGGCTTGCCTTTCCATTGCTCTGTATTTCACTGCACTCTTTAGATCAGGAGTTTTAAACTCCTGCTAAATTTAGAGAGAAGAGAGAATCTGAGAATGCACCAACCCTGCCTTCTCCCACAGCAAATGCGTCTCCTGGCCACTGAGAGCTGGAGCTGGCCAGGGGCTGAGGAGGACAGGGTTTGGGAGGGCTCTGCTGACATAGCCCAGCAGCAGCAGCTCTGTGGTATGAAGTGAGCCCAAAGGTAGTTCATGACTTTGTCAGAGAAGTGGAGAGGGAGGAAAAGAGCCTCCAAAACAGCACTTTTAATAGCTCCGGGTGTTTGGGTTTTTTTCTCCTTTCAAACGGTTCTGTTTTATTGTATCTGACACCAGTCAAGGAGAGAGGAAGCTCTCTAACCTTAATGCAAATAAAACAGTAATGTTTTAGAAAAAAAAAATCTGCTTGCTTTATACCTCTAGGCTGACAATTGTGACAGACCAGAGAATGTAACAATAAAATTACTCATTAGTTGGAGTTTTTTTTCTTAATCTGTTTAGCTGTAACAATCCATTTGAAGCCTGATTTTTGCTTAGGAGGAGTAAAAAAATTACCTGTAGCAATAAATTCATCTGTCTGTCATGCTGTTTATCTGTCTATCTATCTATCCCCTAAAGACTTGAAAATGTTGGGTTTTATTTCTATACCCTTGCTGAAAATCAATTGTGACATTTTCTGTTTAGGTTGCTAAAGGTTTTGGCAGATAGAACATGGATTTTGTCTTTTGATGGTGAATTCAATTCAACATTTATTGCAGAGACCTCAAGTGTTTAAACGTGTGGTGATAGACAACTAAACCTCCCACTGTGCTGAGCTCCACCAGGTCTCTTCAGTAGTTCTGCTACTCAAAAAGAATTGGGACTTGTTTCATCTGTTTTTAATAAATATGAGGCTTGCATGCTGTTCATGTCAGAACTAAAGCCAACTTTGAGTTGCAGTTTGACATGTAGAGTCTTAGCTTTTTAGCTCTTGCTGCTAAAGACACCTACTCAGGGTGTTGTTATTCTTTAAAAAATGCAAGGGGCTTGCACATCATCTTATCTGAAGTGTGATGTTGAAATGCTTGAGGGAAAGGAAGGCAAAAGCCAGGCTGCAAAAATGCTGGTTGTGTAAGAGGGCACACACCTGGACTTGCTTGCTGGCAAAGGTGGATACCAGCATTTGGGAGCAATTGGCTTTGGTTGGGTCTGAGATGCTGTTGCTCATGCTGAGGTGAGTCTGATGGAGTCCTCCTCTGAAAATTGGGAAATGGGAGGAGGGCAGAGCTGGGTTTGGTGGGGCATCAGCATCAGCCTGGCCTCTCCTGCATAATGCTGGAGGATTTGTTTAGGTGATGTCTGCAGGAGAGCAGTTGGTGATCCCAAGCTCCCAAGCCTGTGCCCTGAGCTTCCTGGGAGCCGGAACAGCCCGTGGGTGTGATTTTGTGTCTGAACTAAAGTGCATTAAACACCGACAGCTGCTCCTGGGGGCCGCAGGGGTTGGCGCATGGCAGGCGAGGGGAGCTGCTCCAGTGTGGGTTTGCCAAACACACTCCTTGTGCTGCCAGGAGGGCTGGTGGGCCACGAGCCCAGGGCATGGCTGCAGGGACAGCACTCGCCCAGTGGCCTCTCCAGACTGCTTTTGTTGCAAGATGAGAGAAATCTGCTCCCGGGCTCTCTGCGTGGTGCTGCCATTTGGTGCAAACACCACATCACTCGTATGCCGTCTCTGAAGTGTACTTTTTCACTTTTATCCTGTGAGATGGATGGGGAATTTGAATGTTAGGACTGCTTGCATGGGCAGCAGAATTCGGTGGGAAGATGTAGAGGCAGTAAATTAATTTGGTATTGGACTGATCAGCTTTTGCCAGTGTTGGCATTTGGTTTTAGCACCTTTGTGTGAAGCATGTTCGTGGTAGAAACATGTATTTTGTTTAAGAGGTTTATACTGCTTTCTTGTTCTTCTATTAAGATTTTCAAATAAATTATTACTACTCAGAAGCCCAGAGGTAAAAAATAACCTTAGAGCTGTAATTTCCCCATCGAGGCAAGGCAAAACGTAACACTTCTGAACTTATACATTCTTGCTCTAAAAATGACTGTGAAAATTCACACCAAAGAATCATAAATTGCTACCAAATTAATTTCCAATGTAGGTCTATCGTGCATGTTTAAATCTGATTCGGTTTCCTTAAAGCAGTTTACTCTGTAAAACCTTTTCCAAAAAACCATGCACAGTAAAAAGTGTTTATGTTGCAATATAGCACTTAAATTGCATTAAAAAAACCCCACACAACAAAAAGCCTTCTTTTATACAACTATTTATTTGCTGTAACATTTTACTAACCAACAGAGCAAAGTAACCCGGGGATCTGTGATGTCATGCTAAAAGCCCAAGTGTTAGCTTGCCAAGTATTGATGTTCTCACGATACTTTGTAGACACAAAAACTAAGTCAAAGTGGAGCGATGCTGTAGTGCTGATAAAGGAAATGCAGTGTATGGAGATTAAACAGCTGAAAAGCGGGTGTGTGTTACAAGTGAGTCTGTGCAGACTGTTGTCTCCCCGGGGCCAAGCACTTCGTAGGCATTTGCTGCATATTTTGACCAAGTACAGAATGTAGGAGATCTAAACTTTATGCATTACAGTTTCTTAAAAAACAAGAGGAGGTTGTCACTGTTTCTTTTTAAATCAAGTTTTTTCTAAAACTGACGCTTCAGAAATGCCTTTAGAGAGCAAAATGAGTGTGGTGATGAAAAAAAAAACCAAAACCATAAGCAACTTGCTCATTAGGCTCAGTTAAGGCTAAGTTGATCATTGATACAAATTTGCATTATTCTCCCAGCTTGGCATTCGGTAACAACTTTTCCTCGGTGTGCTTTTGTTTCAGTTGACATTTGCTTGAATGGCCAAGCAAGTTGGCAAATTCTGTGCTGCTGGTCTTTGAAGTTGTGACTTGAGCCCAAACAGCCTCGTCTTTGTGTGCAGCAGGGAGCCCCTTCCCTTGGGAGAGGGTGGGTGCAGCACAAAGCCTGGAAAGGGGCTGTGCACACCCAGCCCCACAATGCTGCTGAGCACTTCACTTCAAGTGGCTCAGCTCTTGCAGGAATATCGGTTTCTTTGCTATGAATTTTTAATACAAGGGGTTGAAGTTCAAAAAGTTCAAAATAAATTAAAAAAAAAAAAAGAAGAAAAGAAAAAAGGCAGAAGATTAACCTGAAAGTACTTTTTTTAATTGATCTTCAAACATAGGTTAGTATTTAGAGGGATTTGATCTACAGTGGGAATTTGCTGTCTTCTCTGTTCAATACAGCTATTTCACAACGGGATTGGAGAGCAAACTCTGCTAAGTACAAAGGAAAAAGCAGGGATTTACTTGAGATGGATAGCATTTGTTTCAGATTTTACACATTGTCACTGGAGTTGTGCTAAAATCTGTTATATGTCCAAAATTGTCTGAAAAACCAGACACAATACGGTGACAAAATATGAATGATAGGATGGGAAGGAGGCATTCTGTATAAATAAGACAGTGTATAAATATCTACTTATTGTAGTATTTGCACTTTTCATGGTCAGTTGAACTTCTTTTACCGTTCACAGCCCATATCTTAGTAATTGTGGTAGGAGTGTAGCTTACACAGCATTTATGTGCCTCCCTCTCAGATAGAGCAGCACAGTGCTGAAGGACAACCCCAACCCCTCAGTATTTCTGTGTACACAGAGTTGAGGATGTTCCCAAGCAGTTTTTGAATGGAGCCTTGTAGCTGCAGTAATTTTCTTTTTAATGCATCTTCCATAGCTACAGTGAAGTGGAGGAAAGGATGTTCAGCAAGAGGAATTGCGTGTCTGGCTTTTACACTGGTGCTTCTCAGAAACTGGATTTTTGTTGGCTGAAGAACTACGCACCAAGGGCCACAATTTCTTGGAAGGGTTGAGTAAAAGCTGAGGTGCAGTAAGGATTTTTAAACGGATCTTGACACATGGGTTTCGCTGTGTTTTGCTTTGATGGGGAGTGACCGATTCCCAGTTAGAGAAGTTTTGATCATCTGAATGTTGGAGATTGGGGTCAGCCTTCCACTCGTCCAGGTGAGGGGTCAGTGCAGAGGAGGTGTTGGGAGCCATCTGAGTAGGCTGTAAGCCAAAGTCAGGAAAACATCTTCCCAGCTGAACTCAGCTGCTGCCTGACCTGCTTGTGCAAGTGCCATTCAGCTGTGAAAACTGTGATTGTGAAAACTCCAGCAATTTCAAAAGTAATAGGTAGCAGAGGTCTCCTTAGGCTGACCTGGCATGTTTTGATGGGGCCAGATTAGGGACTGGTGGCCCGGAGCTGCCCCCTGTTCACCAGCCACATGCAGCTGACTGCAGGCAGCACAGTCTTCACCTGGACAGGTTTTCCAATTGATCCAGTTAAACCAGCCTGAGAGGCTGTGAGAGGCATCTCCCCTGCAGTTAGAGTGAGGTTTCTATTGGATAATTCTATCTGTTAACACTAGTATTAAGCTGTATTAAAGCAAAACACTACCAAGTAAGTCTGCTCTACACATAGGATTCCCTGCAAAGCTCACCTAACTTCACCACAGATGTGCAGCCTTACACAGGACACCTGAGAAGATGGTGCTGTCTGCTCCCCAGATCAGCAGTAGTGTTCTCCTCTCTCAAAAGCAGTTGCACATATTGTACACAAATTTTAAAACAGCAATTAATATTGTTTTCCTTCATAACGTTCCATTTGGAATTTTCTTTCCATAGAAAATGTGGCTGCATTTTTATGCTCATCTCTATCTGTACCAAATGCATTGTGAAGGAGACAGGACTTCCAGATGATGAAGGGCTTCTGTGACCCAGTTCAGCCATTCATTGGTACATAACAGAGTGTATGAGCAAGCACCCACAGTGTGTAGCAATGCATATTTTAAACTTGTGTCATAGTCAATGGTAAATAGCCATTTTCCCAGTGATTTGTATTGGTTTTGCACTTCATTATCCTTGCATACTTATACCCAAGTAGAGATTGCCAGGCAAGCAGTTTCTGAGGCTGGAATAAAGTACAGTTTACTTTCTGGTCCTGTCTTGTGTCAGTAAAGGTTGGATCCAAAATTGTGAGAGAGCCGTGTGAACTTGCAGGGACTTTGTATTGGAGGTATATTCCTCCTGTAGACTATCCTGTTGGGTTTTTGGGATGGGATGTGGGATCAACCTCTTATTAACTTTGAAAAAAGCTGTACAAGCTAATGTATATGTATTCACAGTGTATGCTGATATCTGATCAGCTCATGCACTGGGTCTTATGCTGACATGGTGCAGTTTCATCTCTCTCTGTCAGGTTCCCTGGTTCCTTTTCATCTCCAGGTGAGAACAGGTATCCCACAGCATGCTTGTAAGGAGCAGGGAGACCAGGTGTAGGCACTCAAGACATCTCAGCACTGCTGCCAGCAAAGCCTGGCTTAGCCTGGATGGCAGAGCAGGGAGAAAGACCTGACAGACTGGTCCTGCTCCTTCATTAGGGAGCCCAGTTTACACAGGACAGAAGGTACTCAGGTGGTTACATGGCAATCACATGCTGGCCTGACCTCAGCCATCAGGAGAGCATCGCTGTGGTTATTAGCTAAGTATTTCCATAATGTGTGCCTGTTCAAGCTGTAATTAAAGCCAAGCCTGCCCCTAGCTAATTACAAGCCTGCTTAGAAGTATAGTTTATATAAAGCTTTTAAAACTTTGTATGGGGAAGATACACATCCACAGGCATAATAAGAATGACGCCTTATATTCAAAATGAAATTTATAGGCTTTGGTGTCTGTTTCTCCCTCCCTTTACAGTGTTCTGCAGGCTGTTTTTTGCATCCTCCTTCAAAGTTTTGGCCAGAAATACTGCCCAAGTTTCACCAACATCAAGCCAGTGATTTTTTAGTTTTCTTCAGAGTGTTTTTGTTCTCACTGCTGAGAGAGTAAACCAGATGTTAAAATGCCTTTGAGCTTTGTGTTTGGGGAAGACTAATAAATAATACTTAGATCTCTCATAAAAAGAAGATAAGAAATCTTGAAAGTGGTGAAACATTTTGTTGAACACATCACTACAATGTCTCTGTAAATAATGATCCATCTCTGGAGACTTGCTGTGTGTTGCTTGGGTGGTGCTGCACCTGAGCATCTTCAGCTCAGTCTCTCAGCAATAAAGCAGTGCTGGCAGTGTAACCCCCTGAGACCCTGAAGCAGCAATACAGGCAGGGCTTGGTGACAAGACAGGTTGTGACTATTACACGTGGCTGTAGGGTGGGCTTGGTGTGGCTGTGAGTCCAACAAGACTTTTCTCAGTGGTTGTTGTAGCACCACATCAGCCGAGGGCACCCTCTGGGGTGCCTCTGTGGCAAAGACACAGCCAGATGGTACTGACATGGTCACCACTGCCTTTCCAAAGCACTGTCTTTGGATTTTCTTTGTCACTTGCTGTCTTTCATTCCCCATTTCCAGGTGCTTTGCTTAGATCATTGTGCAGCCTTGGGGGTAGGAATGCACTACCAAGTTCTCTCATGAATGAATGGTACCTCAAAAGGAAAGTGGTGCCTGGAGCCCTTGTGCATCTGTCTTTGACACCTTTGGAACAAGGGGATGTTCACATAACCTCCATCACCATGGCTGTTTGAGAAAAGAAAAGAGGGGTGCTTAACCCAATGTATGGCCAAGGAGAGTGTGAGATAACTCCTGTGGCTGAAGAATTCCTGCTCCTCTCTTCTGTCTAGCCATTTTTGAATTTGGTATTCAGTTGGATTATTCAGGTCAGATCAGATTTAGGTCAGTTGTGATGGATTTTATCCAAATCCAGTTCCCTAGATTCCTACTGTAAACGCTTACCAGATGACACGATGTGAAGCTGGAACAGACTCGAGCTGTGTGATGACCGAATAAAATCTCAGTGGGAACCACTTCCACGTTCCTGAGATCAGTTTCTCATGTAATAAATTCTGTATCCAAAATTGTATCAAATACTTTTCTGACAAGAGTGAGGTTTTTTTCCTAACGGATAAATCCCAGCAGAGCTATTTATAAGAAGCCTCTCTCTTGTGTTTGCACTCACATGCCTGTTACTCAGACCTACACTGAAGAACAAATATAACTAAATTTTTTTCTGTGTCCTTGCCTTGTGCATTTAGACTGACCCTGTTTGGTCTTATCTGACATCCTCCACTACATTTCTTTGCTGGTGTTCTGTTGGTAAGAGTTGCCATAGGAAACCACCATTAAAGGCTTCTCCCCGAAAGAAGAATCTGGATTTATTTGGTGACACTTTTTCTCTGCCGACTGTTTCATTGCTTTGTTCTGCCTGATCCTCTCTGGCTGGGAGGGATGGGGAGGAGTGATCTGGGTGAGTGCCTTGCTCCTACTCTATCCTAACACCTACAAAACCTGTGTAACAGGGAGTAGGTGTGATGTTGAGCACCTGGGCAGTGCATGGGGGAGTCCTTTGGCTTGGGAGGAGGAGTAGGCCAGCCCATTTCAAACCCAAATCCAGACATGGGAAAAGCTACTTGAGTTGTTTTTTTAAGTATTAAATTTAGAGCTGTGTTCTTTCACTGTTAGTTCCTAAAATGAAACAAGACATTGCCCAGAAGTTCTTACTTAACCAACCTACAGCTGCTTCTGCCACAGCCTCTTTATTCATTTCCTGACACAGTAAAGGGAATCCTTGACACTAGCCTTCCATGAGCTGTGTTATGGCTCACTTATTGCTGCATATAAATCTCTTCTGCATTATGTCAGGCAGATGAGACCTGTGCTTTCAGTTTTGAAAAGTCCTGATGTGTACAGGGCCCAGGGGAGGGTGGATTCTTCCACTTGTGTCTTTTTGGTGGGTGCAAAACCCACATTAAATCATCGTTCTACCATTTGGCTGCCTGATTAGATGTTCTGTGCATACTTCAAAATATGTGATGTTTTACAGTGAGATTTGCTATTTAAATAAGAGGTTTGCCATAATTGAGTGTTATAAATTACAAGCAAGAAGGAATGATTTATTGCTTATAATTAGAAATGAGTTACGAAGGGGAATGTTGGTAATCATAAAATAAAGCTTGGAATACATTGATTTCCAGATGGCTGCCAGTGAAATTGTTTTTTAATGTATAATAGACCAGACACAAGGGGAAAAAAAAAAAATCAGTCATCCATCTTTATTCCTTGATGGATTACTTGTATGAATCTATAGTTACCTGAATTTTGAACTATTAGTTTTGCCTGCATAATTAGATGAGAGAAACTGAGTTTGCCCAGTGGTATAGGCTACTGGAGGTGTGGAAGAAGCGAGTTACTTTTCTGTCTGGCGTGATTTTTGTCCTTGTAATGGCAACAGGGAAGATCCAGCGATCGATCTGGCATCACCTTTGCGTGTAACAACCTCAGTGAATTGTTCCCAGAGACTGCAGGTTACTGAGGTGTTTTCTTTTTATCTTTTGCCTCATTTGAAGCTTTCATGAGGTTAAGATTGATCAAAACACTTGTCCAAGAGCAAATATCTGTAATCCTCCTTGCTTGAATCTAGAAAAATATATTTGCACCAGAAACAGACAGCAGTGCTACTGCTGAGAATTTTTCAATAGCATAATCCTTCTGTTGAGATGATAATGTGTTCATTTAAGTTTTAAAATTTCATTTCTTGTTACTATAGTTTCAAGCACCCTTTTAAAATTATTCTTACTTGCCTTATCTGCTAATAATGGTTCTTTCTGCCATAGCACTTGCATTCTGCACTGTTACCATTTGAAAGACGGCGCTCCACGATAGTTCAGACATATGGATTGTCACCACATGAGTTGTCTCATGCCCATGTTTTAAAAGTGACACTGCCATTAGACTTGCTTAACTGAGACCATTATGATTACTCATTTACCTTCATTAAAATGCTTCATAGCTTCCTTATTTTAAGTAGCTTTTCTCAGCAAGGTGCAGATTTGCCTTGCTGCCATCATTTCATCTGGAAAAATTTCCATGGGGAAAGGAATAGCATATTTTCTACTAATACTTTCCTGACCTGTGGAGAGATGAGCTCATCAGTATCTTTATTGACAAACACAGGAAGAAGGTGTGTCAACCAGAAATATTAAATCAGTCAGCCTGTCTTGTCCTGAAGCAATTGTAATTTCCCATGGTCTGCAGCAATTTCCTTTAGAAGCAGATATGTGCAGATATTGTTTGGGTACTGCTGCAGGAGCCTAATTTCATTTGGTCCCAATGAGGTGGCTGTAGATGTCATTCTTTTCATTTATGTTTTTGAAAATATGTTGGTTTAGTCAGTAGGAAGAACAGCAAGTTGCTATTTTCCAGCATCTAATTGAGGAAAAAGTGCTGCAGCTATGCAGAAAAATATTGCCCTCTCTGAGTTGGGTTATTAAAGACAGATGTCATATCCCCTGCCCCTCTCTGAAAAGCCTGAAATAGGTGTTTAGCTCACGACACACTAGCCAAGTTCCTGCTTTTCAAAAGCCTGTTGGTGAGTGGTATAGGTGATTAGTTCCTCACTGGTAAATCTATTCTGTACTGAATGATAGAGATTCTTAGTTTTTTCCAGTTTCCTCCTGTGAGTTTTGGTCCCTCAGTGCTGAGTTCCAGGTGTTTGCAGGGAGAGGCTGCTCTCATTAGCACTGAGGATGTTCTCAGTGCCGTGTTGTCTGGTGCTGCACTGATGAAAGCCAAGCTCCTCTGATCCAGCATGAAAGAGGGCTGAGTGGGAATCAGAAGTGGGAACAATTCCTCATTTGACTTTAGTTTTTGTTGTCAACTTCAGTTTGCTTTTTTTCCTGCTTGAAATGGCTCTTTCCGTAGTGTTTGCTCAGAAGCAGGACAAAAGCACTGCCTGTTGGTGGAATTGGAGTTCATGCAGGGATGTTGGAGCAGAGGTAGCAGGAACTGGCTTAGCTCTCTGTTAGTGTCCAGGGGTGTTCAGACTCTGCCTGCTGCAGCTCCATCATTCACATCTGTACAGCTGGCAGAGCAGGCATAAGCCATCTCCAAAGGGAACTTGCTGTGTGTGAGCTGAGCTCATTGCAGTTTGGACATGCTCCTAGTTGGAGTTTTTGCCATTAGTTGGGGTCTCTGCAGCCCTGTCACTTGGGGGAGAGATTCAGGGAAACTCCTTAGGGCTTTCACAGTGGTGGTGAGCTGGACTGGGTGAAGAGCCTGAAGGTCTTGAGAAAGCCAAAACTACCTGCCAGCCTCACATTCAGGCACACGTGGTTTCAAGATGTGAGCATCACAGGTGCTTTATCACTCTGCAGAGCAGGATACTGTCTGTGGTTGTATCTGGACTTCTGAGGTGGCACAGTGCACCCTGACCCCCAGCCCCTGTTCTCAGGGCATCATGCTGCTGTTCCTGGGTGTCACAGCCAGCCATGGCCTTGACTGTGTGCCTCTACTTCTCTGGAGTAGAGGGAGTGGCTCCTGTGAGCATCTGGCTCTCAGCTGGAAGCAGATGTAGAAGATGGTGGGATCCACAGCTGGATGTGCAAACCCCAAAGTGCTCCAGGGTTATGGTTGTCATTGCAGCCTTTGTTTTGTCCTCTGGAAAACAGCAGTCATCTAAGTCTGGGAGGGTCATCCCTTTGTCCTGACCAAATGGCAGGACAGTGGGTCAGTATCTCCTGATTCTGTTGTGTTTCCAAGAAGGGCTTTAAATCCTTGCAGAGAGGTAATTCCCAGCTTTCCGGTAAGGATAACATTGACGGTATCTAATTAAAGGGCAGTCTTAGCCTGGATAAACATTTGTATTAATTTCCTTCTCACACAGCTGTCTGGTAAACTGACCCCCTGAGGCAAAACCATCTGGCCTCAGGTGGGAGGAGGATCTCGGCCAGCGTGAAGAACCTGACCTGTCCCTTGTTGAGTCATTTCCCAATAGCTTTTTATGTCCCTGCACATGAAAGGCCTGTGCATGGATATATAGGTTTCATGGGCAGTTGTCTTGGATGACCTGCATAATTACACTGCAGGCTTGTGGCTGTGGGCTCCATTCAATCTCTGCTTCCCATTGTGTATTCTGGGACCATCCGTGTATAAAATTAGTATGGGTGGTAGGCAGCAATAAGATGTTCCCTACTTGGGTGGATTAAATTAAAATTCAGCAAGAAACAGAGCTTTGGGTGAGTTTCCAAATTACTTGCAGGATTGCACTGAGGAGATTGTTATGGTATTGTCAAACTTTTTGGTGGATGAACAGCCTGATGCAAGTGAGGTGGGTTTATTACCTCTCACTGCACTTTCTCCTTTATGTACTGTGCTGTGTTATCTTTTGTTATTAAATAATAAGCAAAATAAAAACTGTTGTTTGTCACAGCCAGCTTGTTTTTCAGTGAAAAACACTTTGAAAGTTCAGTCTGTGTGATCTCCAGCCCTGTCAGGAGCTATTATATTGAATCTTCTTTTAAATTGTTAAGCTGGAGGACAAACCCAGACGTTATCGTGCACATCTCAGCTGAGAGCAGAGCGGATCCGGCAGGGAGCAGCCTCTGATGCCTTGTACCATGCCATTAGTTTTTGTCACAAACATGTCAAGATAATCTGCTTCCAGTGTTATGTGTGTTGGCTGACATGAGCATTAGTAGATCTGCATAATTTTTGAAGTAGTTTGAAGTGTGGATGTAACACTTGGGGCTGTGTGAAATCTTTTTTATCCCCTTTTACGGATCATGTTGCTCTTCAGAAAGTTGCTTGTTCTATTACTTCCTCCCACAAGGTACTGTGTTAATTTAAAAAGTTCATAAGGAAAATGCCCCAAACTAGAAATCATCGTAAATGGTGAATGACAACTGACACACTTTGGAAGATCAGGAGCCCCATTATTTCACAGTCACAACATTACATTTTAAATTGATGCTGTTGTCACTTCACTATATTTGGAGTTGTACCTCAACATAGGATGTTATAATTTATGGAGCTTGTGAGCCTCCAATTCAGTCTGGACTTTGATGGACAGGGTCTTCCTTCTGCAGTGTATATGTGCATGTGTGTCCCTTGGTGGTCTTTTACAGGTGATATTGAGTCATGCCCAGTGAAAGTTGGAGAAGATACTCCAATTACTTGTTTTTTCAAGGTGCTTTTTTGATCATTAATACTTAGACCCATCCCAGCCTCAAAAGCAGTCATGCTCTTCCACGAAGACACTTTTTTCCACCCTCTGAGGTGCAGCCAGACAGCAGAAGGAGCCTGTATCTGTAGCCATGGCAGCCAGTAATTTATTGCTCCATATGGCTGGTGTGGCAGCAGCTGCTCTGGTTTAAGGAGGTCAGGACATTGGGGCATTTAAGAAAAAAAACCAACACCCCAACTATAAAACCTTCTTAAATGGTTTTGTACCATAATAGTAGCATTCTCTGTAGGCATCAGGAGAGCCAAGGGGGTTATATGTTTATAACTTTTATAGCTGTAGTTTGAATAAAAGCCATTATTTCAGTGGGGAAGTAAGTTTTTGTCTCTCTTTGTGATGGTTTTACCTTTTTCCACTGTTTTGGCTAGTGTTTTAGGAAGCAGATAGTATGGAGGGGCAGTGGGCCAGGCTGTTCCACCCAGGTGATGAGTGACCCCTTTGGATCTGGCCTGCAGCAGGTGCTGGCCATCCATGGCAGAAGCAGAATCCACCCCACTGCTTTGGGATGCATTTCATGCTATGCTGAGAGAGAAACTGTATTGCTCAAATTGAATGGCAGTGCTGTATTTGTAGTAAGGAAGCAAAGACATGTGCATTGTGAGTGGCTCTTGTGGAACAGAAATACAGCTTTAATTTCAGTTTGGGTGTGAGAGTCCCTCTCTGCTGAGAAATGGTATAGAAGGGCTCTTGGATGTAGCACTAAAGTTTTTGCAAATAGGCTTTTCATAAACGCGAATCTTTTTATTTTCATTAGGGGACCATTTTAATTAAAATGAAACTGGAATGTTTACTCTCTGCTTCCTGTAGCTGTGATTGTTTTCTTCACTGTGTGAGCACATGTATAATTTGCTCCAAAAGAAATGTCAGCACTTTCTGATTACCTTGTGAGTCTTACTCAACAGCTTGATTTTAATTGGGGGGAGGAAATATTTTCAGGGTGCTCCAGGGAGGTCTGATGTCTTTGGGTAGCAGGAGGGAAAAGGTGCTATCTTTGGTACAATGTTAATTGCAATAATCATGACTACAGGTTTAAAATAAAAGTCCTTCATTTCTTACCAGTGTTGGGTGTTTTTCAGTCATGTCAATGAAACACAACCTGTTTGGTAATTAGAATCCTTCAGCTGGGGAACCTTTGGCTTTGCTGCATCCATATGTTTGTAAGCATCTAAGCAGGGTGATTTTTTGAAAAACAGTGATTAAAAGTAGATAGGTAATCTCAAATCTCAGGAATTATGGAAGAAATATTTTTGTTCTGAGGGTGGTGAGGCGCTGGCACAGGCCCAAAGAGGTGGTGGATTCCCCATCCCTGGAAACATTCAGGGTCAGGTTGGACAGAGTTTTGAGCAACCTGGTCAGGTTGAAGATGTCCCTGCTCCTTGCAGGGGTTTGAATTAGACAGCATTTAAAGGTGAAAACTCTACAACTGGCGTTAGATAATGGAAAGAGAAGGCTGGGCACATAGGAAAGAGTGTGTCCATGCCTTCAGATATATCCTCTCTGAGCCCAGAGGTCCACCAGGGTTTGTAAGTGATAGATATTTATGTAGGTCAAGAGAATCTCTTTCTTGAAATCTTTGTAATTATATAAAATGACAAGAAGTATCTGTAGCAGAATAAGGTGTTCTGGATTCTTCAGTGGCACAGCTTCTAAAACATTCCCTTGACTTCTTTTTGTTTTGATCTACTGTGAGGAGGCACCTTCAATTACTTGAGTTGCTGAAATGCCTTTTGGGTCCTGCAAAGCATTTCAGAGATGACCAGTTTTTGAACCTTTTTGGAGCTTAGCCAATATCTTGTATTTTAATATTGTCTCCACCATCGGAGATAATGATCTGAGTCTCCCCTGCTCATTCTCTGGGGTTTTGTTTCCTCCTGCTGATTATTTGAAATAAATAAATAAGTAGGAAAACAACGAGTTTCTGTGTGTTAGCAAGGAGGAATGACTAAGAGAAAAATGAGAGTAAAATACTGCTTATCATAAAGGACTGTATCTCTGGAGGCATAAATTGGTATTCATTAAGTTGTTTGCCTAGACTTGGTTAAAAGACGTGCTTGGGGAGCTGTCTGAGCAGTGTTTCTGTAGAAAGCAAGTCATCCTCTGTGTGACTAGATACATCTAGATGAGCAGGAGAGACCAGAAAGTAACACTAAATGATGGATTGAGAACAGCCTTCTTGGCAGTAAGGAAACAACAGACTATGAAATGTTTTTCAGAAGTAATAATATTTAACACTTAGCTGTAAAGTTATAGTGATCCAGCTCTTCTTCCCAAATACGCAGGTCTCTTTCACATCTGATGCAGAGTTTTAAAAAAATGTTTATGTTCAATTTCTGTCATTTCTTATTCAAGCTATGCAGGGTCTCTGTGGTTTTTTTTGATGATTTCTGTAGCTGGAGGTGAAAATCTTGCCTGTAATGATTATGGTATCCTGCATGCATAATCCTTCTGGTATCCTCTATGTTTCATCAGATACAGGGAAGCAGTTGCAGACCAGTGCTAGCTAATCAGAGTGTGGCCCAGTCTTGCTATGTCTGCATTCTTCCAAAAATCAGTTTTCTTTTGACTTTTGTAAAATGTGACAAACCCAGCTGTTTCAAAGACCTTGGGGAGAAACTGGGGCTGCAGTTTGAGGTGAGGTTTTGCTAACTGTGCTGGCATCTTTTATTATTACCTTGATCTGGGACAGACGCTTCCAAGGGAATGTGTGTGTTAATTATCGTGGCATTTGTGGCTCTCTGCTCTTTATCTTAAATCATTAAAAAAGTAATTGCACAGCATAACACTTGCAAAGTGCTTTCACTGTTTGGAGAATGAATACTCTGTGTCAGACTCTTGTGCAACTTTTCTGATGTTCAGCATTTTTTCTTCCTTTTTTTTGTAGATTAAGACCCTTGATTTCAACCCAGTTTGCTAAGAAGGCTGCCACTGAAGAGGTATGAAAAGTCCAGCACTTCTCCTGGTGCAACAGGTTGAGTTTGGAAATTCCCACAAGCTATTCTCAGCCTGGCTCTGGTCATGTGGTAGATAAGGGTAAAAGAAATGAATGCTGTCTCTTTGATCAGGCCAGAACTTGGTTACTGTGAGCACTGCAAAACTGAAATTGTCTGTTTTCTAACCCAGAGTTGCCCTTACTCATCCATTAGGAACATTTGCACAACCTCATAAAGCTTCATTGGACAGCAGGAAAAACAGAAAACTCCCTGCAAGCATTTAAAAAGGTCCATGTCAAATAAATGGTCAGGAGTGGTAGGACAGGGCAGAGCTCGTGCCTCTTTCTCAGCACTTGGACTGTCCTCACAGAGAAGAAGGACTTCGCAAAATTCTATTTTTGTGCAGCCAGAGCTGACCCCATGGATGGGCTGGGCTCCTGTCAGAGAGCAGTGTGGAAAGAGCTTACCCTATACAGCCTGGCTTACTCTTTGCTTTGTTTGTGTAGTTTGAAACTGTAATAGTGCCACAGAAAAGTTAGAGCTGGTAACTGGCCACTGCCAGAAGCCCTCCTTGGGTGGCTTTGTGCATCTCCCAAAGGGATCATGATTATTATCAGATAGTGAAACCAGATAGCAATGATAGCTGCTTTCTCTCACTATTATTTTCACACTGTACAGAGTATTCACAGGCATTTAGTGTACAACGAACTGTCTACTGCAAATCTGAAAATTCAGTGTCCCAAAGGTATTTGTCCCTCTTGCCCATGAATGTGACACTGACACCCTTCTGGAAGTGAACCAGTTCCCTTGGGTAGTTTAACACCTTTGACAGTTGCCCATCCATACATAAAGCTAAGTGCCAAACTCCAGTCCAGGATGTCTGGAAGTGAGTTCAGGAAGTTCTGTTTAAAGGTGTTGTTTGACTGCCTTATTTTTAAATGACTAAAAGTCATTGATTTTCAGAAACAGTTTGATATCCTGCCTAGGGAAATACATTTTCACTTCTCATTCTATGCTCATTAGAAAACTCTGCACATTTTTATAAGTACAGCAGTCTGGAACTGGACATGATAATTAGAAGAAGGTCACATTTTAATTAGCATGGTGCAATTTTAAAAAATAATGACTCAATTGTAGGTCCTTTATATTCATCCACTTTTTCAGAACAGATGGATACTTTTAAACATATAAATTGATGTATATTATGTGCTGATTTGTCTTGAACTATTGTGTCTATTTCTGCTTATACCAAGATGGACTCAATTCGATCACTGTAGAGGCAAAAGCAGAGGTAGGAAATATAAACTGGAGGGAAGTTCCCCTAAATAGTATGATTAATTTGAGAATTAAAAAATCATGAAAACCTGTCTTTGACTGATCCGAATATCTAAGTACTTGATTTTCTATTAAAATTAATGGGTGTCGTTTGCCCTATTAATGAGCTATTGGAGCAAACCCCGAGGTGACTTTGAAAAACTCAGGCAGATTCTTTAGGTTGACTGTCATGGTATATGACAAGTTCAGGAACAGCTTTGATGTTTGAATAATTAGACTATCAACTTTCTGGTACAGGAATTTTCTCTTATGGTGTGTCTCTGAAGTGCCTGGAGTTACAGGGATTCTGGGAGCTACTGCATCCCAAAAAAATACATTTATAAATAAATAAATAAAAATAAACTGCAACACTTTATCAGAACTTGCTGCCAATGGAATTGGAGAGCATGCAGAAGTACATAGTTCTGTACTGTAGTTTAAAACCTAAAGCACTGTAGCACTTTTCTCATGATATGGACCAGAAGAGCTGGGGTTTTCTGGTTTCCCTTGAACCATTCATTTTTAGAAGCACCACTATCCTTCCAAGGGAGTGGTCCCAGTCTTTTCCATCTTTCTTACTAGGGAAGATGACTCGGTGCTGGTAACAGCTGACTGGTGACTGGTACTGTCAATATTCCCTTCTCAGAATTCTTCACATGACAACACAGTATTAATGGTTAATTTTTAAGGTTCTTCAAGTTGCCACTAATTGGCTGGTTTTGTGTGCTATGGACTTTAGTGTACAAACTCCAAACAGTCCAAATACAGAATGGGTCTGAAAGTGCCTT
Organism: Chaetops frenatus; assembly: GCA_013400775.1. Lineage (NCBI taxonomy): Eukaryota > Metazoa > Chordata > Aves > Passeriformes > Picathartidae > Chaetops > Chaetops frenatus. The sequence goes on from VZTR01002689.1 coordinate 299,739, forward strand.
ATTACAGAGCTGATGGAGGTAAAGCTCCTGTCTCCTGTGATGTTTCTTCCCTGGATGAGGGAAGGAGGTGGAGCTCCAGACTGAGCACACCATGAAAGTGAGAAGGAAGATCAGAAAGAGCAGAGCCTGGGCTGTGCTGGCACAGACCATGTTGCTGCTTCCTGCCCTCTTCCCAGATCTCTCCTTAATGAACCAAAGACAATATTACCTACTCCAAATTCACCTCTATTCCGTTTGTGGTGTTGCCCTGTCTCTCCCTCCATGCTCTGTCCTGCCTAACCTTGCAGAGGCTGGGGAGGAACACGTATGGAACAGGTCCTGTCAATGATTGATTCCCAAGTTAGTGTTTTGAGATCATTATTCTGATGAATTCCATAGGTAATGTTACAGGTGCCAGTGTGTATTATCAACTGAGTGCTCTGCCATCACATTAACTGCTGTCTACAGAGTGCTATTTGTTCCACAGCTCATTGCGCCGCCAAATAAATCCAACCAGAGCTGTCAAAACTAATACATGTTGGGCTTTTTCTGATTTGAAGGGTACATTTTTGCTATCATTAAATTGTCAATAACGTTGTTATTTTGTAATAGGCCTGATGTGAGTTGAGCACACCGTGGGAGAGGTTTGTAAGTTTTCCCACAGAGCTCAACTGAGGAGCCTTTGCTCCCGTATTTCTCCTCCCCTTGTGCTTGCCAGAGAATCCTTCTTTTGCTGTTACCATGACTGGATATTTCAGTTGCCTGGTTCTGGATTAAGTGAAAACTGGGTGGTTTTGCTTGACTTTCATTCAGACTTCCATTAGAACAGCTGAACCTGTAGCGCTGGACATCAGCTTCTGTCTCTCCTGTCCCTATCATTTGGAAGCTGCTAAAGTTTTGTGCAAATATTGGACCAAAGGAAGGGCTGCTCTACTGTTCTCTCTTCTTTTATGCAGGTTACCTTTCCAAATGCACAGGCTGAAGCCTCTAATGTAGAAAAACCAGCGGCTGTGCTTGTGGAGAGTGGCCCAGTAGCTTACAACCCTGATGAAGATGCAGAAGAGGAAGAGGTAGAAGAAGATGAAGATCACTGCATGAGCGCCTTGCAGTTAATGGGAGGAAATGGTGAGCTGGGGTTACCATCTCCTGGTGCTGTGGGCTTTGTTCTTGCAGGGCTGGGGGCACACAGGGTTCCCCTGCTTGTCCCTGTCCCAGAGCTCCTGCTGCCTTTTCAGCATTGCCCATTCCTGTGGGAAACCTGGAATCACCCTCGTGTCAAACCTGACCCTAGAGACTCCTCCAGAGAAAACTTTGCAGCTCAAGCTTTAGGCTAAGAGGGCTTCTCAAGAACAAACTGAAGTGTGAGGTGTTTTCCAGGATTAGGTTTATTAATGTGGATCTGAGGAGTCAGGGGGTTGGTAACCCCTCCATTAGCAGTGGAGGCTGCAGTGATGTCCAGGCTGTCCGTGAGCCCTGGGGACATGTCTGTCCAGCTCAAAACAGAACAAATCATCACACTCTTTCTGGAGAAAATGTTAGGAGGAAGCAGTTGTTCCCCAAGTGCAGGAATGGCATTGGTGGTGCATGTATGGTACACAGATGTGTGCTAATTTCTTTGGGTTACCCAGCAAAGCCACTGGTTTAATTAGATTTCTTTGCTGGCAGGAAAAGGCAGTCTCCTCTCCGCTGTGGTTTTTCCTAGCTGGACACATCCGCATTTATCCTTTATTAAAAACTTCCCTTTAGAAGCTAAGCTTTGAAAATACACAAAATTATTTTTAAAATGAGAGCTGCTAATTATAGGTTGCAAAGACTCAAGATGGGAATACATTTCCTACTGAAATGTTATTTACTGCAAAAATCTTTCCAGCACTATTCATTTAGCTTTCATGGACAGTATGTATACATTTCACAAAAGTGTCTGTTGCTTTTAAATTGATTTTTCTGCTGGAGAATAATTGCTGAACTGTAGGAAAAACAGTTTGTTGTCTGCATTTATTATTAGAATAACGTTCCCAAGAAAAGACACCCATGTGGGGGAGGGTGGATCTGTGTTTATTAATAAACCCCCCACAAAAATAGAATAAAGGTCACTGAGTTTTTTTCTTTGTAAATGCTACTATTTTTGAACCATTCTGAGAACATTCCACTACTCCCTGTCTGGTCTGGACAACAGCTGAAAAATTAGAGTTAAAGAATAAAAATAAAAATAAAAGGAAAATAGTATTCCCAGAATTCAAATGCAGGTGTGCAGAGCTGCTCAGCACAGCAAATAACTCTTTCTTAGCTGCTTTCTCCATGGATTTTATACCTGTCTGCCTGGAATAACTGCATGATTTACAGATGGTGAACTTCACCCATTCTATGCAAATCGTTATAGATTACACTTAATTCTGCTTCTGAGCATTTGCTTGTCTCTTAGGGTGAGATGTTGCCCTGTACTGAATTTGGAATACAAAGTTTAGCTTTCCTCAGTACTCATATGTAATAATGAGCTTTAGGTTCATCTACACAATAGAAAATATCTGTGTCAGTGCATTTAGAAGCATACAGAAAAGAAACTGGTGCATTAGAAACATGGAGATTTGCCTTCTGACACACAGCAGGCAGTCTTTGCACTCAGCAAAATTGTTTAAGAAAACAAAACGATTAAAAAATCTGGGCAAAAATTTTAAGTCTAGAAGTAAGAAGATAAGGAGATCTGAGTCAGATGCATTGGTCAGGATTTGTTCCATGACTCTTTTGATGTTGATGGGAACTCTGAGCTATCTCTGAACCCTTGCAATTTCAGCTCATAAATCCATGAAAAATATAAACAAACCAGCGTTTTCCTTGCTGCCTATGTCTAGTGAAAAACGTGCCTACTTGTAAGTGTAATGCTGCTCCTTATCAGCCACTGTGTGCCAAGTCACTTGTGACAATCAGGCTTGATCACCTTAACCTCTAAATTAAACCAAGTATTTAATATATACATGTGCCAAGTATTCCTAAATGAGGGTCTAGTGACAAGTGAGAAGAGATATTTACACATACATGCTTAAAAATAATTTTATTTCATTGAGGGAAGTACATGCAAGAACTTATTTAGCCCTAAGAAAATAGATGATTTTTTAAATGCTTGCCTAAGGCAAAACTTACCATGTAGTTACATAGCAAGAAAACAGCCTTAAAGAAGCAATAATTCCATTGTGTCTTCCATCTACCCAAAATATTTACATTTTTATATGGCCTTGTCTTTATGTGTTTCAGATTATGGCTGTGATATGGATGAAGATGATGGCTATTAGCTCCATTTACTTCCAGGGGACATGGACTGTGTCTTGCTCTCAGCAAATCTTCAGTCTTCAAACTGTATGAATAGTGAAAGAAGCTGTCTATGGTCAGCAAATGTAATTGAACAATCCTTACTTTTGTAAAGCGAATTCGAGGTTGGCATTGGGGCTGGTCAGTTTACATTGACCCATAACCCAGCAATAACCAGTTTGGATTCCTACTTGAATTTATTTTTATTTTGGTGGATCATAGTTGGAGAATTAAATTAATGAGAGTAATGTTTCCAGAGAACAAAAGAAAAAAGACAAAACAGACTGTACATGAAGACTGTGTGGCTAAAAGCGGCACATCTCTTATTTATGTGACTCCTTTTAGGCATACTGCTGAAAGGGAGCAGATTGAAGGACAGGGAGTGTGCCTGTTGATTATTTGAGTACAGGAGCATTAGTCATCTCATCATGCTACAACTGACAGAAAGAAATGTTTCCAACCTGGATTATGAATGTGACCATGTTACTGTACACAAACTCCCTTACCCAATCCCATCAAAAGTTAATGACAAGTTATATATTTACAGAGCAGTATTGGTTTTCTGAAACAGAGTAAATACTTCTTTATATTAATCAATTCATAGATTTCTTAAAGTATATGACAGTAGAAGGCAATGTTGGCACTGAAGAATCATCTTCCACTGTGAGTCTGGTGTGGTTTTTGTGGAAGGAAGGAGAAGACCTAAGTCAGGTAGGAAGTTTAGGGAGCAAGGAGGCAAAGATGCTCTGCTCATGAGCTGTTGCTGGGCATCCCTAGGGACAGCCAGGTCTTCTTTAGGCTGCTGTTGCTGCAGGAGAGTCACTCCGGCCATCTCTGTGGAGCTGCTCTTGCCTGACTAGGTTAGAGTGAAGGTCTGCTCCCAAGAGCTGCTGGTCTCTAAAACCAGTTGAAAGAAAGAGAAAGCTGAGCTTTTTAATAAATAAGCTGGCATCTGCTTTGACTGAATTTAATTTAATGTAATTTGCTTAACATTCACTGGGTAAATTAAAGGTCACCATGCAGCAGTCTGACTTTCATGGCTCAAATCCCACCCTTAAACAGTTGTTGCTATGTGAATAAAGCTGGAGCCCTGCGTGCCCTGAAATGTCAGCAGGCAGGTCCTCTCTTATGGATAGATCGGTTCTGGCAGTGCCATGAGTGCAGGGGTCAGGGGTGGAGCCCCTGTGGGCAGATCCCACCCTGGTGCCTCTGACCTGCCTTCCCCTGGCACTGCTGGGCCCGGGGCTCCCAGCTCTGTGGGAAATGCACTGCACTCTGGATCACGCTCCTCATGTCTGCAGCTGATGTTCCTGTCTCTCTCCCTTATCTGGTGACAGTCATGAAAACAGTAGTGCTGCAGGCTTGTCTTAACACCAAGGAAAGATGGATATTTATCTTACCAGCATGGTTTCTGTTCAGCTGTGTCTCCTGGTTGGGTCTTCCTTCCACCTTTTTTGAGGAGCACTCGTTACTAAAGCCCCATCCTGCTACAGAGAATGGATCATGACAGGAAAGAGAAGCTGCCTCAGGAAGCTCTGCCAGGCAGGGTGATGATGGTGCTCACATCTGAGGTCATCATCAAAGAGGGGAAGGGCCACACAGCCTTCCATACTTCCATTCTTCTCTGTCCCTCTTGGTAGCTTGCATATGATGGATCATGTAAGTTGAGCAAGAGTGAGTGCTTTTTTTAGAAGCAGACTTGATACTTATTTGGCTGGTAAATATGGTTTGGTGGGTTGTATCTGTGAGGAATTTTTGAGCCCTGTTTTGAGTTATTTCTGTTATGACTTCTTAAAAGCAGAACTTGGTAACAAAATTGGTGTGGTAAGGCTACTGGAAAGAAGAGCTCTTCAGACCCAAACCATTCCAGTTACTTAGTTTGCAGCACTTAAGTGGAAAGAAGAGATTCCTTATAACTCTTATGAGAAAAGGTGGCATTTTCACCAAAAAGCTATGGATTTCTTTTTTCTGATACTTTATAAATACTGCACAGAAACTGACACTGAGGAGATAAACTTTTCTACCTCTCTTTTATCTACACCATAAAATAAAAGTATGCTATAAGCAGACAGTTTTTTAAAAAGTAGTTTGTTTTATCAAAATTTGTGCTTTGCAAGTCTTTGAGACCGTTGAGTTTGATTGTTTGGGTTTGAATTAATCTTCCATAGCACTGCTACAAATATACTCTCAGTATATTCTCAAGGCTTGGGTTTTATTCCAAGGTACACAGTATTCTCTATGCAGGAAATAAACATGCATAAATAAACATGTGTATGACTCATGTAGGTCGAGTGCTTTTCTCAAATGCAAGATGTTGGCTCTTAAAGAAACTGCTAAGATGAATATTGCTGGGGGTCTTTCCTCCAGTCTCCTGGTTTGTTCCCCCAAAGGACACCAAACCTGCTGCCAGGGCAGTGATGTTATATGTGAGAGCTGAGAGCCCACCCAAATAACTGCAGCTAGGAAATTTGAATTTCAGTAGTACATTGTATTGCTGAAAATACTGTTTTGTGCACTGCAAGTAGAGGGTTGCAGTTTTTGAATGCTCTCATATGATTTGATTAGGAAAGGCCATCAGGCAATCTGCCAGAAGAGCAAGAAAAGAAAAAGGACCTACAATTCCATAGCATCTCAACATTGCTGGTGAAGTTAATGGCGTGGTTTCTGTACAGGATTCCTAAAGAAAGGATACTGGATAGGCAGGGTTCACTCTGAGCTTCTTAATGGTTATGTACATTTTTAATTTATTGGTGACTTACCAGGATTTTTATAATGTTCATTCCTTCTTCATTTAACTAAGCTCAGGAAATGTAAACAGATTTGAACATGCTAGTTTCTGTTTTTATAGCTAGTCATTAAAATGTAAAAAGATTAACACTGCATTAACTCTGTTTACTACAGTTGATGTATCTGGACAATTTTGTTGTGTATAAGTAAGCCCAAATTCACTTGGAATAATTTGGATCCTGCTTTTCTCAGGATTCTGATTATGATGTAAAGAGCTTATAAGGCTTCAACATTTGTTGTTCTTAGATCATCTTCCTTAAAGCCACACAAGCTGTGTGTCATTGGGTTTGTTGCAGAAAGCACATCTCTTGCTGCAAGTCACTTTGCTTGACAGGCAAAACCCTCCAGCTGTTGCATCCAGCTTGTCTGCCATGCAGCCTTTTAACACTCTTGTGTTGTGGGAGTAAAAAGAGAAATAAGGAAAATAATGGGCTTCTTCACTGGGCTGAGTGCATTTTCAGTGTCTTAATCATCTATGACATTTCTTGAAAATCAGTGTATTCAGTACAGCAACTTTTAAATGGTGCCAGACAGCCTTTTCTTGAGGGTTAAACATGTTTGTCGAAAAAGCCCTTGCCATCTTGATGACTTGTTTGTGTTCTTTGGATTGCATTGAAACTCCAGTTGCATATGTGTACAGTTAGAGTTTGCCTAATAAATGTTCTGTTTCTTATTTTTGTGTTGAATCCTCGTATTTGGTTCAGTTAGTGCCAAGGAAATGAAACCTTTTTGATGTAAGCAAACGTACCATCCTTCCACAACCACGAGCCATGTTAACCTTTTTTACTGTAATATATTTGCTGTAAATAAAAAGTAAAACCCTTATGTAGCCCATCTGTTATTAGGATGCTCTCCTGATAATTTCTGATTTTTCTGTCTTTGTTTTTACAAATGTTTGGTTTTGATTGCTGCATGATTGGTTGATCGTGGCCAAAATTTGTCATTCAGGGCTTTCTTTTGTCTCTAAAAGGCAAGACACAGCTCATCAGGCAAGTTTTTTTTACAAGATACTGTTCCACTGATAGATGTAGATACTTTCTGTGAAGTGCATAACATTAACGAGGCTTTTCCTCTAAGCTGTATAATTAACTGACTGTGGGAACAATATATGGTGTGTGTATTTAGTGGAACTGTTCCAGTGCTTGTTTCTGAAAGTTGTATCTTGATAAATAAGGTGTGTGCTGACTTAAAAATCATGTTATTTTATCAACATCTGGCTGCTACAGTTTGGAGACAAAAATCCACATTGCCCTTTGTACAGATGGGTATTTGCTCCTTTTAGTTTTTGCTGGAAAAAGATGTACTACTGAATCCTCAGGAGTGTCTCCTGCAAAGTTTTAGCCTATAAAAGGATGATTAACAGTAGGTTTGATAAGGCAGCATGTATCATTCCAGCATTTCACTGTGTTCCCATAGTGTGATCAAGGCACATTTGTGCTCTCATTGACATTGGGATGTTTTTATCTGAATTTCTCTTTGACTGTTCCAGCTATTTCCACTGGGAGTTGGGAACTTCTCCAGCAATGTCCATCACAGATGCCCTCTCCTTGGTAACATCTGAGCTGTTAAAAAGTACTGACCTCCTTGGCCTCATATTTTCTGCACTTCCCAAGCTGTAAAGCTCTTGGCTTTGTCCTGTAATTTTTCTCTTCTGTGCCACCCCAGGCTTTCATAACCAAAACCATTCTGTCCCCCCAGCTGGATTCATCAAATATGCCTCCTTTAATGGTCTCAGAAGGTAAATAATGCTAATAAAGCTGAAATCTTACAAGGCATTATATTACCTTCATTTGTCACCAGTAAATCATAGCACATTTCTTTGTGTTTTGTAAAGCAGATGAGGCTGTTACAGTTTGCTACTCCTGTCTCGTCTATAAGAAGAATTACAGCACATTATTCAGTATTTTATTTTTGCCCACCCTGATACCTGGCAGTGGTCTTGGTGAGTGGTGGTTGTTTAAGGAGAAGGGTTAAGTACATGAGAAAGGAGGCTCAGTGAGAATTCAGAACTTACAGCATAACAAATCTACTTGGTGAGTTGCTTCATTGTAATTATTTTTTTCTTACAGGACCTGTTGTGCATTCTCATGGAAATTAGGGAGGCACATACAGTTCATAAAAATGCAAAATGAAATTCCCTTCTTGCCGTGGGACTCCAGGAGCACAGGATTTAACGACTTGTAGCCTGAACTGTACATTTGTTATTGTGTGGGAGGGCAGTAAGTGGCACAGTACTGGGCACGGGGATGGCAGTCACTGTGTTATCCATTTCTATTGCCAAATTGCAGCAAAAATACTTTCTCACTGCTCTCAGTGCTCCTAGTAGAGTTCCTCAATTCTTTAAAAGCAGGAAAATACGGCAAATTAAATGAATTTGCTATGCAATGAAAGCAATGAAAAGAAAGAGCACCAACACTGATTTCCAGGTAATTTTTCTTCTGTGCTCTTCTGTGGGAAAAGTAAAAGGGATTTGTATGCAGAGACTAAGAGGGGCAAAAGCTGCATCTTGGCAGCAGCAGAGGAGAGGCAGTGTTGGTATATTCTGCATGATATTTATCATCTGTAGCCTGAACAGTCCACTGGAGGGTATTGAAAGAGGTGGAACACCAAGCCAGGCAAGGAAGAAGAGATGGTGAGGTATCATTGTTTCTTGTAAGTGGGAAAAAAAAAATAAATTAATTATTTAGAGTGAGTTTAAGGGCTGTAGTTTGAGGTTAAGGAGAAAAGCTGCATTAAAAGCAGAAAGATGAGGGAATATTCTTTATAATGATGTGCACTGGACTGTGCAATAGGCAGTGAGCATCAGGCAGGAAGAGCTTTGCTGGTTTACATCACTCGAGGGTCTGTGCTGGGAACAACAGTCTCTAGAGGTGGTAGCAGTAGTGAAGGAATGGATAGAAGTGCTCTGGGGTAAAATCAGAGTAGTGTGGGTAAAACCAGTCCTGGAGTAAAACCAGATACTGTGCTATGTCCAAAGCACCTTCTTACTCTGTCAGGCCTTGCCTAATTAAGCAGCAAAGAGGAGTAATCTGTTCTGCTGCTTTTAATATAAATGGGGATGGCTGAGATTGTCAGAACTTTCTAGGTGGTCACAGACTACTCTGACATGGATGTGTTGTAATTGAATAATAGTTCTTCAGCACAGCATCGTGTCTGGGAAACAGAATATTCCTTGTATCTGCTGTGATTCCTGTGTGCTGGGAGCTCACCAGAGGAGTGTCCAACACACACCAGCACCATTCAGGTAAGATTCATGGGTTGACATGGCATAAAATACAGCTAAAAAAAATGTTTTCAAAACTTTACTCACTGCTTTCAAGCAAACTCTTACACAAGGCCACTGAGAAATTGTTAGTTACTGCTGCATGCTGCATTAAATCAGTAGGACCTACCATAAGCTCTGAGGTTTCCAACAGCAAATCAGCATGATGTGAATCATTGTGTTTTCTTTCTGGACCGTCAGGCACCACAAGGAAGACTCTCAGTGTATTTTTTGCCTGTGGGAAGATGAAGAATCTTTCATCTTGTTCATCTTCTGAGTATAATTTATGTTGGTTCAGAGTTGCTGGCTGCAGTGCATTAATAAAATGCCATCTGAAACACTTTTGGCCAGTGCTCTTGGCACATGTGCAAGTGGGGACTTTCTGATCTCCCCTGGCCTCTGGGTGGGCAAAAGGTCTCTGTCAGCAGGGGTGGTGCCAGCCCTGTAAAGCTGCCCTGCACAGACCCCAGGTGCTGGCACTGCCTGTGGGTGTAGCACAGAGAGGAAGGGGCTGTCAGGTGAGCACATCAGTTAGAAAATTAGGAATTTTATGTGAGTGGGGAGAAGCCATTGCACTAATCACTGTGCAGAGAGGTAGTTCAGGGGTCCCAAGGGCTGTGTTCAGCCCATTGATCAGTCCCATCTGTTAATCTACCACAGCAGGTATGAAGCTCAGAAGGAGATAAGCAATTAAGGCCATCTGTGACACCTCAAGTGAAGATCAGCAGTAGGCAGGATGCAGACACAGCCATTACAGGACTTAGCAGAGCTCTGGAAGGCAGGCTGTAGCTCTGCCAGTGTAATTTCAAGCCTACTTGCACAGTCAGGCTTAGCTGTCATTAAATTCTTAGATATATCTTAGGTTGATAGGGCCATAGGGTGGCTTGCTATCCAAGAAAGTGCTTTGAGGGGTTTTGGGGTGGGATGTATGTGGTTTTTCAAGTTACTCCCTCTATTGCCATAAACTGCAAGGACCATGCTTAGGATTGCAGCTTTCCTTCTGAGCAGAGTCCTCAGTTCTCAGCAGGAGTAAGCAATCACTACTGAGGAGCAGAGATGTTAAATAAGACTAAAAGCGGGGGGAAAGCAGCACAAGCAGAGAATTATGGTGAAACATGGAGTGTTAAAATATCAGCTGGTCCAGGTATCAGAGCCAGTGATGTCCCACTTCAGATGTGAAGAAGTGAGCAGTGAACACAGTGAAGGAGACCTGGTCTGGTGAGCTGTGACCTGAAATTCCTCCTCATTTCACCTCTGAGATGGGCTCTCTGTTCCATAATACTGCAGGGGGGCATGGTGGAACCCTCTCAGATGGCTCCTCATGACTTCCCTTACTCCTTGCCATTAATTATTCACTGGGACATGAACCCAGCTTGTTCTCCTGCTGGTGATTACAGCTCACCCACAGCCAGATCCTGCCCAGCTGTGCAACTCCACAGGAAAAGGGACTGGGATGTAATAGCAACAGCTCCTTTTCCTGGGAAGAGCAGTGCTGTCCCTTGGGGATTCATCCATGCCTGTGCTCTGAGTCTGGCTGATTGCTGTCCCTGATGACCTCACAAGATTTCTCCTCTCTTGTTCAATTTCTGAGTAACTCAGGGAAGTGAACGTGGGGGCTGAGGGAATCTAGAAGCACCAAGGGATTTTGGCAAGTACACGTAGACCCTTAGCATAAATGTTGTCTGCCCTTCTCTGTAATGTACCAGTCACTGGTGTTTCTGGAAGAGAAGGATGCTAAGAAATAGTTCCTGGAAGTGCTGCTTTCAGTTGCTGTGTGTTAGGCAAATATAATGAGAATAGGAATTGCATTATTTGTACAAGAAATATTCAAGGGGCTGAAGTGTTCAGTCATTTTAATTAGCCATGGGAGTGAACATCACCAGCATTTTGTGGAAGAACAGCAGATTGTTGCCATTGTCCTTCTAAATACCTGCCCTGTTTTCCCCTTTGTATATTTCATTATAAAACAAAATATTAAAGATTTAAAAATCTTTATTAGCTAGCAGATGGTTTTGCAAGTCATTTTAATGAGATGAAGGAAACTTTAATGGCAGATATTTAAAGTTGTGTTTAGACAGATTCTTGCCATTGGAAAAATCTAGTGAATGTTTTCTCCATGTTTTTGGCAGAATCTGGCACCACATTATGTACTAGGAAATAGAAAGGGATTATTTATATCAACCAGTTCCCTCCTGAGAGTGGTTCTACATCAGAGTTACATTGTTGAGCTCCACAGTCACGTTGATTTACAGAGATGCAAGGGCAAGAGGAAAATATCATTAACTTGTTGCAGTTCAGGAGAAATAGTACATTTCTGGTATATTCACCTCATTCCCTTGCTGCAGCCAAGACATTTTCTGGGAAGCAGCCCCTTGACAAGCTGGACAGCAGTGTGCCAACTCCTGGACATCTCTGGATATCAGCAGCATGTGGGGATAAGAAAAATGAGGTTGGAGAACACTGAGACCCTGTCCCTGTGGGAAAGCCCTGTGAAAACCTGGCCTTCTTATTCCATCCCTGCTAAATTTCCTGAGGCATAAGATGCTTGTGCTGAAAGCAGGTAGGAACATGGTTGACAAAAAAAACCCTTTCAAAGCCTTGATGGTTCTTCCAGTTCTGTATTTCTCTCTTGAACAGCCACGTTCTTAGGAGGTTTGAGCTGCCTTGCAGGAATAAGTTCACATCCACAACACCCAGTCCATGACAAGAGGGGTTTTTATCTCTTTAAATATGTGAGTTCTTGTTTGTGGGGTTTCTTGTTTTTGTGTGAGCAGTTGCTGACTCTCAGGCCTGCTTCCTCCAAGGATTGGTTTTGGCAGTGCAGGGTCTCAGCCTCAGGGGAGCAGGGAGAGGGGAGCATGTGCTGATTCATTTGCACAGCCAGAGGATTGACTGTCCATGCACTTATTAAGAGATGAATCATGCTTCACAAAAGCAATAAAAATGCCTCCTAAGTGAGTAATTGCCTGGCTACCACCTTAGGCTGTCCAACCCTTTGTTCCTCCCCTGGACTGCTGACCATCTTACACCTGGCCAAGCTTCAGAGTCAGCTTTATGCACTCTTGGGGACCTTTGTCCTTCAGGTTTTTCTAGATCTGGCTGATACAGTCTCAAAAGCCTTTTTTTTCAGAATTGGAAGAGCCTCACAGCTACAAACAGGTCCTTAAGGAAAGCCTTCCCCTTTCTGTTCAGACAGAGTGTGTAGGATCAACTACACCCCAGCAAGAAATAACACCTCTAATGTGTACAGGAGCTCTAGGGATGGACTTGTTAGAAATGCTCTCACCAATGTACAGAAGGGAAAGCAGGACCATTTGCTGGGATATTAACACTCAGCAGAGGAGAATTTCTCTACTTGTGAGCCCTGAGGAAAATAACAGTTGCTCTGAAAAGCCCTGTGAGCTCCAAAGACTTGACTTGAAGTTTCCTTCCTCAAAAAGCAGTGTTTCCCTGCCCACTGCTCAGGAGGATCTTGGGAAGAGATCAGAGTAAACTCCCCTTCAGGATCCCAAAAGTGAAGGAATGTATCAGGGGAAGCACCAGCTCTTCATCTTGCCCCCTGCCTTGTGATAGTAATATCAAAGAGGAAGCATCCTCTGTTATTTTGTCACCACCCCTGCAGTCATCCCCATTAGCTCTTGGGCAGCACTTTGGTAACACAGACCCTTGTCATGTTCTGCTGCTGTCTCTGTCCAACAGTGGGTGTTTCTGTGGAGCCCTGTCCTGAAAGAGGGGTCACTTGCCAAGAGAAACACAATCCCTCCCTTTGCCAGGGACAGACAAGAAGCACCTCTGCCCCCTGCAGCAGATGCTCTACATGATGAGGGCTTCTCTCAGCCCTGGCACACAGCCTTCGAGTGGCCATGGGGCTGATGAGCAGCAAATTGCATCCACAGGGCTGTGATTCCCACAAAATTCCAGTCAACCCATTCCTGACAGCTCTGCCAGGCTCAGCTGCAGAGGTGGCTGCATCCAACTCTCCAATTGCAGTCCTGGCTTGTGTGGTGGCCAGGGGCACAAAGGGGCAAGAAGGAGCCCTGCATTTCAGGTGGGTGAAGAAACACCTTTGGTTTGGGAGGGTTTCCATGCCAGGGTGTTCTGGGGCCAGGCAGACCTGTATCTCCCTGGTCACACCAAACCATACAGGGACTCACGTTCTTGCTCTGTTCTGACTGTGCACCTTTGATGTGGCCTATTTATCTCATTGACTCCCAAATTCACCACACTGTGCTCTCAGGTGTGGCAGTGCCAGCCACACCCACAGATATACATATGGCACTCTACTCTCTAGGAACATTTTCCTTCATTTAAAGCCATCATCCTAGCTTGGGGACTCCCTGGACTGCCTGTTGCTCTCCACTGAATATGAAGGAACTGCTGGTGAGCTGTTGGGACAGAGCATCAATCTTGTAGGCAGCAGGAATGAGGTGAGGAAATCTCATTCCCACCTGTCTCACCTTTCCTTTACAGTCCTAATTGTCCTGAGGAAAGGGAAGGCTGGAGTGCCTCCCTTCTGCTATTAACCAGCCATTGTGTGCCACAAAACAAAACAAAAGAGCTTTTAATGTATAGCCAGGCTGGCTAGTCATCGTAAAATGTTGCACCATAAATATCTCAGATTAATAATTTGTTTATTTTCCCCTTCACAATAGGCAGGGGGAGCATTTATGAGGCTGCTCAGCAATGCTCAGTGCAGCTAAATTTGGCATTTAGAACATGCTCAGGCGACAGGCATCACAAAAACTTTGTGAGGAATGAGGACAATGAGTGAAATGTCTGAAGCACATGCAGAATAAATTGCAGCTGGTTTGTTTGCCCTGCACATTTATTGATGCTGCTGCTGGCTTCTTTCTCTGGCAGTTCCCACATGGAAGCTTCATTACTAAAGTTGTGTCACATCCTGGTGCCTGTGCTTGTTTAATGTGGGCTCCATCAGTGAAATCTGAAGTTCATGTGTGCCAAGTTAAGCCACATCCTGAACACTGTGGGTCTCCTGCTGTCCCTTGGCTCAGTGCTGTGGTGCCTGTGTCCATGTGCTGTGGCTTGGACTCGTCAGAAACCCTCCAGGGAGATTCCCTGGATGCTCTGATCCCTCCAGAAGTGACTGCTCCATCTGCCTTTGGAACTCTTTTGTAAAAATGATCCTTCACCTGAAAGATCTCATTGTTTTCAGGCACAGGGGTGAGATGGGAAAGGGAAAGGGGAGTTTGTGCCCTTCCCTGGGGCAGGGGGTCACTAAGGGGCAGGGACACTGGGGCACGAATCCCAGTGCAACACCTTCCCAGGGTAATGCAGAATCCCTGTGGGTTGTAGCAGAGCTGTCACTGCAGGTTTGTGCGAGGCCATCAGAAAAGTCAAGGAAAACAAAAGAAGTTAGTTTCCTCCCAAAACATCTCTCTGGAAGAGCTGTGCCCGTGACATCGAGGTTGGGTTGCCACATCTGTGCCTATGGAGAGCAGAGGAAGGTGTGAGCTGGAACATGGCAGGTGCACCTGGCTCTGGCTGGATGGGCAGCATCCAAGATAACCAAAGGCATGAAGATCTGTGGGGAGACACATCCCAGACTTTTGTATCACATGGAAGCTCCCATCACCTTGTGCTTTTTTTTTTTATATGGCTGTTGGAGATAGAGACCTTTCCTTGCTGTTTATGACTGCTCAATAATAGAGGGAAAACAGGACTCAGTTCTCTCAGGAAGGACAATTGGTCCCATCCAAGTTGTACAGCATTTTAATATTTCATTTAAAATTCATGTGTGCATTTGTTTGTGAAGTGAAGTGAACAAATTAGAGCTTTGTCAAGGCTGTCATCTGGGTCTCCCTTGAAACTTTGCCCCTGCAGCCAATGACCCTCATTCCAACATCCCCTCTCCTCCTTCCTCTCCTCCCCACGCTTCCACACAGAGAGCATTGAGCATTTTCTCCTTTGCTTCCCTCTGGCTGTCTCAAATGCAGTATGCAGCATGCCTGGGTTGACCCTGGGGCTCATCACTGCTGCTGCAGAGCTGGGGCCGTGGATGTGCTGCTGCAGGAGAAGAGTCCCAATTTCCCAGTGCAGCTCCTGTCCCGGGACAGTCGGGCTGGGGAGGAGGCCAGAGAGAGATGCAGAAGTCCTGGGATGTTTCCTGCTGCTGGAGTATTCTCTTCTGTACAGAAAGACAGCTGCTGTGTTTGGTGCCCCCAGCTAAAGCTGTTTTGATAGATACAGACTGCATTTCTAAATGGGCAGTTTTTATCCACTTTTTAACACTAAATTCAGGCCCAGGGCGAAGCTGCTGTAGAAATTCCCGTGGGAAATAGTGCAGAGTCAGAATGGGAGAATCTTAAAGCTCCTTACGGTGTTTTCTAGAGCAGCACTGGAAGGAGATGGTATGTCAGCCTTAAACTGAAATTTCCTGTAATTTGTCAGTTTTCACAATTATACAATTATTAAAATGAGAATTTTCTCTGTTTTTTTCCTTTGAATTTGCTGGATGCCATGAATCAGAAAGTGGCTGGAACAGTTATCTTGCTCCAATGTAATTTGATTCTCTTTCCCCAACCCCCTTAGTATTTGATGAGAAACCTTTGTATTTTCATGCTTTAATACAATCTGGCACATAATTACAAATGACTCATAGATAATCTTGGTCATGGAGCTCTCTGAAATTAGATGATAATTTAGCCTGGAATTTCTGTAGAAAGAACGAAGGAAAAGACAATTATAATTATTCTAATCAAGATATCTTTTTCTTTGCCTGGGGTATTGCTCTGTGAACTGCCAGAAGCCTGAAAGTATTTAGACCGTTTCTGGTGCTCGCTGCTTCCCAGGCAAACACTGCTGAGCACCGTGGAGCTGCCTCACTGTGAAATTCCCAAAAATGCTCCTGACAAAGAGGAGAAGATGAGATTTGCAGGGACAGGACCACAGAGCTGAGAGCTGCTGGGGTGTGAGCAGGGCAGCCACTGAAAAGTGCCAGGGCCCTAAAGGGGCTGCAAGAGAACTGGAGAGGGACCTTTTAAAAGAGCATCTTGATATGATGAGAGATGGGATTTAAACGGAAAGATTTAAAACTGATTTAGACCAGATATTGGTAAGAAATTCCTTGCTGTGAGGCTGCTGAGGCCCTGGCCCAGGTTGCCCAGAGCAGCTGTGGCTGCCCCATCCCTGGGAGTGTTCTCAGACAGGTTGGATGGGGCTTGGAGTAACCTGGACAAGTGGAAGGTGTCCCTGCCCAAGGCAGGAGGTTTGGAACTAAATGATCTTTATTCTCCCTTCCAGTCCAAACCATGTTATGACTCTGACAGGACCACCTTGGACAACAGAGATTGTATCCTTATCTCTGTCAGAGCCAGTGCCTGGGGCCCATTTCAGAAGGGAAGTCTGACCCATGGGATGCTGAGCAAGGCAGAGTCTCCATGAAGTGCAGCCCCAAAGGGGAAGGAGCTGGTGGTGTGAGACTGACCCCAGACTACTAGATCTCATGTCCTGGTCACTCCCATGATGTGGCTATAAATGAGAGCAGATTGGTAGGAAAATAGAGTGTTTATCTTAGGAGAGACTCAGAAGAGTGTGTCTTGTCTCACCCACCTAAGGCAAAGAGGGGATCTGAGTTCAATCTAAAAATACTTCAAAGGGGCAGGCACCAGGGAAAATAGAAAGAAAAAAACCCCCTTGGTTGCATAAGAATAAATAAGAATAAATTAACCATGAAATAATCTAGGCTGAAAACTGGAAGGTTTGTTGGTATTCGGGGGAGTTTCTCCTGGTTTTATATTCTGTTTATTCAGGGGAGGGAGATAAAGGCTGCTCTCTCTGCATCCCAGAGGCTGAATCTGGAATGTAATGACCAACATGTTCATGCCAACATCTCTGACTGTCCTGCTGCTGCTGGCTTCTGGCAGCAACATATAATTAATGTGCTTATGGATGATCCTGAGCCCTGCCCTGCACCCCTGACAGGTATCACCACCCTTCCATCCCACCTCCAGGGCTGCCTGGGGCTGGCTGCTGGAAGTGTCTTCAATAAGGTCAAGCACTGAGATGCAAAACCTCTCCTGCTCAGAAACCAAGAGATCTTGGGCCAACAGAGAAGCCAATGAAAGTGAATGGAGCAGTGTCACGGGAAGAGGGATGTGATGGCATTGATTTTCATAATCACTCTTGGCATTAATTAGATCAAATACTGTTTTTGATCTGTGATGGGTTTTTCAGCCAGCTTTCCTCCCGTGGAGCAGCATCCAGTCCCCACAGGGCCTGTACACGAGGTGAGTGGGACCCCAGGTGGCTCCAGCCCCTGGGAGATGGAGGTCTCTGGCACACAGATCCCTTGCAGCACCCACCCCATGGGTTACACTTGAGTTTTGCCTCGTTTGTGGGCCCAGTGGAGGGGTGAGGGCTGGCAGGGTGATCTGTGAAAGCAATGAGCACATCTCACACTGTGGGTGCCAAGTGCTGCTTGCACACATGAAACTGTGTGTTAACAGCTGAAATCTCACCTCCTTTTTTTTTTTCCCCTGCACCTTTATAGCTCTTGGCTTTTTCCCTGCCAGCTCTTTTCCCACCTACCACTTCCTAGCACATATCATATTGCAGTGTCACACCAATCACTTGGTGAAGGAACCCACTGGTGGGGACTGGGCAAAAGTCTCCCTAAAAAGAACTTGGCCTATTTTGGGTTTATCTCTTTTTCAAGAAAAAACTTTGCCTTGCTTCCTCAGTTATGATGGCATTTCCAGGTGTGTGCCAGGGTGCCACAGCAGCAGAGCTGGCAAACAAAGGCAAGGTGAGGTGCTGTGGATGGGCAAGGGTAAAACTCAGGGATGCTAATGTGCTGTGCAAGCCACTCTGAGGCCAGGAAGGTGATAGCACAGTTATTTCTCTTTGCCAAGCCACCATCTGATTTTGCAGCTGTGTCCCCAGCTTTGGTTCAAACCCTGCCAGCAGTGATATCCCAGCCAGAGCTCTCCCTCCCTGTGCTGCCACAGGCTCTGCAAGGGATCAGGGCAAAGGGGCTTTGCTGGAATGAATGAAACAGGAGTTTCCCAACTTGCATTAAGGTCCTCCACCCTAAATGGGGTTATCTTCCTTTTGTAGGAGCTCAGGTTCCTGGGGATAAGCCCTGCCACCCCCAGTCTTGATGGACTGGGGTAGCATCTTCCTGCTGTGCCAGCTCAGTTTGTGCCTGCAAAACATTTAAGCCTGAATGTTTACTCCCGCTGTAGGATTATGCAGGCAGCACTGTTATTCTGATGCAGCTCATCCCTTTACCCCCAGGAAAGCAGCCAGAGGAGGCTCAGATGGCTGGGGGAAGCATTTCATCCTTATTTTGCTATGATGCTGTGCTGCCAGCAAGTGGGACGGGGCTGGCCTGGGGCTGGGCCAGCACAGAGGCTCGAGGAAACAGAACAGTGGTGGATTTCATGTTCCCCCCCTGAATTTATTAACTGCACCCTCGGGGCAGGCTGGGGAGGGAGGGGGGGGGGGGGCAA
Organism: Chaetops frenatus; assembly: GCA_013400775.1. Lineage (NCBI taxonomy): Eukaryota > Metazoa > Chordata > Aves > Passeriformes > Picathartidae > Chaetops > Chaetops frenatus. The sequence goes on from VZTR01002689.1 coordinate 318,540, forward strand.
TCAGCTGTGCCCTGTGGATGAGGTGAGGATGAGCTGGGATCCCCTCAGGACACTGCTCTGCTGGAGCACCTCTCCTGTGAGGAAAGGCTGAGAGAGTTGGGATTGTCCAGCCTGGAGGAGAGAAGGCTTTGCAGAGACCTTACAGCACCTTCCAGTTCCTAAGTAAGGAGAGGGACTTTTTACAAGGGCATGGAGTGACAGGACAAGGGGGAATGGCTTCAAACTGAAGGAGGATAAGTTTAGATTGGACAGTAGGAGGAAATTCTTTACTGTGAGGGTGGTGAGACTGTGGAACAGGTTGCCCAGAAAACCTGTGGATGCTACATCTCTGGCAGTGTTCAAGGCCAGGCTGGATGTGACCCTGAGCAACCTGGTCTGGTGGAAGCTGTCCCTGCACACAGCAGGGAGTTTGGCTCTAGAAGAATCCTTCCCTTCCCTTCCCTTCCAACACAAACTGTTCTGTGATTCTCTGATTCTGTGATGCACTTTTTTTTAGGTGCCTGCAAACCCTCATTAACTCAGCAACAGCACGAACACACTGGAAAGCAGCTTGCAGGAGGAGGGCTTGCTCTGCCAGGGCTTTCTCAGGGCTGTCCTGCTTCCTGAAGCCTGTCAGAGTCGAGTTTAAGATGCTGTAGAAGTAGCAGGAGACTAAAGTCTCTGATAGATGCAAAAATAGCAAGATCAGAGAAAAATGCGATTGGATTTGGAGCAGCTGCTGGGAAACAGATCCTTTGCAATAAACTGGAATGCTCTTAGCACTTGATGTTTGTGCACTACAGTGAAAACATCCCTGGTACAGTAGGTTTATTTTAACTACAGAGGACACAACCTGTCAAATGAATGCACAGCTCCTGATTTGATGTAGTTCATTTTCGTGTGTGTGTTTTTTCTGCTCCTTGGCAGCTCTTGTGGGGCTTCTTGAGGCTGATTCACTTGTGCTTTTGGAAGGTGGGCTTTATGGGAAGCCACAGCTCCTGATCCCCACGTGGAGATGCATTATCAGACAGGATGGAAGAATAAGCAGGGCAATGATGGATGTTCATATTTGCCAGCTGAGCTAAAACACTGAAGGGGAAGAAAAAGAAAAAAGCTGTTCTAAACATTTTGTTTGATCTCAATCCAGATATCTGATTTCACTTCAGATAAACTGTGTATTTGTTAATATTTATTACACACACCCCCCTCATATGTAAGTTACATTTAATACACACTTGCTCTAGTATTTATAGTAAAGGATCACGTGTAAACTTTTGAAACACTGCTTCACAAAGAAAAGTTAATTAAAAAAAACCCCGTTAATGTTGTAGTCAAACTTCCCTTTGTCAGACAATCCTCCCAGCTCCCTTTTGCTTTAACCAGCCTGACATGCATCTGTGAACTCTTTGGATCCATCTGAATCTGCATTTTCAATTGCAGAAGCTCTGAACAAAGAGTTTCCTTCCTGCACTGGAGAGAGCTGCTCTGCATCCTCTGCCCCCAACGCCATCAGATGCCCCTGCTCCTCTCCTGCCTTTTGTTCTTGTCTGGGAAGCCTTTGCATCACTCCTTTGATACAGCAGCAATTTCAGAGTGTAATATAAGAAATCTCTGTTCTGTATTGAAGCACTTGGTGGTTTTAGGGGTGCAGCTGGGGCCTTACAGTGCTCCCTGCTCTTGGTTGAGCTCACATCTCTGAAGGGAAAACTTCTGCCTGTCCTCCTGCTGATTTCTGAAGGAGAAAATTAATAGGCATGGAGCCAACAGCTTTATAGAGGTGGGACTTTGTGACAGAAAGGGACTTTGGCGGTGCTGTGAAAGGAAAATTATTTCTATACAATTTAACATGAATCAATGTCTTTTGAAGATGAAAAAAAAAAAAAATCCACCACAACAAAACATCACCACCTGAGGACCAAAAAAAGGAAAATGTGTTTGCTTTTAGAGTGGGGGTAGTAGTGCTGTTCAGTAGTGGATGGTGGAGACTGATGTTGTCCCTGCCCAGACTGGAAGTGACTTCTCTGGTGGAGGGATCTGAGCAGAAGCAGGGCTAGGGGGGTCTGTAGGCATGGCTGAGGTAGGTGTAGGGCCCCAGACTGGCTGCCCTGTACTTTCATGGGTTGGTGTGAGATGCTTTCTAGAGCGCTGGCACAGAGGTGGAAAAGGGGGGTGGGCGGGCACTCATCTCTTTCCTCTTTGTCTGAAGGCAGCAGCACCTCTTCTTCAGGAACCCCCCTCCATGTGTAACTCTTCTCTCTGTGGGAAATGTACAGAGATGTGCCTGTGCTCAGCTCACCACACAGGGATTTGGGAGTGAACTTCAGCACCCTGTCAGGAGGGAAAAGCTTCTGCCACTCTGTGGACCCAACTCCATATTGTGCAGAGGACAAATCCACCTGGTGTCCAGCTTGTTCATCCCTTCTGTTACCTTGATATTCCTCTGATTAATTAGCTTTTCCTACGAAAATCCTACTCAGAACATAGCAAGCCAGGAGCAAGGAAGTGATTGCTCCTAGATACGTATCTAAATTGCTGAACTGGTACCAACCCAATAACAAAGGTGATTTTGACAGATGTTCCTACCGCAGGCAGAAACTCCAGCACTTTGAGGAGCAGAATAGCTCAGCCAGCAGGGATCAGACTGCAAAATTAATGATTGATTCTCAGTTCTATATTTATTTTAAGGTGTCACCTTCATTTTGCTTTCCCCTGTTCCTACCAGCTCGGGGATAACTGGGTACAGAGGGAGTGACTCTCACTCAGGGAACAAAACCATAACAGCCTCTTCCAGCATCATCCACAGACCTTGGGAAGCACCATGGAGGCACAAGGTCCTCAGGCCCCAGGAGCAGCTGCTGAGGGGTGAATTTTAGAGGGAAGAGATCTCAGCTGGACAGATGCAGTGTGTTCACAGGCAGAGAAAGATTTTCTTTTAAATTTGATTTATGATAAGTGGAGAAAGGGCGGGACTTCCCAAAGCAGCTAAGGGAATTAGGTGCCTGATTCCCATTGATTTCCCTCTGACAGAGATTAATGCACTGTTTTCCACTTTGTGATGTACCCAGATGTGTTGGCAGGGCAGGATAATACATCCATCAGTGACTCATCTGTCTGCTTGCTAACTCCCATGAACGGCAGCAGGATATTTTACATTAGGCTCTGGATCAGGTTTTTGTCTGCTAATCATATTTTGGGTCACGCTGGGTTGGTTCTCTTTCTTTTTGGTGACTGCAAGGTGTTTTTGCAGGGGTTCCTGGGGCACTGCACCAACAGTGGGCAAGGCTGATCTGTGGAGTGGCTTTTTTCATGGGGTGAGGCAGCAGCAGGTTTTGGAGAGGGGAACATCTCCGGTTCATTTTCATTTCCCCAAATTCACAAGAATCGCAGGAAGAATAATTGGACTAAATGATATTTTCCAACCACCTTAGGCACTTTGCTGAGGCTGCATTTGCATGACAGAGCTTTTTATTTTCCACCTTCTGATACTCAGCAGGAGAGGGACATTATTGTCACTAGAATATTCCCGATTCAGTGAAATTTGAGTGGGCTAATTAAATAATGTAAAAACCTTGCCAAAGCCCCACAGTTTTGTGTGAAAGGGAATGGCACGGTGTCCCCTCTCTTTATTTAAGTGGCAGGAGAGGAAATATGTGAGTCTAATGAAATCTGCAAGTTCCTGTGGCTTATTCTGAGCAAAGCAACCTTTAGCACTATTTGCATTATTAATATCCCAGATGGGCAAACTGGCTGATACTTGACACCAAATAAAAATCACGTGGGAAAATTTTATTAACTTCTTCCTGTTGTCTTGGTGAGATTCGTCCTCAGTCTCAGGGAGTGAACACTGCTCCTTGAAAACATGCTGGAAATGGTGAGAGCTTTCTGTCTGTGTGACTTTCATGCTCTGTTTGTTTAAGGACTGGAAGTTTTGGCCTTGGAAGTTAATACCCAGCTCCCTTTCATGACAGTTGACTTTGGATGGGGCTCGTGTTGCTCCAGGTCTTTCTAGAGAGGGATGTGAATTTCCATCTTGGCAAAAGGAAGTAACCAAAACTCTCTTCCCACCACAGCACCACAGTTTTTTGCTTTTTAGGGAAATTCAAAGTATTTGCATGCTCTTCATTGTCTCTGCTACCTCACAGGAGGTGCCTGTGGACTTGTGTGGCGCATCTAGAAACACTGCTATGCCCAGGCAGGAACCATCAGAGAAACCTCAAGCACAAATTTACAAATAGCTAATGAGGATCCCAAGATTTTCCAGAGGGTAGATGTGGGGCCATGCCCCACCCTGGTGTGTTAGGTAACCCTATGGAGAAGTGATGCTATCCAGAGCTCCTTGCTATCCAGAGCTCTGCATTAGGAGCCTGGCAGGTTAGATTTGCACTAAGAAGATGTCTCATGGTTTGGTGGTTTGCTGTGTTTTTTTTTCCTGTACAACATGTGAGATGTGGCGAGAAGAAATGCTCGAATCATTCTGTGCCCAGACTGCTGTTACAAGTGAGTGCCTGAGGCTGAATGTTTCTGAGTGATTTCACTGTCCAGTCAGGACTGTTGATTCTGCTCCATCAGGTGCTGGCAGCTTGCTGGATGTGCTAAGAATTGCTGGGCTTTTAAAAGGCCTTTAATATATAGTCTGTCCTTGCCAGTGCTCTGAGAAACTTTGTGAGGTTCCCAGGAGGTCAGACAGAGCTTGGAAATGTCCTGAAATATTTGTCCCAAAATCTTTGCTGGAATAAGAGCTGCTCTTCTGGTTCCACGTCCTGTCCAAGCAGGCTCTGTAGCTGCCTGCCAGCCCTCCGAGGCCCTTGGCTGCACAGTGTGTGTGTGCTTGCCTTTAAATGAATGAATAACACTGTTAAAGCCAACAAGGACATCCATGTGCCTGCCACTTGGTTTGTTTTATGCTCTGCTCTCAGTTAGGGTTTGATGTTTTATCAGCCTCCCTTTCGTGCTTCTGCAGCCTCGTCCCTGCTGCTGTGTCTGCTCCGAGCCCCTGCCCTCCCTGTGGGCATCCCGGGGTGGGCAGTGCATCCCTCCCTCCCTCTCTCCACCATCAGCAGGGCCCCCCTCTGCCTTCCCTGCTGCAGGACACTCTGGGCAGTGCAAGGGAAGAGTGAGCACCACCCCTACTGCTCCCCAGCTCCAGCCAGTGACCACAGAATTCAGAGACCAGGGCATGGCTGGCAGTGCAAACGTGATCAGAGGGGAGCTGATGAGCTGAAGAGAAGCACTATGGAAACTGCAGCAGCTGCAGGTTGAGCTGTGTGTAAAAGTTTGCAGGGATCCTGCTTCTGGCCTCTTCCTGAACCTGGCAGTCATCTTGAGGAGTCACATAATTCCCTTCCATAGGTTACAGAAACTTCTTGGTGCCCTGTATCACCCAGGATTTATTTTTTCTTTTTTAAAGTGTAAATGCAAAAGAAAAAGCTCAGAGGAGGCTGAGCAGATCAGCAATGCTGAAGTAGCTGCAACAGCAGTTTCTTGCATAACCCACCCCAGGAAGCTGCCTGAGCTACAGAGGGGGCAAGAAAATCCTTGCAGTCCCTGCCAGTCTGACCACTTGACTCTGGGCACAAGTTTAACTCCAACAGACTTGGAGGCTGAAGGAAAACTTTTTGCCCTAAAGCTCCCTTCTCTGCTGGGCTGGTTCTCATCCTCCCCTTTTATGTGCTTTCTGCTATTTTTATCTGGCACACAGGTTTGCTGAGTAAGAGTGCCCTCAGTCAGTAGTAATCAGCAGCCTCCCCAATCGTGCCTGGATAAATAGAAGTGTAACAAATGACCCAAATGGCAGAAGAACTGGAAAACTTCAGTGACTGCTCACTGTGAGAGGGTGCATCACAGCCACCAGAGCCATTTCTGCTAAACTCAGGCTAAAAATCCCAGGGCAGATGCTATTTATGTTGTACAGCACTTCAGAGGCAGCCCTGCAAGAAAGCAGATAGAAATGAAGGTCAGACCAGGCCTTTCAAACACTGCATTACTTAAATGGCTTTTCCTGCCTCAGCTGTCTTGCTCTGAGATTAGCCCAACTCCAAATGAGGAGGGTTTTTTTCCCTGTCACAGTAAATCCCATGCATATTTCTGTGCTGGTTCTGAGGCTGGGGGATGCAGAGCTATCCTGTACATTTCCAAACAATTCCTCAAGCTGACCACTTGGCTGGGAAATCCCTTCTGAAATAGTCAACGATTACAACATCTCCCCAGAGTGCATCAATCCTTTGATCTCCTTGGTGTTTGAAAAAACCCAGCAACTCATTTTCTAAATTGCTGTCAAGTCTTTAATTTTTTAGATACCTAAATCTGACATGTGAACACACCCATGTCTATAGCATAACCTTGGTTTCTCTGAATTTATGAGAAGCTTGGCAAAATTTGAATGATTGAGTTACTAAAATAACTTTCAGTGTAATTACCATGCATTTCCTTCCCAGCTACCAGGGAAATTGGATAATTGAAGTTCAGGTGATGGAGGTTGCATGGCTCTTTGTAAAAGCACAGAGTGTCCACTGTAGCTCTTTGAAGAAACCTCATTAAAATCAACAGAGCAGAATATAGAAACACTGTTAATGGTTTGGGAATACTTCTGCTCTTCTGTGTCCAGTTTTTTCTGATGGACTGGCTGGAAGACTGGCTGGGTGCTGGTGAATGAGGGTTGGGTTGCAGAGGATGCTGCATTCAGTGCAGGCCAGGGATGCTGCAGTGGCTGTCTCGAGTGTTTGCACCTCCTGGCACTCTGCAGGGGCAGGGACCAGACTCTGCATTTTCAAAGCAAGTGGAAACCCAGATTTAGCACCCCATGGGTTACAGATTTAATCCAGTATAACAGAGAGCAGCATGTGGCCCATACTTCAGAGCTATCGGGGGTTCTCATGTAATAAAGCAGTGGCACAGACCTGAATGCCTCAGAAACCATCTTTTCCTGACTCTGCCCCACCCTGACAACTGTGTGCCACAAGAATGGCTGCACCCTGGGTTAAAATTGCACTTATCAGCAGATAGGTTAACTCAGCACTTTCACAGCGTTTGTAATTTGAGTGCCTTGTAAAGACCTCCCTGTACCAAAATGAGCATGTCCTTGACCTATTGCTATTTAGGTAGATTGCCAGATTATACATTTAGTTATTTTTTCCTATGCTGCCTTGAAGAGCTGTAGAAAGAGCCATCCCTCCATCAGCTGAGTGAGGCACCCCATAGATCTCTGTTCCAGGCTCTCAGCAAACTCAAGGAAATTTCTCTGCATCACCTGTATTTGTTCCACACTTTCAGCTTTTCTTTGGAAACAGAATTTCTGGAGGCTTTTTAAGACATTTGAGACACTTGCCTGTGCCCAGCTTCCATATCCTGAGCAGAGAAAGGTGGGAGGCACCGGTGCTCCCTTTCACCAAGTGTCAGAGAGGACTGAAAGATCTTTTTTGGGTCAGAACAAAATAGGACGCCCACATGAGCACAAGGGAACTGTGCAAATGCTGGATTTCTATTTTTTTGTTCTTTGGCCAACTGTGAAGGAAGCTCAGGTTAGATCAATTCAAAGTAGCTTTTTTAAAAGTATTTTTGCAAGGTGAAATATTAAGCAAAATATTTTGTTTTACTGAGAATATAAAGCCTGACTGCTCTGGTACTTGACTTTGTTATTTTTTCATTATGAAGCTTGAAGCAAAGCCATGTATTTCATGCCTGAATTTCCAAGAATTCCACTCCCCTAATTTTTATTTTTTTTTAATTTGGAACATGCCCAAGAAGTTCAGTCCAAGCTAATAAAATCTGGCCATCTTGAGAACTTCACTTTTTTAAAAAAAGTCTTTTTGCACCTTAATATTTCTGTCTGGTTTTCCCATGTGGAGCTCCCTATCTTACGCCCCCAAGTCTTGCCTCTGGCACCATGTCCCATGTGAAAGCTGTGGGTGAACTGACATTTGTGTTGTCAAGTGTGACTTTGGCTTGAAGAGTGTCAGGTCCTTCAGGATGGTCTCCTGTGACAATTCAGGGCAACTTCCCAGAGACCAGGAATTTTCTGAATAACAGAAGGACTAAAAAATGTTGGGAGGGACAAACTTTTAGGCTCTGATCTACATAACCATCATAGTGACAAGCCTGTGTGTTGCTTACTTTCTCTTATTTTGCCAGCCAAGTGTGATATCAAATCCAACTGGAAAAAAGAAAAAAAACCAAAAAATCGAAGAGCTCAAGTCCCAGCTCAGATAACAGTTATGAAGTAGAATCAACTCAGCCTGAGCTAGGACCGCACTTAAATGTGCTCCCAGCCTTAATCAGGTGCTTAAACTGGATCTAAGAATGGCCCTGAAAATGCTCATGTGTGTTCCAGAGCTGAGTTTGTTACTGTCCCAAAGGTTCCCATGAAAGCTGTTGCCTCCCTGGGTAAAGAGACTGAGCCCAGTGCACAGTTCCCAGAAATGTAAAAACTATAGTTAAATAAAATGGTAATAATTGGATTTATGTCATCTAAATACTCTTTGGTGTGAAATCTCCCATCTGTATGTGGGTGAAACGATTTCTTTCATCTTTGCATAAAACCAAGAAGTTATAAAAATGAGAAGGTATAAACATATCCTTCAGCAGCAAGTGTTGTACTGAATTGGCAATTCCTCTGCAGCTGAAGGGAAAAAGATGTTGAATATTACTATACTGTAGTGTACACATTAGTGGAATATTATACAAAACCAGTGTTCACTGTTCTGCATTAAATAGAGGTATATGTGCATTTAAATAGGCACATCATGGCTCGGCTTTATTGCCCCAGTATTTTATTTATCTATCACAAGCTTATTTTTACTGCTGACAAATATTTTCTGTGTAGTTTGAAATTCAAAAGAAATAGTCACACACAGTCATTAATGTTTAAAGTCACAGGATATTATTTAGTGTAGTGCTAGTTGTATTATATTATACATTATGCATTAAATACTTTTTGGTGGTACACTTATTAAATACAAATTGAGGCAAACCAATCCCTCAGTGGAAACAGACCTGCCAAATAAGTATTTTCTTTTTACTTTCAATCTGACATACAAATGAAGATCTTTTGGATTTCAAATCTGGTGCTGTTTTTACCCCCCTCTCTCCGTTTCCAGTGTGGATTTCCAGGGCTTTAGGGACTTGTTAAGGAAAGATCAAACATAATATATATATGTATTAATGCATGAAACGGATATATTTACCTCACTGGGGCATTGAGAATTAATTAGTCACTGATTGGAAAGTGGTGCAAAGTGAAAACCACTATCTGAGCACTCGATGCTGTTTTTCCTTTGCATGTGCAGCTGGGGATGGAGGCAGCCAGAGCTGGTGCCATGGATGTGCCTGGGTGTGGCTGCAGCCCCAGCCCAGCCTGGCAGCCCTGGCTGAGCTCTGCACAGTGCAGCTGCTGGGGCTTGTCAGGTGCCTTTCCTGGGCTGCTCAGCTGTGAACGCTCCTGATGAAGCAGCTGTGCCTGCAGCCCCTGCAGTGTCCCCAGAGCCTGGAGCTGGAGGGGCTGCTCCCTGCTCAGCCCATGGAACTGCTGGGTTTGAGCACAGGGGCAGCCCCAGGATCCCCCAGGCTGCAGGAATGCCTGGATCCCAGTCACACCAGGAGGGTAAGAGCAGAGAAAATGTGAGAGAATGGCTCCCCTCAACAACTCCAGCCCCTAACAGGGACTTCCCAAGCCTTATTTACCACCCTGAGATTTATTTTCTGTGGACCTGTCCATTCTTTCATTCTTCTCTTGAATCCAGGTAAACCCTCAGCATCCCCAGGGAAGTCCTGCAAGGAGCTCCTAGATTTCTTTTTTTTTTTTTTTTTAAAGGAAGACCTATTTTTTGTTTGTTTTGAACCTGCCATCCACTGCTTTGATGCCATCTTGTTCCTGTGCTGTGGAAGGCACTGAGACATCAGTCCCTGCTCACCCTCTCCACAGCTCCTGAGCTTCTAGACCCTTATCACACCCCCCTGTCCTTCAACTCCCAATGTGAGAGGCAAGACAAATCCTGCTTGGCTGTTTCTGCTGTGGGTTAATTTCCCTGAACTTTTCTCTGAGGACAAGGCCCATTGAGCCAGTGCTGAGGGATGGAGAGCTTGGTAAAAATGAACTTACAAAATGTGAGTTTTTCTGTAAAGCCTTGGGGAAGGTGAGAGCTCTCATCCCACTGGGAGGGGAAGGGGAGGCACCAAGCTTGGGAAGGAGATTTTTTGTAGCTAGGTCAGTCTGTTGAATTACTGCTCTTGTGTGAATTTTTGTTTCTGAATGCCGGGGCAGGTATTAGGATATTGGGATTGTAATTAGGAGGCAGGACAACCAGGGGTTTTATGTATGTGTCTTTTGTTATTTAAATCTTCTACATGCAGTCAAAGCAAGCTCTGGAGCTGTCTGTGCTGGCTTTGCAGCTCTTGTCTAAGCAGTGAAACCCATTTCATGGAGACTCTGGGGTCTCCCAGCTGTCACAGCCCCGTGCTGGAACAGGGGAACCAGAAAAGCCTCTCTACCTCCTCCAGCTCAGTTCAGCAAATGTCATTTGGGTTTTCATGTGGGCTGGAGGATGGGGCTGTGTTGGATGGGGTCACAGATTTCCAGTGCATGCCCAGGCATACAGGCAACAAGTCTCAGACCATCTCTAGAGAGCAGAGAATGCTGCAAAATCTGAAAAAAAAAAAATCAAAGAAATGAAGGAAAACATTAAAATAAAGAAAAATAATAGATTTGTGGGATTAGAAACACACTTCTTAGGCAGCCTTTAACCCCTTAATTCACTGCCAGTGCCCTCAGACCTTGCACGTGAACAGAAAGCCTGACTTTGAGAAGCATGGCACAAGGGGGTGGAAGGCTGGGCTGTTGCCATCAGCCCCTCAGAGCAGCTGAAGCTGAGCAGGGCTTTCAGCCCTTGCAGAAGCAGCCGAGCCCCGGGGTGATGCTCAGCCCTGACCAAAACCCAGCTCCTTCCTTCTGTGTGCTGAAAACAGCCCAGTAAAAGGCCACTTTATAGAGCCATGCTGAGGCCTGCCCTGAACCCCCACTGGAGTTCCTTGACACGACGTTTTCCCTTCCCTTGGGGACAGATAAAAGCAATTTTCCACCCGTTCCAGGTGGGCTGAGGGCTGCTGTGGGAGAGCGTGCCCGTGTTTCAGTTCCAGGCGTGGCTGCCAGGGACTCCCCACACTCTGGTGCATTTCAGCTCAGACCCCTTGGACACATCCTGAGCACACAAGCAGCATTTTCTCAATTTTGCTCTTTCTGCTTCGGCGGCAGACGGATTGAGCAGCGGCTAATTCCTCTTTCTGTGGAAGCAGACCAAACCTCAGCGCCCAAATCTCTCATTAAACAAGCAGATTTACTGCCTTCTAATTTCCTATAGATTTTGCATTAGCCTCTTATCTGCTGTGCCTCCCCCAGCAGACTGGATGGGTCTGTTCCCCATCCGGGTGGCAAACTTTAAGCACATTTACAGGGCGTGGTGGCTGCTGGGGGGCATTGACTGCTGACTTTCGTAGGTGAGGGGACAAGCTGTAGCTGCCATAGAGGAAAACCTCCAGGTCTTGGGCTCATTTTATCCAAATCTGTCAGACTTAACATCTTTGTCTGCATGTAATTAAAAAGAGGACGTGAGAGGACAGGGAAGTCAGTGGATAGCAGCAGCACAGACTGATGGGGTGACTATTGAGACAACCAAGAGGAAGAGAAGAAAACCAGGAAGAAAACATTAAAAATAGCTCCTGTTTTTAGGGCCACATAGGGCAAGCTCTATACAAATTGAAGGGAGGCTCATAAATCCATGAAAACTACTTACAACACCATGAGAACAGGGGCAGTATAATATTTTCCCTTGCCACTTCAGCCCCCTGTTCTGAGGAAAGGGGGTGGATGGCGAATGGGGTCAGCCAGACAGCGGGATGAGGCGCTGGGAGGGGCTCAGGAGAGGTGGGTTTGCTGGGCCAGCTGCCAGCAGAAGCTGGCTGTGGTGCCTGCGGCAGCGGTGGGAGCAGCAGCAGAAGGGGATGCCTGTGCTGGGCTGGGCGCTGGAGCAGCGCAGGCAGTGCGGATGGGCAGGGCAGCGGCTCCTCCTTGCTGGCCTGGCAGCTGCCTGCTCGGCCTTCAGCCCCATCTGACCCCGCCGAGAGCTTAAATTCAGCCTCCTGCTGTCCGTTGGGAAGAAACCATGTGAAAACAGCGGTGTTGCGAGTCAGAAAAGAGTCTGTTTACATCTTTGGTAGAGTAGATGAAAGCACCCAACCAGCCCTGTTTATTTTAGCAAGTGTTTTATGGATCGTCCAGAATTTTCATTAAAATGTTGTTTTAAAATTTTCTTCTCCTCTTTCTGAATCAGGAGACAGTGGGAAGCCAAGGAGACCCTCCCGAGACCTGGTGTGGAGTGTCTAACAGGGTAATTAACTCACGTTCTCTAGGAAACTCTCCTTCAAGTCTCACAACTTCAAAGGAAAACGCCCCAGTACCCCCGGCTGCAGGGTGTCCATGTCTTGCTGTCTGACATTTGATGCAAAGGAGATTCATTCTCCCACATCCATGCTGAAATTCCCCAGATACTAATCAGCGATCTCAACGTTTTCAGCTTGAAATGATTTGTGTGAAAGCCATTAGACGGTAGGAAGTGGGGTGTATGAGACAGTTCTCGCTCAGCCTTTCCAAAGAGGAAGTAATTTTTATTTGCATTCCTCGCCTGGTGACATTTAAGATTTTTGTCCCCAAATTTTAAGCAGTAGAGGGAACTGGACCACCCTGTGCTTCAGCAGTGTTAGAAACAAAATCTGGTTGTTGAGTGTTTGTGTGTTGTCTTAGACCTGATGTTCCATGCTGAGATGTCTTCTTTAGTGGAAATTAAATAACATACAGTTGCCCCTGTCTACAAGGCTCATTACTGTCTGTCAGTTCTGACCATTATATCCACTTAAAATACCACAGGGAGAACTTATTGGGATTCTTCTGATATACTATTCCTCCAAAAGTCAATCAAAAACCAATCTAGTGCACTTAAGGCTTTTACTGCTTTGCTGAAGACAATCTCCCAGTATCGGCTAATCTGCACAGCCTGCTCCCATAGCACAATGATTTTTGAGGCCATGTGAGAAGAGATTACCTGCCTGTTTGTAAATGAGAATAATGGCTCACTTTCCCCAGGCTCTGGGTGTGCCATCAGAGGTGACAAACACAATTACTCCTCCTTCTCCAACCAGAAGGGGGGAAAAAACCCAAGTGCAATGAGTTTGTTGAGCTGTGCCATAAATTCAGAAAGTTGCTGGGTGGGAGGGAACCATCAGTGGGATCAGCTGGTCGGGGAGGTGAGCAGCAGGCAGTGGAGCTGAGTTATTTCCCCGAGGTGCTGGTATGTGGGGCAGAGTCCAGCGTGGGAGGGGAAGGGTTTGTTTTCAGAGCAGCCAACAGTCCCAAAGGGTCCCGAGCGCTTTGCTCTGCAGTCAGGGCAGGCAGCCGGGGAATCGGGAGCAGCAGAGGCACAGCAGGGTGCACGGAGAGGGACAGCCTGCCAGAGCAGGGGGACAGACCTGAGCGATGCTTCCTGCAGATGGGGGGGATGGATGGACAGATGGACAGGCACAGCACTGTCCGGTTAGAGGGCCGGAAGAGTTAAGAAAATATTGTGTCCCTATTGAGGCTCTGTGAACTTCTAGGACACTTCTCAGGAGTGGAGCAGCACCCTCCCCATCACAGAGATGGGGAAACCAAGGCAAAAAACAATTCAGCAATTAGTACAGATAATTTAGAGAAAACGAAAGAAGATAGCAGAGGGATTCTTGCTCCCTGTCCTGTTTTAGTGAAAATAGTGTTCCTTTGCTCCCTCAATTTAAAAGTAAGTTTCACTTCTAAATTTTTCAAGACATGCAGTGTCCCTGAGGGTTGTGTACTGGAAGTCAGCATCAGTCTGGCTTCCAGATGACACAGAATGAATCATGGATCCTCTCACTATCCATAACCCAGGCATTCTGGCACTGCTGGTGCTCTCACTCACCCTGATGGGCTTAGTGCCTTTGAGGAGAGACAGCCCCCACTCTGTTCCCTTCCTCTTCTAGCCCTGTCATAAAGCCAGGGCTCTCCTTCTGTGCCAAAACTCCCAGTTCAAGCATCAATTTATGCATATTTTGTGCATAACTGAGGTATCCTCTGCACAGCTGTACAGAGCTGTACACAGTTGTACAGTTGTACATCTGAACAGAAGGCAGATTTCCCCAAGTATAGCTTGTACTGAGACAAAGAAGTGCAGTGGTGGGGCTTAGGACAGCCTGAACACCAGTGTTCTGTGGGTACAGCAAGGGTGTGTTGGTCATTTGGTTGTTAGAAATGACTGGTGTCCTTCACATACTCCTTGGGTTTCAGGGAAGCCACTCTCTGCCAGAGAATGACATTTCTTCCTTTCCTGAGCTCTGTTCTGACAATTTTCATGTCATGTTGTGCATGTACTCTGTTAGCACATTTAGTGGTGTTTGAATGTGTTAGGGAGCTGGACACTCACTGTGATGTTCCAGGGCCCCATTTTTAATATCCAGGGCTTAATATCCAGTTTCTGTTTCTCTTTCCCTTAGATGAACCTGGAATCACCCTCTTTTAACTCAAGGTGTAGTTTCCTTGCCATAGGGTTTTTTCTAGGGGACAGAAAGGCACAGAACAAATGCAGTGTCACCTGAGGTTAAACTGCTGCAGACCTGCCTTCAGAGTCCTTCCCTCACTGCTGGCAGGGATGGGCTGCATTAGACCACAGCATACTTTGGGAACAGAGAGGAAAGGACTCATCTTACCTGTTCCTTGGTTTCCTTAGAGGTTTGTTGAGTAATGTTTCCTATTTCTCATGATTTAACCATAAGTCTGAACATTAGGATACTTATTTCTCTAGTTCCATCCTGGCCATACTGTTATAAAGCCTCATACTTGGCATTATAAAATATTAAACACACTGACTTTTGTGACACTTGCACGTGATACCATTTTGGAAGCACAATAAAGAGATGGTTGTGTTCCAGATGGTTCAATGATAAATGTGGCTCCTAATTTGAGTAGCACCTCTCAGCCCCTGTAGAGGTTTTCCCCTCCAGGTGTGTGCCCTGGGGAGCAGCACGGCAGCAGCAGCCCTGGCAGCAGGTGGGGGGTGAAGAGCTGCAGCCCAGGCTGCGCTCGCAGTTCATCGCTGCGGCTCTGCTGCCTTCAGCAGAGCAGGCAGAGCAACCGAGCTGCCTCCCTTCCTCCCCAGCCTGGGGGGAAGTGTCTGTGTCTGAAGCTAGCCAAGGGGGACACTAATCACTCCTGTCCTGCTGATTACTCAAAAGCAGAGGTTGACTCTCTAAGCTTGTGATTTTGCATGTCCCTGCATGGACGCAGCGTCTGACAGCGCGGCAGAGTTTGATGTGTTTATCCACGGCTCCCTGGGACACAGAGAGTGTGTTCCTCTCCTCCCCTTCTGTTTTATGGATGAGGAGTGGAGCAGAGATGCTAAAGCTCAGCCTGACTGTCTTGACAGAAGCCATCAAAGAATTCCACAGCAGAGAAAGGAGCCTGTCACCAAGTGTTTCTCCTCCATACAGAGAAGCCCTGCAGCCCTGGCCATAGGGCCACGGTGAGCACCAGGAAAGGCTCCAGGAAAGGCTCCTTCTGCATCTGGGGAAGCATCTCCCTGCTCAGAGATCACCTACCTGGAGTTCATGTCCCAAGTGCTCCCATCCTGGTCCCCCCACGTGGGATAGGTAATGACCTCATTACATCCTTTCCACCATCTTCAGCACATTCTGCAGGGAAAGGTGCTGCCACTGCTCTCTGCACGATGCAGCCAAGTCCAGCTGTTGTAAATGCTTAACGAGGCTTAACTGGGTGGTCACATGTTGGGTTTGAACTGCTAAAGCCTGCATTTGCAGCTGAAAACTTAAATAGTGTAAAAATTCTAAAGTGACTCATAGAATGACTAACATGACATCTGTATAGACTTCAGGAGACATTTTCTAGCCTTTTCATACACAATCACGGATTAATTCATCAGTTTGATAAAATAAAATGTAATTAATATATTTCTGTCATGTATCTCCTTGCAGTCAGAATGATAAAATATTCACAAGAGAGGTGGCTTGGAAACACGAATTTGATGAAGATGATTTAAAAAGAAAGAAACTTTAATTAAAGTCTAGAAAGGTCATTGAGTCCTACCATCAGATAATGGTGAAATGATAAAACAGATGGCAAACGTCCCCAAGAAGAAGAGAAGCAGTGGTCTGGAAAAAAAGAAAAGACCTACTGCTAAGAAAGTAAAACTCAACTCAGCACAGCCATTGCTTTAACAGCCTGGGGAACAGGAAGAGATGGCCAGGCAATTTGGACTTTTTGACTGCTATTAAAAATATTTAACTTATAGAGAAGAACACTGTATTTAGATTTGTCTCAGTCATTCCATGCATTTCTGTTTTTCAGATGCAGTGTGGCAGAGGAAGATCCTCTGGTGTCTCCAGAGAGAGCAAACCTGAGTTGATTTGAAACCTCATTCCAGAGGAAATCTAAAAGTGAGGACCAGCTGACCCAGATATTCTTAGATAACTGTTCAGAGCTGAAGCTTGGAGTCAAGAGGTCCTATTGGCAACAGATATCTCTGTGCCTTAGTCCCACTGCTGGATGAGCTGTGTGTGCTTGGGAATGGCTGTGGACTGGAGCATGGCAGGGTCATCCCAGGGGGCACAAAGACCAGGGCCTGACACCTCAAATTAACCTTCTCCTCGAACAAAAAACCTTTACTTTTTTGGAAGACTATGGGCTGGGACAAGAATAGGAAAATTAAGCAGATGAGGAAGCCCTAAGACCACAGTGAATGCATAGTTTTTGGCTGAAAAAGCAGAGATATCCAGCTCAGCCCATGGCTTAGATGTTATCTTGCATGTTGTAGGATTATGTGACCGGGTGTAATGCAATATTTGTGGGGAGGAGTTGTGTAATGTATGTGGCAACATGGTGCTATGAAGGTCTTATATCTTTGCTGTCTTTGAGGGGAATAAGGAGATTTCAAAAAACCAGAAAACGGGAGTATTTTTACTCGCCCTGTGATTACTATTAAGTGTGGGCTGCTGCTTCTCCCGAAATCCCTCTGCTGCTTCCAGAGCCTTGTTCAGGTCTGGCCATTAGGGAAGGCCAGGTTCAGAGTTGCTCATGCAACCCTAATTCACCATGATATCATCTTCACTTATGCTGTCACAATCTATTTCTTCCACCAAAGCCTGTCTCAGCTGAGGCAGAGGAGGGATGGTGCTCACTTGCTGAACAGCTATTGCAGACTCTTGGCTCCTTATTGCTCCACACTCAGCCCCAGGCACGAGCTCCTGTTGGCTTTAAACTCTCTGGGTTTTCTCTCGTGCCCATTGCTGCCAGGTGAGTAATGGAGGGATGGGGAGATATTAAGAGGAGAGGCTGAGTACCTGCCTGCAGTGCACCTGAATTGTCAGAGTACTTCACCTCCCACAGCTCCCACTGTCCTGTGGTACCTGACCTGTGCTGAGCACATCCCCAGTGGTGATCACACCCTGATCCTAGACAGATCAAATGGATTTCTCTTCTCCTCCCAGCTCTGTAACCTTGCAGAGAGAGGAGGCAGTAAATGCTCTCCTTGGCTGCCTGGCACTGACTCGCACCTCAAACACGTTTGTTATGGTGAGCAATGCTGCTGTGGAGGAAATGTCAAGTGGCTACGTAATGAGACATGCCAACAAAATATATATACCCCAAACAGCATTCCCAGGGTCTCATGCTTCACAAACAGAACAGCAGGGCACTTTGCAAAGGCATCTCATTGATTTCAGCAGAGGACAGGTTTCTCTCATCATCTGAGCCAGCCTTGATGCTGCCGACTATCAAACGGCATCCTTGGCACCTGTCTCAGGCTCTCAGCAGGGCTAGGTGCCATTTAAAGTGATGGTCTCAGACATTTGAATCACAGATCCTTCTCCCACATTGTAGATAAAAGCAGGTGAAGACAGGCAAAACTAAGCTGTGACACAAGCTACCTGTCAGGGTGGGCTGAGGGAGGCAAACAAGGTCATCCACACAGCTCCTCTGCCCGGTGTGATCCCCCCCAAAGCAGAGCTGGCTGAACAGGTTGTTACTCCCTGAGCTACCATATTTCTCATATAATCTTCTTCAATAATTAAAACGTTAACAGAGAGAAACAACAACTTGCAAGGATGTTGGGGGCTGTAACCTGGTAGACACAGATACCTGCACCCCACACAGGAGTCCTGCTAATTGTGGCCGGGTGGGCAGCACTGCAGTAAAATTAGTCTGTGAACTTCAGCTGGAGCCTGGTTCATAGAAGTGTCTTCAAATGTCCCCAGGAGAGCTCTGCACCCTCTGACCCAGCACCCTCTCTCCTTTCAATCATCTCTGTGCTTCAGCATTGCTTCTCTATTTCAGTAAACTGAAAGACCAAAGCAGTTTTAATGTGCAGTGTTTTATTTGTATAACTGGATGTGAAAGATCAAAGGTGGGCTGATAGGGCTGCTCTTTTCCCTGACATCCCCAGCATCCCTTTGGCTAGCTGAGATCTTAAAGGCAGATGACAGCATAGACCAAACTCTCTTGGTTATCTTGTGGGCACACACTGGATGAACTGAGGCAGACAGAAACCAGATCTACATGCCTCTTTCTTTTCTCTTTTTGAAGGAAAATCGTGCTCCCAGGGAACAGGGATCTAACACAACAGAGTTGGATGTACTTTTTTTTTTTTTTGTTTTCAATAGCAATTAGTTGAGTTTCTTTTGGTTGGTCTTTTATCTGTTATCTCATGTCTGCTACATTTTCCAGAAAGTTTCTTTGATTTACAGTGCATTATGGATTCTAAAGGAAATAACTTCCCTTCCTTTTGCCTATTTAAATTGGTTAATATGTTTAAACATTTTCTTGCCCTGCCAAAGGCACTATAAAAGAAGGGCTTTTGCTGTGGTGTCCTTGGGGCAACTCACTGCTTTCATGTACGTACCCAAGTGTGCATAGTTTCCCTCTATCACTTATAACATTCCATCACCTGAAATGGGTCGTTTAGTTATACTTCTGTGCAAGAAAAAAAAAAAGATTTGAAAGCTGTTGCTGAAGGGATCTTTTTGTCATTTTAACCCCTGGCTAATGCTCTTAAAGAAAACAAGACTTACTGTTATTGTATTCTAAAACACAACCCTTATTTCAGAATTACAGCTGGGGAGAATGAGCCAGAAGTTCTGGGATTTTGAGGAAAGAAAGTTGAAAATTAGCTAATTTTTTGCAAATTCCCCCTCATCCTCTTTGCAGATCCCCTTCATGTGACAGGAGGAATAAAAACATGATTTGCAGGAAATTTCAAGTGGACTTCAAAAAAAAAAAAAAAGGTTTTTTTCTCTGTAAATGAATGACAAATGCCGTTTGAGGTAGACTTCAAAAGAAAATAAAGTGGGCACCCTTCCGCAGGTGTTCACACCTGCAACACGTTTCCCAGCACGAGTGACTCATCTCCAGCACAGCGGGAGAATTTGTCCCAGATAAGAATGGGGGGGATCAGCCCCCTCCAAAGGCCATTTGCATCCGAAAGGGACAGATCCCTGTGGGGTCCGGCTCGGCTGAGAAGCAGGGGGACAAAGGATGCAGAAAGGCTCCCTGCCGGGGGCTGCGCAGCACCTGCCCAGGTGGGGCCGAGCAGCTCCTCCTTCAGTGCTTCAATCACTCGCTAATGGCTTTCAGGCACAGGAGATGGCTGCACCTGGCCACCCAACCCCGTGTTCGCATTTCCAGAGAGAGGAGAGCTCTCCCCAGCCCCGCGGGAAAATTGGTGAGATTGCTTTCTGCTGCAGGGGAATCAGGGGGGCTGGCACTGAAGAGAGCTTGATTTTAAGGAGGGGGAGCAACAGGCTGCGCCAGCCCTTGATTATTCCCCCTACCCAGCACCCTCATTGTGTGAATGCATTTCTGCATTCTCAGTTTATATCCTGTGAAGAAGCTCCTGGTGAGGTAAATATCTCCATACTGTTGACTTTTCCTGTTGGTTTTAAACCTTTCAACAACTAAAAGGAATGATTTTATTTTTTTTTATGGACTTTTGAAATATTATGGTTCCCTTTGGAACACCTTTTCTTGTTTAATTTAATCTGGTTTGTGTGAAGTGTGATTTCCAAGTGATGACCTAAAATCAGGATATTCATTTCTCTGGTGTAGTGAACTCTTGTGCTGTGTGTGAACCCAGTCTGGCAGTGCTCTGAACCCAGCGATTTTGGTGAGGTTTGCAGGTGAAATTTCAGGCAGCAGGAGAAGGGTGTGTTTGAATAAGTCTGCAATAGGGTATAAATACATAAACACAAACAGAGGAAAGTGTATGAAATGTAATCCTTGTCACACACACACATGGTGAATCCCAAATAAATACTGAGTAAATATATTTATGTCCAGAATGAGTACAGTGTGTTGCTAAAAGAAGCAATGCCTTTTAATCTGGTTATATGGGATGTATAGTTATGTCATTACAATGTACTTATCACCAGCTGGATGTGAGAGATAGCCATAGAAGTACATCCTGTTTATTAACTCATCCTTATGGTATAAAGCCACATAAACACAAAGTATTCATAGCCATGTAAAATCTCTCCTACTTATCAGCTCATCATCTCGCTTCCTATCTCAGCAGAAAATGTCCTCTCTCTTACTGAAACTTCTTGGCTAACACTTCTTATGTAAGTGAATGATTCGACCCTTTGGCTTATCAGATGTGATGTGGGGATGGAGCCTGTGTGAAATGCCTGGCCCAAAACAGACCAGAGAGAGAACCAGACTGGGAGGGTCTTTATGACCTTATGGTGATGATTCCCTGGCTGTGAGCAAGGCCTGCCACTGCCTGTGCCATGCTTGTGGAAATTTCATTACTACCCTGATAATTCTTTGGTAAGAGAAGAGGGGCAGACCAAAGCCCAACTGGATCCATCCCAACACCCCCAGTGAGAGATTAGGGCAGGCTGGGGGTGAGGGAGGCAAGCCCAGGGCATCAGGCATCTCCATGGCTGCAACTGCAAGGCAGCAGTGTTAAAGGAGGGGTGTCAGACCATTTTTGCTTTTTATTTTGGTCTCTCCTTGCTTCTGGTAGTGCCCAGGGTGCCTAAAGGACAGCTTGTCTGCACCTGTACATGGACATGTACTGAATTGGTTGTTTTTTTCTTGCAATAGCAAAATTTGGAACACTGAAAGCTATGTGACAGCAACAGATTTGTCACAATCACCTTTTAATATCAGTGTCTGTTTTCAAGCCCTTTCTGAAACTGTGTTGATGCCAATATCCTCATTTTATAGTGGGGAAACTGAGGCACAGGAGCTTGCTGAGGTCTTGGAGCAGGTTCAATAACAGAATGGGAATTAAGGTTTCTGAGTCACTGTGGTACCAAATAAACAGTACACAGAGTAGCTGATTCAGATGAAAGATGCTTGTCTACTTTATTGATTTGCACAATCATCTGTGACCCTGATGCTGCAGGACAGATGATGCTATTACTACCTCATAGTAAGGAGAAATTACAAAGGCTTTGTCAGGCTCATTTTGGTCTGATCCCTTACTCAGGAGTATCTGAGCCAGAAGTAATTCATAATTTGTTCCTCCTAGGCAAATTACCATTAAAATATTTTCATCTTTCTCTTTCCTGTGAGGAGTTGTGGATATGCAGTATGTTTCTTAGAAAAGCATGTTCTGAAGCATTTTTCAGAGGATTTAATCCCTTCCACTCTGTCTTAAACCTGCTTTCCTAAGGGAACAAGGCACACACAATTGCAGTTATCCACCTACAGTCTCTATCTTCCTCTTGACCTTTAATACAGGTGAACCTCTCAGTTGATTCCAACTGCAGCTGACAGAGGAACAGAGATCTCAAAGACACTCGGATCTTGAGGGTTTTGTGGACCTGGCAGCACGAGGACGCCCCTGGGGGATCACCACCAGTGACTCCAGCATGACCTGCCCAGGTGTGGCAGAGTTGGGTGCTAGAGAGGGGAGCACCTGAAATGTCACAGGTGTGTCGCAAAGGAATGAACCAAAATCAAGGGCACACAAGGAAAATAACCATCAGTGGTTCTGCTCTCCTGGACTGTTTTGTTCCTTCTCTAAACTCTCTTGTTTAGGGACACCTCTCTGGGAATCATGGATTCCAGTTGCCTCAGGAAGGGTTTGGGGAGTTCCAAGCCAACCAAAACCATGCTCTAAGTTTCTGGCCGTCTTATTGAGCCTGCTGTGCCACGTTGGCAGGATGTGAATGAGGACCAAAACCTGCATGCTCTGGGCACTTGGGATTTTCCTTCCCCATGAGGTCATGTCACTTACATGTTGCAGACCTCTGGGACCCAGCCAGCTTCAACAGAGCCACAGTAGCTTCCTCTGGGTGAGGAGACCTTCCCTCTCCAGCCCAGAGGGCTCGTGTGATACTGGCTGTGAGTTCTTTGGCTGGTCCAGGACTGATGACAGCTCCTGGGAATGGGCCAGCTGAAGTAAGATTAAGTGACACACCCACATGGTCCCAAATAAAATGCCCTGGTATGCAGAAATCTATCTTATCCCACCTTATGTTCAGCACCACGCTCCCCTGGGAGAGTTACAAGGAGGTGTAACCAACCTTTGGAACACACAAGTTATTAACTCCTGGATAGGGGTGGACAGTTTTCTGTGGGTCACACACTGGCTTGGTTTTATTTAAAAAATAGGAGGGGCAGAGGGAGAGACTCTCAGTTCCAGGCTTTTCCTTGGGAAGCATAAAAAGGCAGCTGCCTTTCACTAAGGAAAGCCCCAGTGATGTCTGGAGGAGCAGGGTGCAGCTGAGATGATCTTTCAGCTGATCCTGTGGTTGCTCCAGCAGGTGCATGGTGCATTACTGGGTGTTGAGAAGTTAATGGCCCCAGAGCAAAGCTGATATGCCTGCTGAACAAAAATGCAGTGCTCTTAAATGACTGGCAAGGCAGTGAGATGATGCTTGAATTACACCTACTCGTCCTCCCCTTTTTTAATATTTTTTTTTTTACCCAGCTCACTTCCATGGCATGAAAGCCCAAAAAGTGACACTCAGCAGCTATCAACAATTTTAATATGGACTTTTCTGAGGGAGCCAGAAAAATAAAAGCTTTTTCCAAGGTCATTAGCTGACAATTGCAGACTGTTTGAAAATTGCTTGTGCTCTCTGCTAATTGGTCTACCAGACCTGTTCATTTGTTAATTTGATGCCATTAGGTAACTGGCACATCTCTGCTGCAGACAGAATAAGGCAAAGACTGAGGGTGCTATTTTGGTCTTTTTCTTTGGATGTTTTGAGAGGATCTGCTTCAGAGCAAAGGTGCTCCGTGCCTGGTGTGAGGACCATCCTCAAGGGTGGTAGGACACTGCAGAGACACCCTGGGTTGGGTGTCACCCCTGCTGGGTGGTATAAAACCTGGAGTCTAGGTGAAGGGGAATAGGCTGAATGAATAAATTACTTTAGGTTGAGTGAATAGCTCAACATTAAAGCAATTATTGTAATTACTTAGATTGGTCCCAAATTGACTGGTTTGGGATTTGCAAGGTGAAAGAAAAAAGGTGTTTTGTGGTTAAATGGATGCTTTATTTGACCAAAAATGAGTCCTATCAATAAGAGTGAAAGGTTGGACATTTAGAAGAGATACTAATACCTGTCATGACCCTCTCCTTTCTGATCATACCCTGGGATGAGGACTCAGGTCTCAGTCATCACCCTACATGAGGGTGCCTTGGAATTGGGCTGATTCCCATCTCTCCTGCTGTTTGTGTGAAATGTGAATGGGCAGAGGGGTAGAGAGGCAGATCATCTCTCTGTCTGGTGAGCCAAGATCAGGAAAGGACCTCTAATCACCCTATGTGGGGATACCCTGCTGTACCCACCCCTGGACCTGCCCTGTAGCTGCATGATCAGGCTATTTTTGGAGGAGAAAGACTTTGAATTCAACAAGGATGTGATTTGAACTGAGATTGGTGCCTGAGATGCTGCACTAGAAGAGACATCAGCTGTGTCTCTCAATCTGTGAAAGGTGCCAAATGCCCTGAAACTATTTATACATTTAAGAGTACTCAGCAAGTGCAACCCAAACTGTTTCAGGTTGGTTGAAGCAGGATCTTTTAGCAGCTTTCCTATATACTTGAAAAAAAATTGCTTTTCCCCATATCAGGTCTACTTCCTCCAGCCTGTTGCACTGCTGTGCCAAGCAGAAATCCTCAAACTGATTTTGCTTGTTGATGGTATCTCTGTTTTAAGGACCTGCTTGTTTTGGAAAATGGCAGCCAGAATTTCTCTGATGTAGAGAAGAAAAACGAATTAGCTCAGATAGTGCACAGAATTACTGAGTTCTGCCAGGAAAGGGTTCAGCTAATCTCCCTGAGCTTACCCCAGGGTTTGTCATGGTCAGCCTGGACTTTGTCCCCCACTGTCCAGCAGCTCTGCCTTGCTCTGGTACCAGTCTCTTACTTTTGTGCCCTATAAACAGCCTTAGACCCAAGAGCTGTGTTGATCATCCCATGGGACTGCTCACAAACCCCCTTGTACCCTTCACTTTTATCCATCCTCAGCCTTCCTGTGTATCCTTCATCTTGAAGAGACCAGGAACATCCCAGTCTCAGCAAGACCAACTTACAAACCCAAATAAAAACAGATTTTTTTACTTTTGAATTAGGTAGGAAAATTATTGCTCTTGTTACAAGGTTACTCTGGGGTCCTGGCTCTCACTGCCTGGGCTTTACAACTGAACACTTTTAGGTAAAAGGTGCTTCTTTTACCCCACAGACCTAAGAAAACACTAGTTTTGTGTGTGATCTAGGTGTTGGGCACACCTATTGGAGCAGATGCCAGGGTGCAAAGTGAAGAGGACACTCAGTCCTACCTTGGATCTGCCCCTGTTTGGAAAGGTGGGAGAGTGGAACTGGTCAAGCATCCCTGGAGAGGGACTTGGCTTTGAGCAGGTAACCTGTATTCTGGTGAGGCTGCATGAAGGAAAACAAGCAAAAGCCTGTGTAACTCTCCCTGGACTGGGGCTTTCACCAGCCCAGCTACACTGGTCACAAATCACACCTCCTTGTGCCTGACAGTCACAGCTAGGCTGGAAAAACCTTGTCATCCTGACCCAGCCTCAGGAGCTGGAGGATTTAGTGAGCTCTTCTTTGCTGTGTTTTGAGAATTTCTTAAGAAAACACTTTCGTTCTGTGGGTGATTTCACAAGTTGGGAAAAAAGCAGCTGTTGGTGCTTCACAGCTCAGATTTCCCTGAGAAGTGTAAAGTCTCAGCTGGACACCACGATGATAGATTTTATAGATTTCCCCCCTTCCTCCACATCCAGCAGGCAGCTAAACCCAACAGTGAGCTACAGTGCATTTCTCTGTGTTTAACTTCTCCTTGAGATAATCCATTTGCCTCTGTTCTTTGAAAACTTACTGAATAAGCCACTTGTTTCACACTGGTGGGGAAATAACACTTTGGGGCCCCCTTTTTTGCCTGTCTTATGTACAACAGAAGTGTGGAGTTTTATAAAGTCTAATAAATACCCAGCTCTGCCAGATGTTAGCTTTCCCTTTTATTTTTCATTCCTTTTTTCCTTCCCTTTTTTTTTTTCCTCCTAGAAAGGAGATTGGAATTTGAGTTCCAGACTTTGGCTGACTGCAAATAAAATGGGACTGTTTCTAAGAGACATGTTGTGACAGTGTAAATTATCACATTTTAGATGGTGTTAAATATAGAAATGCCACTTAAGAGGGGATGCATTTTGTTCGGCGTCTGATATTTGTCTCGTCAAGACATCCTTGTGAGATGGTGCCTGTTTATTTTCTTCCCACCTTTTTGCTCCATTATTCTGCTCCCTGTGCTGACATTGGTTAGTGAAGAAGTTATAGCCTTTTTCTGTGTTTCATGGTGCTTGAGAGATAGGGGCAGGTCACTGCCTGGCTCCAAATGAGCCTGTGGTGGAGAAATTCCCACTTGCACTTATCCTCCCTGGGATAAACCTCTGGATTAAATGCAGGGAGCAGAAGGGGGGTGAAAAGGCCATGCTCATACACAGCCCTGTGTCTCCATCCAGGGATTAGGGGCTGGAGAGACCACAGGAGGCAAGAGGAGAGACAGCCCAAGTCAGGAAAACCAGAGTGAGGAAGAAAAAAACCACTTACCTTAGACTGGAGCAGGCAGAATTCACTGGAGTGAATGGTTTTGAAGTTCATTCAGTTATTTTGGCCAAACCTGGCTCATTGATGGCTCTATTTCCTTCCCCCAATGGAAAAGCATGTGTTTGGTCTCATTTATTAAATCAAAAAGTGGCATTTTCTTTGTGGTGTGTGCTCTCTGTGCTCCTCAAGTGTGGAAATTTTCATAGTTTATACCTAAAGGAATCTTAATTTTAATACATATAAAATTACACCTATTTAAGCCTCATTTAGTTAGAAGCAGTGCAGTTTTCCATCAAACACCTCTCCAAACAGAAGCTGGCTTTGCACTTAAAGTGGATTCTCAGTTGTAACTTTATCTTCCCCGCCTTGGTCTCAGCTCCATTAAACTTAATCACCATCATAGACTACTACCTGTTCAGTTCATGAAAAATAGTTTTCTCCGAAGGTAAAGTATTATAATTAAAGAGTCTTTACATCAACAATAGCTTTTCTGCCTTCCACCTTTTTCCATTTTTAAGACTGGCTCACTCTGTGCAGAGTAAAATGCCAGAAATGCTTATGAGACAAAATAATTCTGCTCAGACAATGAGAAAAATAATCACACAGGATTACATGGCCACAGATAAAATTTTGCAAGAGGCTCTTGTCCCTGCCATGGATCATCAGACAGATCTGATAAAACTCTTATGTAGGCCAGTGTTGCCCAATAAGTTAATAGCAATGTTGCTTTTGTTCAGAAATTATACCAGGCTGCTTTTAGAGCAGTAATGAGACTTGTGCATGACTGGGCATGTGGTCTGGCCAGAAATCCCAGCCTGTGGCAGAGAATGGGTCCATCCCTCTGTCCACAGCACCCAAGGCTATGCCAGCAGTTCTGAGAGGTGATGGTTCAGGCCAACTGATATAAAATGAAATAATTTATTTGCTTATTCACAATATCAATTTGCTTTGTCAAAATTGCTATTTTTCCTCTATGCACTGAACTAATTTTGTCCTCTCTTTCTTACCACCAAATTAAAAAAGTCCTGCATGGAAAATTCCTGATTTGTGTTAATAAAAATATGTTCTTGTGTAGGTTCTTATGATGCACATCCAGCTATATAAATATAGATGATTTGCAATTTTCAAAAATAAAGCGGGATTTTCAAAAGCAGTCAAACTACTCCCAGCCTAAACTGGTTGGAGCAAAAGCAGGGAGAGTTTATAATTAAATTCACTGTGAACTGTGCTAGTCCCCTGCTGAGTGCTTTAAACATTCCTCTCCTTAGAATCTACTGGGAGACAAATATACTGTATTTATAACCATCTTGTTTCAATATAAACATGTCAAACTGTAAATCTCAGGCACAGAGATGGACTCAAGCTGAAAACCTCAAATCCAGATTTCCGACATTCTCTGTTTCAGATCAGTTCCATTGTGGGCTCTGGGTTGGAGGATTTGGGACTGGTTTTTCATTTAGGTCCAGCTTCCTTCCTTGCATTTGGAGAGGATTGGCTCTCACACCCCATGTCCCACTGCACTCCAGCTAAACTTCATGAACTGA
Organism: Chaetops frenatus; assembly: GCA_013400775.1. Classification (NCBI taxonomy): domain Eukaryota; kingdom Metazoa; phylum Chordata; class Aves; order Passeriformes; family Picathartidae; genus Chaetops; species Chaetops frenatus. The sequence goes on from VZTR01002689.1 coordinate 346,189, forward strand.
GTTAGCTCCTGATTTCTCTCAACTCCAAGCTGCTTTCCCTGAGTGAAACACTCTTTGTGTTTCAGCACCTCTGTCCCTGATAACCTTGCTCCCCTTCACAAGATGAGCGTGCATTTCCTCTATCGTGGGAGCAACGTGTACCTGCCTTTGGTTTCACATTTTTGTTCTGTGTGTCCCTGAGCTTTTCTTTCCGTGCCCTGTGCTGGAGAGAGCCTAATAATACAACAGCAACAACAAAAATAGCATGGTGGCTATTATTATCCTTGCCCAGGTTTCTTGCTGGGAACAGATCCATCTGTGAAACGTCCATGTGCTGCAGGACAGGCACCGCTCCCGCCTCCTTGGGCTCCTCCGGTGGGGGCCAGAGGTCGGGGAAACACAACGAACTTTGGCTAATTTGGGATAAGACAGCAGCTGCTGGTGTGTTGACAATCCCAAGCTTGTTGAAGCAGTAGATCTGAAGGGGAAAGGGGGGAAAAGGAAAATGTTTCCATAACGACTGGCACGTGAGTGCTGTTATGTTCCCGTGAGGTGCCGGCGTGTGTTCGCGTCTCCGAAAAAGGTGTGTGTGCTCTGCAGATGTTCTCTCTGAGCGGGAGATGTCCTAATAAGCAGGTACATTGTTCCACATGTTTAATCATGAACGGCAGTGAATGGCTGCTTCAATTCTCCTGACCCTTTTTTTTCTTCCCTCTTGACCTTTTCCTTTCCTAGCCTGTCACAAATGAGGAATGGTTATTAACTGAAATAAAAATTAAAAATAAAAAAAAAAGGAAAAGAAAGTAAGGAGATTAGGCTTGGGGGAGAGGGGGGGACTTGGGAACATAAAGGAGAGTGGAAGTGTGTTATGTAGTATTTGTTTTCTCTGCTGCCATTTTATAGCTTTTCTGGGAGCGCTGCCAGAAAAATGGCGAGTAGCACTTTAATTAAAGAAGGCTCTGTGTGCGCTCCAGCTGTTCCTCATGTGACCAGCCTGTCTATGGGTAAAGCAAAGGATGCTCCTGCCAGCCTGGCCCCATCAATGCTAACCTGATTGCTGACCCCACGCTGCCGAGCGTTGGTGCAAACCTGCGGCGCTGGGGCTCTGGCTGCGAGCCAGACGCTCCGCTCCCCATCCTGCTCCTGAGTCCTCACCCATCTGAAAGCACAGCCTGGCCTTGCTGGGGGTACAGGAGTGTGTGGAGGGAGGCTCAGCTACACTAAAAACGTTTTCTCTGCCTGCAGCAATATGCCTTTACCCATAGACAGACTGTGCTGCCTGGAAGGAAGGGCAGTTTGGGGCTGGTGGTGGAAGACAGGGCTCCCACTGAAGTTTCTGTGAAAGCAGAAATTGGCTGTAGATGAATAAGACTAATTTTTCAGCACTAACCTAGATCTGAGATGCCCTAAGTTCAGGGAAGACTACTGCATTTATTTTTATGTATGCATATATATTTTATTTTTCTGAATTTGTAGAAAAACAAGTACAGCTGGAAGAGTCCAGCTATGCTCATGCCCCTAAACTGCAATACTGAGCTGCATATCTGGAAGGTGCTCTATGGATTCATCAGCAATGTTACAAAAATGCTAACAAAGTAAAGCTGCATAATGTGATAGAAATTTTTGTGATGACCCAATGAGAAAACTGACATAGCATCTTACAGCTTATACATACTAAAGTTGTGTTTCTTGTGAAACCATCCCCTGAACCTATTTTTTTAATGGGAGAAAATATGTACTGTGGTGATTAGGCTATATAATTCCTGAAGACAATAGGTTGGACTGAGGTCTTGTTTTTGCTACAGGGCCCTTTTGCAGCCCTCTGCCAGTGTGGAGAGCATGAAGATGAATGTGATGTTGTTTGCACCCACTGTAAGGCCATTCTCCAGTGCCAGGCAGGCGTAAAGGGGCCTCTCTGTAAGCGAGAGCTTCATAAAACCCTGTGAAATAAAACCCTGAGCTTTTGTTGCAGCAGCTCAGTGGCATTACTGCCATTGCAAATGTCACTTGTGGTGTGTGCTAATTTAGGTGTGACATGAAACGTCCAAGTGTAACCTGAAGTGTCCCACAACTGAAGCATTTTATTGTTCTTTCACACACCTCACCTATCAGTAACATGAAGCTGCTTCCTCCCACAATGGTGCAGAGCTGAGCCTCCTGTACTGACCTGCATGAGACCTTTTTTGGGAGCTTTCCAACCCTTCTCCTTTCATAGCCTGAGAATTGCTCCTTCTGTATTCGTCTGTCTCCCACACACCGAGGCCTATTCACACGGTTTATGGCAGTGGAGGTGAATTGATACAATACATTGAGGAGATTCCAGACAAAACTATTGTATTTCTGAAAGTCAACTTCAGAAGTAGCGGGGACAGGCTGGACTTCCTGCCCTTCTCAGCAAAAATGGGGAAACACAGGCAAAACCTGATAAAGGGGAGATGTTATCAGGATGTGGCAGAAAGCATTAAATTGAGAATTGGTGTGCAGGTGGGAGGTTGGAGATCTACCTTGCATACTTTGTCCAGCCTTAATGTGTTTGCAGAAGGCCTCAGGGGATCTGAACAACTGTTGATGCATGTTGGCAATATTTTATGAAAGGTTCATCTCAGACTGTCCTGGTGGAGAAGCCTTGTTGCCAGCTGTGGGTGACTTCTGAGCAGTAGCTGGGTGAAGGCTCTTGTGCAATGTTTTCTTTATGTGTTTACTGAGAAATGCAAAGAATGCTCTGGGCCCTCTCTTGGCACACCCATCAGATTGTTACTGTCAGATTTTGGGTCACATTGGTTGCAGCAGTGCGTTTTCCATAGATATGGAAATACATGTAAGTCCTGCTCTTAATGTCCCCAGGTCTGGTCACAGTCATCTCCTCTGCTTGTGAGCAGCTGCATACTCTGCTCTTGTCTGGAAGTCTGACGAGTGCAGGGCTTTTGTCTTTTACACTTAAATCCTGTCTCCTTTCAGTGACACTGGCTGTTTTTTTTGCACCCCAGCTCATTTCTCTGAGATGATTTATCTGTCTTCTGCAGTCCAGTTTCTCTTCAGGTGATGCATTTATGGGACTCTTTCATTTATCTGCTGCTGTCTTTTAGCTAAATATCAGATTGTTTCCTCCATCCATGCAAGTTTCTTTTTACAAGGGAACTCATAAAATATTTTCCTTACCCTGGACTTTATTTTTTGGCTTCCTAGGCAGTTTACCTTCTCTTCACGTACATTTGAGTGAACCCTGTTTGTCCTGGCAGCTTTGAAGTTCAGGCTCAGAAGCAGCAACAACTTTGTGATCTAAAAATGGTCTGGGCAGAGTTGTTGCTTACACAGGAGGCCCTTGGCTGTTCTGTGCATCAGCTGCTGGGGAAAAATATGACAGAGACTCTCTTCTTGTACAATGACATGGGTTCCTTATTAAGAGAATTATTTCCAAAATGTGTCTGGAGAAGGCATTCGTTCTACCCTGCTTTATTTCTAATGCTTCTCGCAAGTTCTTTCGATTTTGCAACTCTCCCAAGTAGGAGCAGGTTAATGTGTCTTTTGGCGGTATTTATTTAGTAATTTCTGGTACAAGTCTGTGTTGATTTGCTGGAGGCAGTGTTTGCTGGCCACTCTAAGGGCACAGCTTTTGCTGTCATTCTGTTCTGGTCTTGCAGGGGCCCCTGTCATAGCTAAGGCAAACTACCCTGCACAGGAAACAAGCTTGGTTTTTGGACTTGTAAATCAATTTTCCATGTCTGGATGGCTTTTTGTGATGGAAACCTGGGTGTTGAAGGAAGCTGGATAAATAAGTTTCATTCCAACACAAGGTCAGGATGCAGCCAAGGTATGTACCCAGCTTGGCAGCTCCAGCACTCCCTGTCCTGCTGAAACAACCAGGAGGGAGAGTCCTTGAGACTGAGAGGGAGAGAAGAAGGGCATTTGGGATGGGGAAAAAAAAACCTGTAGGCAGAGGTGACCCAAATTCGTATTTGCTTGTCTGACTGATGGCATTGAAAGCCCTTCCAGTCAGGATCATGGCTGTAGCTGACTGAGAGCACGTCTGCATCAGACAAAGTGATCTGAATCAGAACTCACCAGGTGCCTTTGAGCAGGATGACAGGGCTGTTTGGCACAGAGCTGCACAGCAACATTAGCCTGGTCCTGGAAGTGGGATAGTTGGGTCATGCTGAGGGCCAAGACCTGCTCAGTAGGAAAAATGCTCTGCCTGGTGCAGCTCTGCACTGCAGTGCCTGCTGGTTTGTTCCCATGAGGAGCAGGGATCTTGGCACAGTGTAGCCCCTAAACCCACTCCTAGTGATCCTCCAGACCAATTCCTGCCACTGTGGGTCCCACAGAAACCAAATTCACAATGTCTGATGGTGAGTGTATGGAGCAGGAAGCAGCTGGGTTGGCCATGCAAAAACAGAACAAACAGCTACCTCTGACCTTCCTGGGCCCAAAATGAGAGACAGCCAATCCTGAACTTGGACACCTTGGCAAAATCCATATTGGATCTAGGGCCAACCCTGAACAAAATCAATTTAGAGCTTGATCTCTGCTCAGTTCTGTGCTTTGGAAAATGCCTGGTGTTGTGGTACTAACACGCTGTGCATTGTAAATATGATTAACAGTGTTTTGGACACAGCCTAAAGCAGTGTCCGAATTATTTCCTGCCCAGGAATGACAGTGCTGTGAGTGTGGTGACTCATGAAACTCCATGCCCAGCACACCATCAAAGCCCATAAAATGTTACTTTAGCTGTAGGACAATAACACCTTTCTCAAGCAGGATAAGGCAGCTGGCTGGATTCCCTACAGAAGCTTTCTTGGGTACTTGGGAACTGTTAACAGGATACAGGATCTTTGCCTCTCCATGCTTTGAGTGCAGTGCAGATGGGTATGGCCACAGTTTCTGCTGTGATACCATGGCTGATGGGCTCCAGAAAGCTGCCCTGGGACCAGAGCAATGGGGAACAGTGGTGTGTTCAGGATAAGGTGCTTTAGGGTGTGAATGGAACTGATAAAATACAAGGTGCCTTAAAGCTTTTTCAAAAACTGAATTAAGTCCAATAATCAGGATAGGTGCATGATACTATTATCAGTTGTTTTTCCTAACTCAGTCAGGACTGAGGTGTCAGGTGCAGGGATTGCAGTCTAAATACAGGATTAGAAACAGCAGGTGGGGACAGATGAGGCAGCAGAAAGAATCACTTCCATGATGCCAGCCAGCAGAGTAGCCTGTGGTGGCACCTTAGCAGCAATGTTTAAAGGATCCAGATTCTTGGAGGTATGGTAGCAAAGGGGAACTTGAAGGATCAGCTCAGATGTGTAAAGCATCAGGGTACCTATCTGAAAGTGTGTCTGTGGAAAGTTGTATCTCAGGCTGAGCTTTAAGGAGGGGGTCTCATGGCCCAGGGATAATAGATAGTGGGGAGAGTGGGTGGATAAGAAAAGAAAGTGGGTTCTGTTGGAGTTGGTGCTCTGGGGTGAGTTTTTGAGGGCACAGAGATGCTAATTGTGGGTCTCTGCAGCAGCATTCAGAGTGGCTCAGAAGGAGAGAGAATTGCATTTGTGAGGGACAGGAGAGATGATGTTGCAGTAACTGAAAAGCTGAGAATTTGGCCAGGTTTCTGGCTGTTCAGAATGGCAGAAAAGGCCATGCTTGAGTACTGGTGTTAGGACTGAACCTAAGGTTCAGGTTGGCAGTGCTGATCCTAGGCTGAAACTATAGTTGGAAATGCTGCTGTAGGGTTGACCTTGCTGGCTCTGATGTGGAAAGCAGAGGGAGGCTCGAGTCTGTCTCAGTGAAGTGGTCTAAGCTCACAGCTGAAGGACACTGCATGGCTTTGTTTGAGCAGTCTGGAGGCAGGGTTGAACCAGGAGCCACCTGCATGGACGGGTTGGCTGAACTTGTGTCTGGGATGGGAGTGGCCTTGGAAGTGAGGGGAGAAGGCAGTGTTGAGAGCAGGGTCCTCTCATCAGGAGACAAGGGAGGTGAGGAGGCTCTTCAGAGATATCGTGAGGTAGCTATGAGTAGAAACAGCACAGAATAGTAGCATGGAAGCCAAAGGAAAATTAATCCTGAGAAAGGTGAGATGTCTGAATGAGGATGCAGGGAATGCAAGGAGCCTGGAGGCAGAGAGTTGAATCTGAGATCGTGAAGACAGTTGTCTGGAAACTAGGCTGTCTCTTTGGCCAGAAATGCTGGTTTCTGTATGTCTGCTTTTGATCTCACTATGAACATTAGTAAAATATTTCAATTTTTCTGGCAAAGTGGATGTCCCTAGACCATGCAGCAGCTCAGTAAAGCAGCTTTGTTATCAGGATGGTAGCCAACATTGCAATGACATTATACAGCTGTCTGGGCCCCTTCACTTTTGCCTGCATTCATCACCTGCTTTTGAACTGGTCCCAGTTCTTATTGTTGACCTACTGGAAACCTCTGCCTTGCACCAAGCTAATGTTTATCAGACTGGAGAGGCTTTGAATAAAACAATTCCTGTTCCAGGGAACTTGAATGTTTTGACAAAATTTTAGTCTCATCCCAAAATCTCCAAGCAGCTCCAGCCATCAATGACTTAGACATCTGTGCTCTGAGCTGAGCACAAGGAGCAGACGTCGTATTTCTTTATTTGGTGCCAGGCTATTGTGATGGCTGATGCAATGTTTTGGCAGCTAGGCTGCAGGAATGAAGGTTTGTGCTGTAGAACCCAGTTCTAGCAGGAGTTTTAAGGCCTTAATATTAAAAAAAAAAAAAAAAGCCTCACTGAATTGGCAAAAGGCCAAGCCATAGTACATAACCTCTGAGCACTCCAGGAGTATTTTCGTAGCAGCTGGATGAGGAATGAGTTGATAGAGACAGAGCAGGGGGAGTTTGAAGCACAGCCCCTCAGATCATTTTTCAGTGTGTTGGATTGTCCCTGCACTCCCTTGGCAGGAAACCCAAACCCTGCTGCAGTGTCTCCTTGGCCACCTCCACGGTGGAGCTGCCCGGTCTCCGTGTGCTGGGGCACGGGGTGTGAGGGAGAGGTGTTTTACACTTCTCATCCAGTGGGAAAGCTGGGAGCAGAGCACAGACACTTCAGGCTGTAATGTGATAACAGCTTTGCCCCCATCACTCACTCCTGCTGCTACTAATAGAGCAAGAGAGGGGAATTCCTCTGGCATCTGGGATCTCAGCTGTGGAAAAACCACCATCCTGGTCTTCCCCACTTCTTCCAAGCCAGTGGCTGAACTGCTACTCCTTATACAGACTGTGCCAGGCACCTAACACAGAAAACAGAGAGGATACACTGAATATATCAGATCCAGGTTTCCCAGAGAGGGCTGCAAAGTCTCACCCCTCCGTTATCACTGCCTGGTGTGGGTGTGTAGCCTGGGAGAGGAGAGTGACAGGGAGAAAATTCCCATCCCCAGCAGAGCCACATCTCTCCAGGAGCAAAGGCACAAAGTGCACTGGCCATAGTGCACGACTTTACTGCTCTCCTGCTTTTGTGGCAGTCAATAAAATCTTTTCCATGGTTTTTAGATTTGGGTTTGGTAGGACAGGTGGTGCTACAGAGGCCTGGCAAAGGGGTCTGGATGACCTGAGGGTATGGTAGCTTCTTCCTCAGTAAACTCACTGGTGGATGAGTTTCCTGAACCAGTAAATTCATGTGAGCACTCGCCCCAGCTGAGGTCACTCCCAGCTTCCAGCAATACACAGCCCTGCTACAGCGAGCTGGGGTGGAGCAGCCTGGGAATAGGAGTGGCTGTGTGGTATAGCAGTGCTGGAGCCAGGGCAGAAAGCATTTGTCCTCTGCTCAACCACACTGCCTCCTGTGCTTGACTTAGATGCAGATGTTCCAGTTTGTCACCCAAAAGCTTTGAGATTTTCTCTCTCCTCTGAGGCCAGCACACATGGGTAATAGTTGAAGACTGTTCCTTAACTGGCAATTTTGGCCATGTGAAGTTACTTGGGAGGGTCTTTCCTTGCTGTAGAAACAACTTAATGAGTTCCTCTTGTCCTTTTCTAGGTCTTTGCTCTCATTGACACAGTCAAAGAACTATTTTGGTGTGCTGGGAGATGCTACTGTGCTGAGGAGGGGAAATTAGAGAAATGGTCTGACACAGAGAGACACACACACACACTGCTCATTTTGGTGAGCTCTACTTTCCTGTGTTCTTGGGGTCCTGTGAAGCTCTCCAGACCAGCCCATCTAGGTGTGGGGGCCATGCTGGGAGGGAGAGACACCTCTGTGGGACATGAGGCTGCAGTGCCACAGGGAGCAGTGCTGAATGCATGTGCACGTCTGTATGCACACCCACTTTAATAATGCTTTAAATGTGTGGCTGCTCTCCATGGCAAAGTCTTGTATGAGAGTAATGGGGTGACCCCAATTCCCCTTTTGCTCCTGCAGAACCTGTTCATATTCTCTCGTGCCTGAGAAAGAGAATTTCCCTTTAGGGACAGTCCCTACTGTAGAAGGGACTTTCCCTCTCTCACTCTCTTTTTAATTTTGTAACGAGAAGAACAGTCTTTCATTGTTAGGTTTCAAAATAATCCTCTTCTGTCAGAGTCTGACTCCTACACCCAGCAGCAGGGCTGGACCCTGGACCAGAGCACTGTGTGAAGGAGCTGATGCGTGTCTGGCCACCCGTTGCTTCTCCTCTCAGTTTCCCAGGAATTGCTGTAAAGCCATTCCCTACTGCTGTGGCCAGCAGAGCAATGCAAAGGAGGGTCTGGCTCCAAGGACACTGAATGGTGTGCAGTCCCTAAACTGCAGAGGATTTTGCACAAAGTCTTAAAGGCAAAGGCTTGGTAGGGATTTTCAGGGAGGATTCTGCTGCCAAGGAGAGCGGCACCAGCCCGAAGCCGGGGCTGTCCCCCGTCCTTTGTTCCTCGGGGTGGTCGGCTTCCTCTGCCCAAGCAGCACAAAGAGCCTTTGGGAACTGGCCCAAAACTGAGGAGTGGCAAAATGCAGTTAGTTCCCCTGCTTTTGTAAAAGGCATGTCTGGCTGCCAAGGGAAGTTTCAGTATCCTGCTGCCTTGTGCTCGTCTGGGACCCGCTGTGCCTCCGAGTCCTGGGGCTGCGGCCGGAGTCTGGGAGCTCTGCTCCTTCCTTTATACACGGCTGGAGGAGACAATGGTCAAGTGTTTGAAGCTTTTCTGACTGATTTGTGCTCATTACAAAGCTGGCTGCCTGGGCCAGTTTTCTGACGTGGGTTGGGTGTCCTGGGGACATTTGTTTTGCTTCTGCTGGGGCTGAGATTTTTCTGCAGACAGAGGGCCTGGTCAGAAACTTGGGGAAGATTCTGAAAAGATGGCTCTGAGCTTGAGAATGCTCTCCAAGAAAGACCCAGTCTCGAGTGAGGGACTGAGTGAGCTGCTTTGCTTAGGAAGAAAATGTAGTGCGGGGAAAGCACTAAATCCTAAAGACACTAGAGACAATCTCCTCCCTCAGTGTGTCTTGGCTTGAATAAACTGGGAAAGTTTTCAATAAATAACCTTTTTCTCAGGTAGGATGGGTTCTTTGGTTCAGATCCTTTCCTTGTGGTTAATCTTGGGGCGAAGGGGTTTTGCTAACACTCAGGGCACAGTACTGGGACAAACCATAGTACAGACTTTATAAAAGGGAGCTAAAGAAAAAGACTGGAGATACAGGTGATCAAATGACAGCATTTTTTGGGAATTACTGTCATGTGGAGAAACTTTTCACAGATTGGTGCAATTACATGGTATCAAGATGGTGTTTATGCTGTAAAATCTGTCCATAGTGGCATGATGGGCAGTGGATTATGAGGATGAAAGCAGACTGTCATTAAAATGAAGATGCAGTTACAGGAGGTGTTTTAATTTGAGTTTATGCAGCATGACAATTTGTATATGAAAGATCCCTACTTTGGGAAAATTTGGGGGTATGGCTTTTGTTAATTTTCTGTTAAGACTGTGCCTTCCAAGTGAGCTCATGTACTGGAGCACTAAGGCTGCCTTCTACAAACACACCTTCCAGGCCACCCAGACAGGGCTTGGGTCCATTAGACTGGAGCAGCTGCAGGCAGCTATCATACTGCATCAGCCAAAGATAGCATGAGCATACTTAATCTTGCATGTGTGCCTAATATGAAAATAGCAATAAGTGAAAATCTGCCATTTGTTTGACAAGAGCATCTCCCAGCCTGTGGAGCACTCCCCTCGACGGCCACGTTTCGTGCAGAAGAGAAGGCAGAGCATGCAGAGAAACTCTGGAATGTGCTCTGTGTTTGATATGAAAAGCATGTGAGGCTTTTTTTCTTGTTTTCTGGAGGGAATTAATATAATAGAGCTGCCACCTTTCATCAGTCAGATTTGGTGGCAGCTGAGCTCAGGGACAGTAGCAGAGAGGAGGGCGTGTGAAAGGTGTGGAGAGAACTGGAATTTGCATAGCAGAGGAAGGGATTTTTCTGTGCATCTCCAGGAGAAGTGAAGGGCTGTTCCTCTTGGTGTTTGCTTCTGTCAGACACCCTGACAGATTTTGGGCTGGGCTGAGCCCACTGGGGTGGGCACAGAGAGCATCTGGGTGTGCAGCAGAGGTTGCTGCCAAAGAAAACGAAATCCTTTTTTTTTTGGAAAGGCTGTCAGGGTTATTTAGAGGTAAGTTTAAAATGTGCTGCTGTTTTCCCTGCAGTGAGGAGTACCTCTCTCTGAACTCTTCCCAGAGGATAGGCTACACTGCAGAGTAGGAGGGGAACATCCCAGCCTGAGCTCGCATCTGAGTGTGTCTGAAACACAGTGGAGCTGACACAGTTCAGCAATCTAAGGGGAACTCCAGTGCAGAATTTGGTATTCTAGGTATTTAATGTCCTATATACACTTTTACGACCTATATACTGAGAATTTTTTATTGAGGATGTTTATGTACAGTATCTAGCACACTAACATTTGCTCTTACTTGCTACAGCCATAATTTTGCTAAATACTATGTGCCCCTGCTCCTGCCAGCCCAAGTCTTGACCTTACCACTATACAAGCACCTCCTGGGCAGGGATGAGTATCTGGAGGTCTCAAAGGGGCCATACAGGAAGAAGACTCAGCAACTCACCAGAGATAACATGTGCTTAGGACCTGTCCAGGCAGGACATTTGGATGGGTCATAAAGGGGATTTTGGACTTGGTCACTGCCCTACTTGCCCCTGTGGAGCTCACAGCACTGGAGCTGCTGCTCTGAGACACATTTCTCTTGAGCAGATTTTTATATTGGCTCAGTCTTGGCACCTCTGAGGCTCCTGAGCTGCCACAGCTTGCTGTAGGCATAAACCTGCTGTCCTCCTAATGGCTGCCCCCAAGGTTTTTGGCTGTGCTTGGCAGTGTGGAAATATCTGCATCTCTCAGGACACATCAAGCCTATTCCTGTCCCTTTACAAGGGTTTCTATTACCCACAGGGCAGCAGAGCTGAACCACCTCAAGAAAACACATGACTGATTTGAATTAAGAAAGTGGAGAAAGCAAGTGTCTTGTTTTCTTTCTAAAGATTTTTGGGAGATGTCTGAAACATTGGGACATTCCACCAGTGAGTGATATAATTGAAAAGAGTTGAACTCAGCTCTCATCAGCATACGCTTTGGGAGGGAGCTTGAACAATTCCATTAAAACTCCACCACTGCAGATAGAGCTAGAGACAGAGAACTGGATCTGCCCACTTGTATATGCCACAAGTTTCTGTCATCCCTAGAACACATCCTGAGGTCCTTGGCTTTTTTTAGGAAGGATTTACCTATGCCAAATCCCAAGATTGCTTTTCCAGAGGAGGTTGTACAGGGGGAATCAGAATGAAAATTGGATGCTGACCTGGGGATCTGTTTTCTGTCTCCCAAACACTTTGAGTGATCTGATATGATGGGGAAAGGGTCTTTTGGCCAGCCTCAAACAGGGTAACTGGTTTCACCTGCCACATGGGGCTAAAGAAGGGACAGAGGTGGGAGGTAAAGGTTTTAGGTGTGGGGGTGACTGGAGGGGACAGTCTCACTCCAGACAGGAAACCCAAGATACTGACCTGTCTTTGCCTTTCTTCCTCTTGCTGCTTAATTACTTAATGACAGCATCTTAAACACTTCACAAATATTTTGGGGTATGGGCTGGTTTTATGTATAAGCTGCACAGTGCCTGGCACAGAAGGGCTCAGATCTTGACAATTCCTGAGGCCCCCAGGGTGGATGTCCAAGATTTCCTCCTTCAACCTGGGGACTGTTGCAGTGGCAGGAACCCCTTGTGCCAGACAGAGAGTGCTACCTATTTTTTCACTGTTAAATTCCTTGTCCCTGCATTTTTGATTGCTCATTTTCCTGGACATTCTCAGTTTTATGAGAAGAGGCTCTGTTCTTTCCTTCCAGCATAAAGCATTATTCACAAGCTCCTGTTCTGTTCCCTCCTCCCAGTGCAAGGTGTCATCCACAAAGAGGTGAGCACTGCAATAATCCATTTTCCCACCTCTAAAACAACCAGTTTTGACTGAGTGTTTGCTTGGCATTCACACGCTGAACAAGAAAATACCATGGTCTGTAAGGCTCTTGTCTGAGCAAATCACCTTGTGAGCAAGGGGCAGCCGCTGGGCCTCAGCCTGCAGCTGGGGATTCTCCTGATAGAAAATCTTATTTTAGTGAGAAACTTCAAACATGGAGATCTATTTATTTGAAGCCTATCACCATCCCATCCTTCCACCCCCTGCAATTTCCAGCTGAGATAAGCCAAGTCTCTGGAGTGTATTTTGTTCAGAGTGACCTTCAGTAAAGCAGCGCCAGGACATCAGTGCGGTGCCCGAGGCAGATCTCTCTGCACCTGCCAATATAACCAGGAGTCTGCTATGCGGAGCAGAAGTTGCTTCTTGGTGGACCTGGCAATTGATTTGAAACCTCCTGTTCAGTCTAAATTTCAATCTGGCATTGAATGTGTTTTTTGCCTGGTTTCTAAGTGGATAAAATCCTTCAGTTTCTTATTTTGTCTGGTAGGCATTTTCGTACTGTGTATATTTGCGAGGATTGGCTTTCTTATAGATTGCCCTTCTCCTGCTATCTCATCACTGCAGTTACTGCAGGCCTAGTCAGTATTTTTGATTCACGGTTGCATAAAAAAATATATGGTATTCAGGACAGGACACTGCCAGAACTTGTGACATGATTTAGGAGCTTTTGATGATCTCTTAGTTATTTAACCTGAAGAAAGTGTTAAGCCTGTCCTCCCACCACTGTACATGACATAAATGAAAAATCAGGGGAAAAGAGCAGCTAGAGAGCCAGTCTTCTGCAGATGGCTAACATACATGAATAGGATTTTGTATTATGTATTTGCTTAATTTAAGTAAAGATAGCATTACTAGTAGGTAGTACCTGGCTGGCATTTACATCTGTCAAGCCTAAATGAGAGTAGGGTGTTTGTGAAATGGAATGATTTATCATGCCAGTCTTTTCTCAGCTGTCATCTATTTCAGGAATTTAAAATCTTTCTAAATTAAACTTTTCTCCTTCTCCTCTGTTTTCAGAGTGGGGGAAAATTTTACTAGAATAAACAAATAAGTTGTTTTAATAAAATCATACTGGTGTCAGGGAGGAAAGGTGAAGGAGAATATTGACATGGATAAGTGAAAAAGGGAATAAAAGGGAGAGAGAACGTGGGATTATCCAGCATCCCAAATGTGCAGTGTTAACAAAACTTTCATGTCGAGAGATGGTTAGCAATTGGCTTGGTATGTCAGGATTAAGAGCAATTGCTCAGCCTGCTGGGAAGCCTCATTGCTCAGGTGATGGAGCGAGAATTCCCTATTTATTCAGCAGCCTCCCTGTGAGCCAGGGAATCAGATCCTAGTGCCAGGCTTGGGCAGGGAGACTGGCAAGTTCTCTCTCCCAAATCTGAAAGAGAATTTCTCCTAAGAGCTGATTCTGTATGGTGGAAACCAGAGTGAGAGCTGCCCTTACACACAGTTCCTTTATCATGGGTGCCTTAGGAGGGAATGACAACTCACAGCCATTTGAAACAATTTTCTCGTGATTATTCCAGATGTTTCCCTCTCACATCAAGCTTTTAGCAGTTTTCACTACTGTCCACTTGTTTGCTCCTTGTCTTTTTCCTTTTTCTGCCTTTTCCTGAGTTAGAACTTCTGCCATGTTACAGCTGACTGGTGCTCGCACTCTCTTGAGGGAAGCTGGAGGCACCTGGTAAGATAAGTCCTGCTGCTAAAAGCTGTGGACAGTGAAGATTAAGCAGCAATTAGTGTGACCTGAGCTCTTTGCAGTGGCTCAATACCAGGAAACTGGATAGCGTGCAATTCCTGCTGCTGGATTTACTGAGACAGGGATGGGAGTGAGCTGTTGGTGACTAATCGTATTTCCTCAAGGGCCTGGACTTTTCTTGAAGATCTTTCTTAAGGCTTGACTCATCTAAGGAAGTCCTGACAGCTTCTTGACAGATCACCTCTCTGGCTTCTTATCTGCTGCTGAGTGGTGAACCCCAGGTGGGATTAAGCACCCTACAAGGCAGAGTCACCAAAATTCAAAGACATTGATTCACACTTGTGGATTGAGATGTGCTTTTCAGAGGTACAGGCCTTTGAAGAAGCAGCAACAATGGATTTTGAACTGTTTTCAAGGAATAGGTGAGAGAGGAACCATGCCAGTTTTAATCCCCAGCAGCCACGGCTTTATTGCTGGGTGCCAGACTAGCAGCTGGAGAATGCTGGGGAGCATGTTGGGCTTTGATGTTTCCAGATTGTGGTCCTGGGGGATTTCACTGTAACCAAAAATGTTTGAAGTGCTGGCCTCTTGCCACAGTTTAGGATGAGGAATGTTTCTGAAAACCTCCACAGATTTGTATGGAACTGGAATGCATTTTTGCCATGCAATCCAGGCAGGACTGAGAAGGATGTACTATGGAATTGTATTACTGTCTTAGGACATCTCTAATTCACAACCCCAGGGCTACAGCAAAATACTAAGGACCAGATTTTCAGGATGTAACTCGGAATACCTCATTCTTATTATCTTGGGGATAAGGAAAATCCAGTGGTTCATATTTCTAAAGTGCAATATGATTTCCAATCCCTAGATTTTTATAAAGTGTAAGAGTGACATAAGTTTGGTTTGTGTAAATACATGTCTGCTTTTGTACATGCAAAAAGTCCTCCAGAAAGCAATGCTTTTAAAATTTTTTTTAGGGTCGTAATGTGTTTCCTGCTAAAGTGGCTGTAAAGGTAAAACACAGAATGCAAGCCATTAAATTAGTTGTATTGAACATGTTTCTAATTCTGGCCTGAAAGGAATTAATGTAACAGCTGAGGGAAAAAGAGGGGTCCTATTTTGTTGTCCTTCAGTGATGATTAAACAGAAATTGCTCACTTATATCCATTAGGAAACTCTGAGTTCTGGAACCCATGAAATATTATCAGAGAAGGAACTCTGTCACCCATTGCTGTTGGTGTGTCTTTAACCAGCAAGTTTCAGTGGGACATTGTCCCTATACTTTATCAAGAAGCCCTATGAATGGAGAGCTTTTCCCTCTCTCCCTTCACAGCCCCTTACCATACTTTTCCCTTCTCAGCTTCGTTCCAGGTCTGTGCCTGCATTTGGCTTGCAGAGCTCTCACACAGGTCACTGAGAAGCTTTTCAGCCAAGAAACGGGTTAAAGAGCCAGTTTTGCAGTAGACAACTAGTCTCTTCTGGCAATATCCTAATTAATCCTGTTATTAAGCTTTGCCACTAATTGCTGTAGGAGAGGTCTGGCCCTAATAAAAGCCACCCCTCTGGCGTGGTGCCTCCTGGTCAGTGCAGGCTGACCCGGGTGGTGGAGGGACGGATGCTCTGGATGGAATTCTGTGTGCAGGAATTTGCCTTCGCCCCTCTCCGCCGGCCACCACGGCAGTAATGTGGTGTGGAGCCCCTTCCTGGATGTCTGGGCAATTTGATTCGGGGCCAGGACCACGCCGTGTGTGCTCAGTGATGCGTCCCAGTCTTCAGGTGCATGATGTGTCACCGCGGTCTGCTGTGGATAAAAGAATTTAGATTAAAAGCCTTGATCACCTCCCGTTAATGCTTCACGCCAGCGGGGCTTTTAAAAGATTGTCTCGATGATAAAATGAGTGACCTTCAGATCCAAGGGTTTCAGAAGTGCCATCTATGCCCTCCCATTAGATTATTATTACCGGTTATAATGTCCTGCTGTAAATTGGATAAGACTGGGTGTAACACTGAGGCTGAGTTAATTCATTCTCCCCAGCCCCCATCTCATTGGGACCGTGTTTCTCTTTATGCTCACTGAACAACAGCTCACACCTTCACAGTTTCATGCACTTCTCACTGAATTTTGCTCCTCAGTATTTTTTAAGTTGTGTAGAGTGCTCCACCAAGCAAGGAGCATGCTTCAGTTTTCGTGCTGGAAGCAACTGCCAGCCTGGTGTGAGTGGAGCCGGGTGCTTCTCACCCATCAGCCAGACGCAGTGTTTTCCCTGATGCGGCAAATAATGGGAGAGCATTCTCTAAACAAGGGCAGGAGGGAGGGAAGAGGACAAACAAGTGACTGTAACAGTGCTTTTGTATTGCAAATTGCATGCCAAACAGGAACCTCTTGTTTTTCAGGAGCTACGTGTCCTTGAATTGGCTGGTGCTCACCTCTCTTGCTGAGCTCTTCCTGTTGAATCACACAACCTCACCTGGCTGAGCTATGTGTGTGATGCAGCAGGGAGGACCAATGCTGGGTTCAAGAGGGTCTCTGGAACTTTAATGAAATTTTTCTCAACTGAGCAGGGCACCAGGCAACTCTGAAAACCCTCTTTGTTGCTTATGATATGGGAACTTTTGGATGACTTGTTGTCATTAATTTTTCCTTCCCTGGATGTTCTGTACCAGGCTTCTGCTAGCCAGTCCTCTGCCAGCACCTGGTTTTGCAGCCCTGCCCTGGATGGGTACCCCTTGACTTGGTGCATGCTGCAGCAAACCATGGTGAGTGCTGGCAATGGCCCAATTCAAGTTACACATCTCAGTTGCTGGGCATGAAGCCCTTCATGCTTTTCTGGCTGTGTGTATCAGACTCTGCTTTGCTCTGTGGCTCTGGAGCAGCCACAAGTTGTACAGTTTCAGCAGGCTGAGTGTGTTCTCAGCATCTCTCCTACAGCTCATTACTCATGCCCCTGGTGTTAGATTGAAATTAGTAAGGCCTCCCCCTTAATAGTGTCCCAAATGGCTGTAGCAGGTATAAAACTCTGTGCTTGGTCCAGCTGGCAGTTTATAGCCCACAATTTGCCTTGGACATGGCATTTTCAGCAGAGAGTTTATCCTGTGGTCCTTATTCCTTGCCTGTTGAACTCTTAGTTGTGAGATGCCTACGAAACACCTTCTTACCTCTCCAGAAATGTGCTCGTTTAGACCAAGGTGGCTGTGAACAGTAATTGAATTCATACACAGAAGGTGAAAATCCTCCCAGAAATGTCTTTTCAGTCCACGGGAGTGATTCTTCCACTCCTACCCACTGATTAACACTGGGTTGGTGAGTGTGCTACAGACCAGAGGAGAGGAACTACCCATGAGATGAGGCTGGCAGGATTTGGTCCAGCTTGTGTATCCCCTCTCTCTGCTGGCCTTTGCAGCTCACCTTTCTGCATTTACTGCTGAGCTTTATGGCTTTGCAGAATGATTTCTGGAGCTCTTTCAGATCAATACACAGTAGAGGTCCCTCTCTGGAGGGCATGTTCTGACATGATATTACCCTGTCATCGGTTCTTTGCTCAGTTTATAGCTTTCCTTAATATTTAAATGGGTTTCTTGCTGCAGTGCTTGTGCCCCGTTTACCCAAATAATCTATAACTCAATGACTTCTAAATCCACTTCACAAGTTGTTATATTCATTATAAATGAGTTGTAGTGCATCCTGCATCTCAAGTAGGCATTCTCATCTGGAGGTCTGTGCTGAGATCCAGCAGGAGCAGTGAATATATTAAACCCATAAAACCCCTAAGACATCCCATACCATACAAAACGAGCTCTAACTACTGACTTTATTCCTCCTTATTGCTTCCATTCGCCAGCCATTCAAAGAAAATGTATTACACACACACCTACACACACACACCCCCCCCAAGCAGCTGTCCCTGCAGCCACAGCACCTCATGCAGCTTCTACCCAGGTTTTGCAAGCAGCTGGCACTTCTAGCAAGGCTCTTTGGAGATGGCTGAGACTGCAGGTCCCTGCAATTCTCTGTGTGAGCCTTAAGTGCTTGTGCAGGAGGGACCCAACCCAGCAGCACTGGAGGGACCAGTATCTCATGAGAGGCTTCAAGCCCATGCCTGGTCTCACTGATTTCAGTGGCACCAGGCTCCCTGGCTGCTTTTTCCCAGCTGAAGAGGCAGCCTGGTGTTGAC
The DNA here is from genome assembly GCA_013400775.1 of Chaetops frenatus. Taxonomy (NCBI): domain Eukaryota; kingdom Metazoa; phylum Chordata; class Aves; order Passeriformes; family Picathartidae; genus Chaetops; species Chaetops frenatus. The sequence continues at coordinate 364,491 of VZTR01002689.1, forward strand.
TGGCCAAGGATTCAGACATGTCTCTGTGTGTTTGGGGGCTTTATAATTGTCACAGTCAGCTTTATCTGCCCAAAGGCTTTGTCTGGTAGGGTTTTAGCTACTTTTTAATCTCAAATCCTGGCTGATTGCTGTGCTAAAACCAGCTTCACTTCCAAAACACTGTTTATCTGAGAATCCTGCATAGACGTTGCTATCAAGATTTAACTTCCTTTTTAACTCTGGTTTTGTGTTGTTGTGTGGGGTTTTTTGTTTGGTTGTTTTGTTGTTGTTGTGTTTTTTAACACCCTGGAGTAGTAGATTTAAAAGGGATTTTTAAAAAAAGGAAATCTGTAGTTTGGAAGAGACTCCATACCCAGTTCTGACACTGAATGAGGACAAATATTAGAACTTGGCAATATTCCTTTGCTTGTAAAATCTGATAGATTTAGATCTGACTGGTTTGCCTTCGATTGAGTAGGAATGTTATTAACGTATGAAATTCAATGAGCTCTAATGCTATTTAAAAAGTCCTAATGAAGAGGGTGCTTTTGTGTCAGATTCTATTGTTTTTTTTATTTCCTTTTCTGCCTTCCATATTTCAAGAGCACTAAAAATTTTTTTAACAGCTAAGGGGGGAAATGAACTTTTGTCTGAAGGACCTGTGGGAGTGGGGGAGTCTGGGGGAAGGCAATGGAATTTATTTGGTTGGTAGCTTTTACTGTATGAATGTGTTCTCATTAAACTGGGAAGTTTGCTTGGCTTACACCTGGGGCTAATTGGGGTCTGACTTTACTGACTGGCCTCCTTCTCTTTCCAATCAAAAGTCATTGTCTTTCCAGGCTATTGAGACTTTTGTGTGGTTTATGGGGAAAGTATCAGCTTAAAGGACAAAGAATTGAGATAATCAGTTTGTACAATGGTGGCTTTTTAAAAATGATCTTTAGATTAAATGCAGTCTTCCTCTCCATAATAAGTGGTAAAATCTTGTACATTTTGGTTTTGGTTGGACACAGAGTTTCTGAAAGAAATAATGTAAGGAAACATTTATTTATTTAAAAAATTCCATGAGGAGACACAGCAAAAGACTAAAGTGGTATTTTTTTGATCCAAATAAGAATATTTAGTTTTTTAAACTGAACTGCAGCTTCTTGTTTTGAACATTGTTAGATTGGGTCTGACTGTCCTAAAATCACTGCTCACTGCACAGACTTGGCCTCTTTACTGGTCTTTTTGCTTTGACTGGGTTTTGTTCCTATAGAGGCATCATAGGGGGTATATGCTTGGTATGAAGCCCAACCCACAAAAAGGATAAGAGCAATGAACTCACAAATATTCACTTGTAGTAGGCATCAAGGACTGTAAGCTGATGCAGTTGTGCTAAACAGCCTTTAAGCAAGCTGTTTTTAATGACATTAAAATAAGAGCTTACATAGTTTAAATAATCTTTGAACTTAAATTCTGAAAAGAACTTTGATATTTTAGCTTTTTCTCCAGCCTGGATAGGAAAACAAACATCCAGTGATCAGAATTCTCTGTGGATTATTAAATCTGATTTTATTGTTTTGTTTTAATACTACACATACAAGCAAAATTGATCAAGACCTGATGCTTCTGAGTTATATCTTATACAATTTTATGATGTTAAAAAAGATTGAAACATTTCTGCTCCAAAAGTTTGACTGGTCCCTGCACAGAAAGCCTTAGGACATGGAACTACAAATATACTGTTTCATTCATTCTCACTAGCCTCTTAAAACCTAGTATGTATTTTATGCCAACAGACAGAAGAGCCTTTTTCTAACTGCAATAAATCTGATGACAATTTACTTTTTATGAAGTCTTATGTAATGCACTGTTTATCTCCTGGATAGGATTTCTTTTTGACTTCTGACTTAGTTGGAAGCAGAAACAATTACTCCTGCAGCAGGAAAAGCTGCTCCTTTGGCAAGTGCTCCCAGTCCAGTGTTTGCCTCTGCTGCTCTGTGTGGATGGGAGAAAACACTGGATCTCTTCTACACCAGCCAAAAACTGGGGTTTTGAGGTGGGTTTCACTTGCTAGGTCTGCTGTGAAAATTAAGCCAAACCACCCAGAGGACAGGAGTCTTCTCCTATTTCCAGATTGCACCATCCCAAAGGCTGCCTGGGCTGGGTCCCAGGGCAAGGAGATGCTCTGCTTCAGTTGTAGCTGAAAACATCACCTTGTGGCCCTGAAGATGTTTGCTCAGCTAAATCTTAGAATAAAGCAAAAATGGGTCTGAGTCACAAGATCTGACTGGTGCAGGACCCAGTTAAGTTACTGGTGGGTTTGGTTTGGCCTCACCTGTTATCTCCAGAAGTGAAGGAAGCTCAGCCTCAGTCATTATAAAATCTCCTGTGACACTGCTCACAGTATCATGCAAAGTACCAGCCATCAGCAAACAGTCATTGCTAATTGTGTCCAACAGTGGTTTCAAATCCATTGCTTATTTTCTCTTTTCAGATGTTCTGCTCTGGTTTCCCAAAGTAGAAGTAAAAAACCTTGTAAAAGGCAGATCTTGCAGTATATTGTCTCTTCCTCCTTGAAAAGGATAAAGTCCCATAAATCCTGCACAAGAGCCTGGTCTTTGCAATCATCTAGTCCAGGCTACAGACATAAGAAATAAAAAATAATCAGCTCAGGCTGTGGATGTCTCATCCCCAGAATTAATTGTTCAGGTTTTCGTCATTATCTCTTGGCTCTTTCACAAATATTTTTTTCCGAGTTCATTTAAGAGAAATCTAAAAAAAGAAGCTTTCATTGCAGTATCAAATGTATTTCTGTATACATTACAAAAATACCTCTCTGTATAGTTCAAGGATCTATCATTGTTCTGTTAATTGTGTGACATCTGCATTTTGGCACAGGTTTCATGCCCTGGTTGTTCTCGAGGGACTGTACCACTGTTCTATTGCTGGCACAGCCATTATTCCAGGGTAACTGGTGCACAAGGGCAGTGTTATATTAAGTGCAACATATGCTAGAAATCAGAAATGGAAATGCCTCATCATTGCAGTAAGAGCACTAAGCCAAGGCTTAGTTAGCAGCTGGGACTCAATATAAAAATAGTAAACCTGGGTGAGAATGGCTCATAGGAGAAAAAAAAAAAAAGCAATAGGAGAAGCAGGAACTTCTAATTTTAATTTTCAAAACCCACTGAGGAAAGCATTCTTGCACAGATTTTTCATCAACATAGAAATAATGAACCCCCAAAACAAGAGTGCTGAAATCTTCAGTGAAAAATCTCAAGGGTTTTGGCTGAATGCTCTTGTTCTCTTCTGAAGCAGTTGTTCTTTTCTCAGTTAAAATTGCAAAATTTCTGCCTTTCATCAAAACCTCAAGTTCAAGCAGAAAAGGGAAAACATCTGAGATGAAACTTCTACAACTTTTGAAGTTGTGTTTGCATTTTGTTTATTGTTTTGTAGGGGTTTTCTTGCCATAATTTTTTGTAGAGCATATTACTAATATTGTAAGCTTTTTTTTTTTTTTTTTTAAGCTGGGTGAAAAGGGTAAATATATTCCAGAAGAATATCTTATAAATCTGTGTTACATCACAAAGGAAAACATCTCTGCTGAAAAGAGTAAACGTATTCCAGAAGAATATCTTTTAAATCTGTATTATATCATGAAGGAAAATATCTTCATTGACCCTGAAATAACTCAGGAAACCTAGAGGTAGGGACCCAACTGCACTGCCCCTAGGCTGATGTGGAGCAGAGCACTGTAGGCTCATGCCCCAGGAGGGCTCTGGCACTGTCAGCACAGCAGAAATCTCCTTTGCTCCATAGGGAGGCATCCAGCTTCATAACAGCTGGGCTTGGTGCCATTAATGACATTTTCCAGCCCTGATGACTCTATGATTCCCAAATGTCTCTATAAGCAGAGTGCTGTGGGCTGTGCTGCTCCACCTGTGGCCCATTTCTGTGGCTGGAATGGATGCTCTGGTACTTATGGGCCATGTCAGGGAGAAGCAGCTCCAAAAATAGTTGTAGGTTAAACCTGGCCAGGCGTGGCTCTTGGTTTTGTAGTAGTCACTGGGGCCCACTGGATGAACTTCTGACCTGAAATCCTTGAAAGATCAATGATGATCCTTTTGGGACTGTATGGAGAAGGCTGCAAACTGGCAAGGCTGGAGGTGTCTAGAAGGGAGCAGCCTGGGGAACATAGGTAGACACTTTTGTGAAAAATGGTGGGTTTTATTAAACTGTTCAGTCAAGGAGCCAAAGCAGGGCAATGGTTCTTTGTCTGAGTTTTAGGTGTTTCTTGAATCTCTCTCCTTCTTCTCAGATGTGCCCCCTCCTTTTCAACACTTGAATCTTCTCACATATCCCTCCCAGAACTTTGATGCTCTATGGGAAATATAACACATTTGAGGATCTGGCACTGTAGACAAATGAATAGAAGAAAAGGGAACTAGAGCTCCTATCAGGATCTACAGCTTCTATTATTTTTTTTTTTTTGCCAAAATACTTCTTTTCTTAGAAGTTTTTAGGAAAATAAAAAAATAATTCACTGTAAAATTCTATTGAGTGATTATGCCATTAAGAGTTTCCACTTGAAATTTTGTTTACTTATTTCTGCCAGTCTGCTGGTTCTCTGTGCATTGATATACAAGGATATGCCATGCCTGGTGAGCAAACTCAGAAATCTGACTCTAGTGCTGGCCCTTTCCACTGGTCTCAGGAGTCCCTGGTGTTTTCATGTTGGGATATTCTTCTGTCTGTTCATTGCAAAACCTTCAAGTCTGATCAACAGTGCCACTTTTCTGATAGATTTGGAAGTGATGCTTCACTGCAGCACCAGTTTGTAGCCTCAGACTTTATTGCTATAGCTGTTCTTGTGCAAACTGGATGGGCTGATGATATTTTTAGGTTTCATTTTCTTCCTTGTGTCTTCAGCATTCCCACTCTTTTCACAGTGCTACTGCTTCTTACAACACATATCTCACAAAAACACAAAGTCCAGAGGCTTGCTGGATCTGACCAGAGCCGTGTGGTCAGTGTTGATCTGGCTCCTGCCAGCCTAACCAATGTCACTGAAGGAAACCAGGTGATCACTGAGGGTGGGTAGGCAAATCTTTCCTATGCAAGCTGGAAAAGCTGCCTTGACAAATTGCTGGTCAGAAATGTGGCTGGGAACTCTGATTTACTGTTCTAGATGGTACTTGCAGCCCACACACCTCACCTGGAACCTCCTCAGCCAGGGGTCCCAAGTGTCACACGGGGCTTGTAGCCTGAGGAAGGCTGGAAGCACAAGCACCCTGCATGCCATGTGAACCTCCTCCTGGCCTTTGAGAGAGGCACTGGTGCAGCACTGCCTTCTGCTGATGGTGGGGCTGCCACAGATGTGCACTGCTCCTGATCCTTTTACTGCAGTGCATTGCTGTGGGTATCAGGTAAAAGTGCTCCCGTAGTAGCTTTGGGAATTAGTCCAAGGATGCCCTAAAAAACTTCCATCATCCTGCTGTGTGGTATCAGCACAAAGAGCAGTCAATGATCCATCTTGCTCCATCCTGAATTTGCAGACAGCTCTGTTTGGTCAGCCAAACCTCTGTTTCAGCTGCCAGGCCTTTGAAAAGCTGACGGGCGAGGGAGGAAATGAGGCACACGAGACGGTGCTATTGTGGTGGAGCCATGACCTTGCTGGCCTCTGGCCCCCAGCTCACACAAACAATGCTGTGACCAAATACCACCACAGCCTTCAACAGATGGAGGGTCAATACAACATCACTGAAGGATAATATATTGATTTCGTTTAAACAGCCAAGAAAACCCAGAATACACCAGTTATAAAGAACATGTTCTGCCCTCTAAGTTGACCTTTTGGAAAATTTGAACAGAGCTATGTAAAAAGTGAGAGAGAGACAGAGGGAATGCTCATCAAATTAGGAGAAGAAATTGCCTGAAAATGGCATTTGGGAGATGGAGCTAGAAAATTTTTAAATAATAGAGTTGGAAACACAATGAAAATAGCCCTATCAAAATAGAATATATGTGACAGAATTTTTATAAAACTTCACAAAGCTTCTGCAAATATAATATGCAAGCTGGGAATATTGGATTCCAAATAATAAAAAGCTTCCAGTCAAGCTCCATCTCAATGCAATGAGCTGTAGTAGCTTTAGGCAGATGCTAGGAGGTTTCAAGAAAGTGCTTAAGCAGTCTTACATAGGAGATAAATGTGATGGATCCACATGTAATAGAAACACTTTTGGGATAAAAAGAATCTCCCTAAAATCACAGTAGAGGCAGAGGTGGAAGCTGTGATGGATTCATCTGTGTCTGCTCTATGAACTACTGAAAACAATCTCAGGCTATGCAATGAGTAGATTATAGGATCAAGAATGTTTTGCATTTGGAAACCAAATGCAAGGTTAGAACAGAAGAATTAGAACTGAATAAGGAAGATTCTTGGAGGAAATATCCTGTGGGTATAGGATCCAGCTGCTCTCCACAGCTGTACCCATGACTTTTCCGTGTGCTGAAGAAGCATTTGCAGGTGCAGTTGGACCAAAAGGTGAGATGATGCTGCACAGACCAGGCCTGATTCTCATCCTAGGTATGCAGTATGAGCTGCAGTGCATGGCTGTGCATCCAAAGTGAGGTCTGGATTTCTGTATCGGGCACAGTTTGCTGCAAGCAGAATTTTAGGCAGAGAGTAACACTAGAGCAGCTCTGTAATGGCCCTTCTGGTGTGTGCACACACACAAAAACACTTACACATCACTCCTGTGATGAATAGAGACCTACACAGGCTGCCTCGTCCTCTGACTGCATGGTGACCCATTCCCAGCCCAACAAAACCTGTGATGCATCCTACTTTTTCATAGAATACCTCCCAAAAACAAAATAGAAAGTTAAATCCTCTCCACCAACAGGTTTTTTTTAAACCTTTGCAAATGATGTTTCTTTCTGCTGTAATTTAGGATCTGTATAAACATATTCTGCTGCAAAGGGTGATAATTACCATGCCCACACAATTTTATAATACACACATCTAATTGTAGTACAGTTATTTGTGGCAGCCAGGCACTGAAAATATACTTTTATTGTATGCCTCTAAGCAACAATAAAAAAGTCTTTTTACTGCTACCTGAATGTATACTTTCAGGGCATTTTTATTTCACCTAACTGATCTGCATGTAGGTTTTGGTCTTTGTGTGGCTTTCAAAATTTCCCTTCTGCAATTAAAAATATAGATAATTAGTAGGGACATAGAAAGACTCTTTGGGAATGTCTTGTCAGTGTGTCACAGTGCCTTGTGCAGATGCCCAAGCTGGATCTAAAAAAGGTGAAAGACATTCCCATTGGTACAGCAGAAGAAAATATAGATATTGCTATTTCTTGTGGGTCAGCCTGGTCACTGCACGACTTTGACCAAGTCAGGGAGGATAGTCATGGTCTATTTTCATCCTTTTATGGATTTCTTGCCAAAGGAGAAGCCAAGTCTCCGCTCCCTTTCTTTCCTTAGAAGCAACAGCATTTTCCACAACCAGCCCTACTCCCAGAGGGTTTACCTGCACTGTCCAACAAACCAGTGTCGTTGTTTGCTCTCACATCCTGATCTCTTGATTGCCAGCACTCTATGAATGTCAAAAAGGCCCTCAGAGGCAATCAGCTATTTCTCTTCGAATATAAATCCCAGTATTGTTCCAGGAACCCTTGCTCCAAGGGCTGTTCCCTACAGGCAGTCCCTATAGTTACCTTGTCTCTGAATTCATGTCCTGCTCTACCCAGACTCTGGCTGCCTGTGCCCATGAGGAGCAGCTCATTCCTAAGTCACTTCCCAAAGCCTGGATTTATCAGAACTTGTACCAGGATTTGCTGGAGACTGAGGCCTGAGCCTGAAACGCTCACTTCCTCATGTAGTTTTAGCTCCCCAGATTTAGGATGCCTGAAAGGATTATGTGCTGCTGCCAGAGGCCTTCACCATCCAAATTGAGTGTGATATCCTTGCTGCCCACCTTTTGCAAGGGAGAAGGAAGAGTACATCCAGTGCAGTTGGAGGCAGCTTTGGGTCAAATCACCAGGGGTCCTACCTCTGGCAATTTTTAAGTCCAGGTAGAAAACCCCCTTTCTGCCCCCTTGGGCAGAAAACATAATTTAACAAAGTCTTTAGTGAGTCACAGGGACAGAACTTGCCTCTGCTTGATGGAAGGAGACAGAAGGAAATGGCTGTGACACCTAGAGTGAGACATCCAAGCAATGTGTGCTCCTGTGCAGGGTCATGGATGCTGTGGGGTGGGTCAGGCTGGGTTTCAGCAGGCACTGTGCAGAGGAGTGCTTCTGTGCTTCTTTGGGAGATTTACCTTCTTGAGGTTAATGTGCAGCTATTTTGACCGTGGAGGGGAAAAATAACTCGTTTCAAAGTCGGGCTGATATGTGAGATGATGGCAGAAAGAGTAGGGCTGGGGGCAGAGGCTGGAAGGGGGCATGGAGAGAGCTGGCACAGAAATTGTGTGTGGCAGCCTGCTCAGCAGCCAGCAGCAGCAGCACAGGCTCCACATGGTGCCAGGATGTCAGAGCATGCTCTGAGCCTGGTCTGTGCATCCCTGCATCTCAGCTTCATGGCTTAGAGCAGGCCTTTGCCAGTCTTCCGCTCCTGCTGTCCTTGGGGTGTTCCCTTTCACTTTGTGGAAAGAACTTTCCTTGGAAAGAATGTAAAAGCCCTCAGTTCCCAAAGGTAGTGAAATGGTTTAAATGTACCTCTGTACCCTGCTCCCTCTGAATAGACTCACAAAATTAAACCCTCTGGAAGTGCAGAAACCCTCTGCCCTCTGCCCTGCAGTGCTGTGGGATTGCAGGAGCCCTGGAACTTTCCAGCTTGGTGGACCCCACTGTCCTTGTGCCACCACACTGTTCCCTGAAGGGCATCCTGCACCTCTCCTAAGGCTAAAGCAGGGGCAGCACCAGGCTGCCAAGGCTCTAAGGGCACAGCTGCAGCCTCCTGTCACAGCTTGTTGCCAGGAGGCAATTAATCTAATTGTAGAATTTGAAGGGCCAGGTGGAGATGCCCCTTGGAACTTGCCTCCATTCTGGACTCTCTGACCGTCTCTGGACTGGATTTCACCCTGAATTGTCCATGTCCTCCTGTCCTCATTTCTTCTCTTGCTCATTTCTGCTCTCTCTCTGGGTTTCCAGAACATCAGTGCTTCCAGTCCCTTCAGCCCTTCATTTTTACAGCACTTGCTAAAACCAATTTTCAAATCAACTCTAACTGTGATTCTTTTCTTCTGGATCTCCACTGCCTACCTTATCTATTCCATGACTGTGAGCATTAGGAATTTATGGAGATAACAGTAAAGCCCAGTTCTGAGGACTTTTGTTGCACAGTCACACAGCAAACTCCCAAAACTTCAGCCTGGTCCAGCATCCCCCACTGTCTCTCCAGTACGATGACAGTAATACCTTTGTAGCCCAGCTGTCGTCATTGATTCATTTGGATCTTTTTTGAATAATCTTGCTCAGCACCTTTTTCAAGTCCTGGCTAATATTGATTAGAAAATCTGGAAAACATTAGTTCATTGCAGGTAAACAAATATGATAGAAGTCTTGAAGAGAAATATGTCAGGCATGTCACCCAAAGATAGGTCAAGTATTGATTTTTGTCTGTCTCTATGTCAAGGTGAGCCAGACCACGCTGAAAGAACAGTTGGAGACGTGAGGAGACTGCAGAAAGTCACTGCTTTAGGGGCTGCTACCCTGGACTCGAGGTAGAAGCAATGTCACAGCACCTAGAAGCAGCAGGGTGTGAAGTCTGGGATGCTGTGGTTGTTACTCAGTGAGAAAGGTGGCACATTCCTTGGGGAATACAGGCAGATGTCTTCAAGGGACCTACAAAGCTTAGCTTGAATATTTTTCTCTTTGACAAGATGCTGTTACTCCTTCTTTGTTTCTGATCTGACTGATGAGCTTGGGGAATGCCAGTTACCCTGGCTGGCAAATTAGGTGGCAAGTACCACTGACCCTCGTGCAGTGCAGGTGAAGAGCTGCCCAGTGCTGGGAGGGTTTAATCTCAGCAGGAATAAATCTGAAGCAGGCTGGAAAATCTTCCCAGAATGTACTGCAGATATGCAGTACATTCACTGGGAGTTGCATTGCTGTGCTTGTGCTCCAAGACACAGGACCCCAGGTGTCCTGGCTTTTGTGTCTGCTCTGCATTCCTTATAATTTACTGAGTGATTGGGAATTAAAAATATGCCTGTGAATATTCTGATTTGACAAGTACGTGCACAGATAATAACAGAAACTTTTATTATGGAAATAGAGATCAAGTTAAAAACCCCAGAGCCCTGTTTATTAAAGCTTTGGTTGCACTGTGATGTGTTACACTTGGTGACTCAGCCTGGGAGTCATCAGGATGTGCATACTAATGCTGCAGGGCAGGAGGCTGGGTCATGAGCAGGGAAAGATCATTCCAGTTAGGAAGATGACCAAAAGCAGCTCTGCTCATCCACTACCTGCAGCTCTGCCATGAATAATGTGCAGAGCACCTTATCTGTATCCCTAATCTGTTTAAAGGCATGACTCACACATCAGGCTCATGCCAAAAGATGACGACGACAGCTCTGAATGCTGGGGCTGAGAAGCCCCCTGTGAGCCATGGTGTCCCTTGGTGCTGGGGCTGAGCCTCTGAGCCAGAGATGGTGCTGCAGCCCCTGCTCTGGGCATCTTCTCTGGAATGGCAGGGCAGCCCTGGGCATGAGGTCACTGTCTCCTGCTGCTGCTCTGGTCCTGCCTGTGGAGGGTGGATGGGAGGCTTGGAGCCAGGAGGGAGCATTTCAGCTGCCAGCCGAAGTGTGCTTTGAAAATGCAACTGCATTAAGAGCGTGTAATAGGCTGAGAGATCCCCTTCCTTCTCAAGGCCAAGCTTTGTTAATTTGAAGGAGCCTTTCCAAGCAGCTGATAGGCACCCAGTGAATGCACTCTGTACCACTGCCATTTCTGTGGGTGCAGCCCTGACTGACTCACATCTGCCCATTGCAAGGTGCAAGGATTTGCTCCTGATCATCTTCGGGAGTGGGGAATTGCTGGAACTCGCTTTTGACTCCTTTAAAAATAGTTCAAACCTGCCAAATTGCTAGGAAGGCCTAGGGCTACTGAGCTCCTGCAAGAAATAAAATGAACACTCACTCTTGAAATGACAAAGAACCAAAGTTTGTCACTGACAGGGGATTGCAGGGATCCTTCACTCAGACAGTTGCATGGGGAAGATGGAGTGGAAGAGGTGACAGAAACAAAGGAGACAAGTGGATTCATAGACTGGGACCTGTTATTGAACTGCTGTATAACCACAGGAGTATATTCAGACATCTTCAGGTGGTGCAGGCTCACTGTGGAATATCTTGGCTTCCTCCCTTGTGACTGCTGCTGCTTTTAACTCTGCAGCTTGCCTCTCTGAGGGATGTCTGTGTGGATCAGAGCTGGGTGATGCTGACAGAGTGTTGCAATATCCTTCCCATTGAGTGACAGGCAGCATATGAATCATCAACTGGTACTGAAGCAAGGTGGGGAGGGGTGTGTGGGGTGGGCAACCATCTCTTTCAGTCTCATTTCCCCTTTGACAGGTCTCCTCCCCAGGGCTTGTCACACAAGGCTTGTATANGTGAAGTCTGGGATGCTGTGGTTGTTACTCAGTGAGAAAGGTGGCACATTCCTTGGGGAATACAGGCAGATGTCTTCAAGGGACCTACAAAGCTTAGCTTGAATATTTTTCTCTTTGACAAGATGCTGTTACTCCTTCTTTGGTTCTGATCTGACTGATGAGCTTGGGGAATGCCAGTTACCCTGGCTGGCAAATTAGGTGGCAAGTACCACTGACCCTCGTGCAGTGCAGGTGAAGAGCTGCCCAGTGCTGGGAGGGTTTAATCTCAGCAGGAATAAATCTGAAGCAGGCTGGAAAATCTTCCCAGAATGTACTGCAGATATGCAGTACATTCACTGGGAGTTGCATTGCTGTGCTTGTGCTCCAAGACACAGGACCCCAGGTGTCCTGGCTTTTGTGTCTGCTCTGCATTCCTTATAATTTACTGAGTGATTGGGAATTAAAAATATGCCTGTGAATATTCTGATTTGACAAGTACGTGCACAGATAATAACAGAAACTTTTATTATGGAAATAGAGATCAAGTTAAAAACCCCAGAGCCCTGTTTATTAAAGCTTTGGTTGCACTGTGATGTGTTACACTTGGTGACTCAGCCTGGGAGTCATCAGGACGTGCATACTAATGCTGCAGGGCAGGAGGCTGGGTCATGAGCAGGGAAAGATCATTCCAGTTAGGAAGATGACCAAAAGCAGCTCTGCTCATCCACTACCTGCAGCTCTGCCATGAATAATGTGCAGAGCACCTTATCTGTATCCCTAATCTGTTTAAAGGCATGACTCACACATCAGGCTCATGCCAAAAGATGACGACGACAGCTCTGAATGCTGGGGCTGAGAAGCCCCCTGTGAGCCATGGTGTCCCTTGGTGCTGGGGCTGAGCCTCTGAGCCAGAGATGGTGCTGCAGCCCCTGCTCTGGGCATCTTCTCTGGAATGGCAGGGCAGCCCTGGGCATGAGGTCACTGTCTCCTGCTGCTGCTCTGGTCCTGCCTGTGGAGGGTGGCTGGGAGGCTTGGAGCCAGGAGGGAGCATTTCAGCTGCCAGCCGAAGTGTGCTTTGAAAATGCAACTGCATTAAGAGCGTGTAATAGGCTGAGAGATCCCCTTCCTTCTCAAGGCCAAGCTTTGTTAATTTGAAGGAGCCTTTCCAAGCAGCTGATAGGCACCCAGTGAATGCACTCTGTACCACTGCCATTTCTGTGGGTGCAGCCCTGACTGACTCACATCTGCCCATTGCAAGGTGCAAGGATTTGCTCCTGATCATCTTCGGGAGTGGGGAATTGCTGGAACTCGCTTTTGACTCCTTTAAAAATAGTTCAAACCTGCCAAATTGCTAGGAAGGCCTAGGGCTACTGAGCTCCTGCAAGAAATAAAATGAACACTCACTCTTGAAATGACAAAGAACCAAAGTTTGTCACTGACAGGGGATTGCAGGGATCCTTCACTCAGACAGTTGCATGGGGAAGATGGAGTGGAAGAGGTGACAGAAACAAAGGAGACAAGTGGATTCATAGACTGGGACCTGTTATTGAACTGCTGTATAACCACAGGAGTATATTCAGACATCTTCAGGTGGTGCAGGCTCACTGTGGAATATCTTGGCTTCCTCCCTTGTGACTGCTGCTGCTTTTAACTCTGTAGCTTGCCTCTCTGAGGGATGTCTGTGTGGATCAGAGCTGGGTGATGCTGACAGAGTGTTGCAATATCCTTCCCATTGAGTGACAGGCAGCATATGAATCATCAACTGGTACTGAAGCAAGGTGGGGAGGGGTGTGTGGGGTGGGCAACCATCTCTTTCAGTCTCATTTCCCCTTTGACAGGTCTCCTCCCCAGGGCTTGTCACACAAGGCTTGTATAGCCAGGGCCTCACTCTTGGTGTTATCCTGGGAACAGTAGCAGAGGAATTGCCTATATAGGATGAGGAAATAAATATCTTGATGGCTCTTAGGAAAAGATTCAAAGAAGACCCCTAAAAAATATAAAAGAAAGAGCTTCTAAAAGCCAGGTGTTGCAGCATCTAAATAGGAGGAGCCTGGCCTCTGTTGCAATTCAGCATTTGGTGAGAGCAGGCTGTGGGGCCTGAGGCAGGTCAGCCCCTGGGGAGTGCTGAGGGGCTTAGCCAGGACAGGTCTCCCACCTGCTGTCAGAGTCTGCAAGAGAAATACTGAGGGTTTTGGTGCATAAGTGGTTTTCTGGATCTGCCTCTTGGCAAAACTCCTGCTTATTTTATATCACTTGGGAATTCATCTGCACTTTTCATTAGTTTCCATTTTGGGATCCTGCTTTCGCCTTGCAATGGGCAGAGGCAGCCAGGGGAAATGGCTGAACTGAGTCCATCTGGACCAGGATTTTGTAGGAGTCTCCCATGAAACAAGTTGGTTCTCCCACGCTGTTCAGACCTTCCAGCAGTGCTGTCCTAGACACATCTTCTGACTCATGAGTTCTTACAGGGGTATTGTGTCACTGGTCCAGAAACTCCCCAGGAGCTGCTGTACCCTCAGCAGCTTCAGCCACCAGGGGTGAGAGCAAAGACTGTGACTGCCATTGCCTGTGCAGAAATGGTAAACAAATAGTCCTTTCCCACTTCTCTTTAGTGACTGATCCTCTCCCCCACACTGTCAACAGGAGGTGGGCTAGGGCAGGGTTGGCAGTGCTGCTGCTGAAAGGCTTGTGCCTTGCTTATTCCTCAGATAAACCCTTTCATGTGTCAGCTGGCATTTCTGCCCAGCTGTCTTTCCTTGGGGCTTGGCAGAGACTGAGATAGAGACTTTACCTTGATGGAAGGGCTCTGCAGTAAGAGAAGTTTGGTGCTGCTGAAGGATGCTGGGTGTTCCCTCTGCAGGCAAAGAAACCCTCACAACACATCAGCCTGCTCTTAACAGTTACCTCCTGATGTTCATCTACTTAGACTTCAGCCTCTTCAGTGGTCAAATGGGAGTAATTTAGTCATTATTTCCAGCAGCAAATTGACTCCATTAGAGTTCAGCTGACCGATGCTCCAGCTGCTAAAGGGGTGGGAGTGGTGCTGTCTGGCTGCTATAAATTAGACATCATCTGGGGTCCTGGTTTGCCTTTACATCTCTGCTTTCCCTCTCTGCATCCCTTCCAACTCAGCCCTTGGTCTGATATTTTTTTAACCTTTCCTCAACCCCCCAGTGTCCCTTTCACTCTCATGAGCACTGCCAGGCTGGCAGGTTTGTCAGCTTTGTCGTGTGCCCCTGAGCCCTCTGTCTGTGGGATGCTTTCCTCCCAGGCAGTGTGACATGGGTGCTGCAGACATGTCATTCCCTGGGCCCCCTTTGACTTGTACCCTGCAGCTCCCCTTTCCCACCCTCCACCTTTGGTTCACAGGAAGTGGCTGAGGGAAAGGCCAAAACCACCCTCCCTTCATGGCAAATTCGTGCATGGGCACAGCAACCACCAGGGCTTTGTGTCCAGGAGCAGAAACTCCAGCCACCCTATTGTGCTATATTGACCATTTGTTAAATCTTTAAAGTCCATCTGTTTAGGCTGAAATTCTTTTTATGACTGGACATAAACAATTTATTGTTCCTGCATAAAATTGGCTCATTTTGAACTTTGGTGCCCATTGTTCCAGCTGGTAAAGCGTGGACACTGGTTTAGTGACATGTACACAGCTTTGCTAGGGATCGTTAAGGGCTGGTGGCCAGCACCATCAGGAGAGTCCAACAGATGTGATTTTCTTATCTCTGGCACCCCAAGGCCCTCCCTCTCCACTTTGCCTCTCCCTGTGCTGGGAGAGAAGCTCTTTGTTCTGCTGATTGTTTCATTAGGAGATTACAATTCTGTTGTTAAACACTTGTATTTTTCCATTCCCCCTCCTAATAATCATCCATGTTTACTGTTCTAGTTTTTTCCATCCATTTGTGTCTAAACTGCTGCCCTCTATAACATATGTTGATGCACAAAAGGGTCAGAGCTACAGGGATCTGATCTTTGAGATGAAACAGTTCAAATTGAAAGGCCCTCAAACACCTCTGCTTTGAGTGGTTCTGAACAATGTGTGGGTTCAGGAGGGGAAAAGAAAACACTCAAGGAACAAGAAACCAGACTAAGAAAAAACAAAACCAACCAAAAGTCTTGCTAGAGGTAAACATTTTTATGCAGGTTATTTGGGGGATAAAAGCCACCCACATTTCATTCTGTATCTGCAAGGTACAATGCCAGCAAACAGGAATGTGGCAGAAGGTGACCTGATTTTGACAACAGCTTTTTCTCAAGCATTTGATATTTTCACTAGTTGTGTTGTTTTTTTTTCTTTTTGTTGGTTGGTTGGTTTTGGGTTTTTGTTTGTTTGTTGGTTTCTTTTCCCTGTTACTCAGGAGGGCAAAAATGGAGCCCAGAAATTGGAGATCTGGCATTTATGGCAGATCAGGAACTGATTTGGGTCTTAACGTTTTAGCAGAAGGATTAGGTCTTTGAGATCCTCACTGTATTTATGACTGAGACACAAGGCCAAAATAACCGGAGAAACACTAAACAGTAAAAATTGGCATCTGACAAACAAAAGGAATTATCAAGCCTAAAATGAAATACACAAAGCACACAAAAATCCAGAACTCTATAGTAAAGGAGACTGAGAAAGAAAAGGGATGTTCAAAGTGATACACCACAAAAAGGGACACACTAAGCTGAATGTGCTGTGGATTCATAACACTGTCCTACTAGAAGATCAGCAAAGTCTGAGATGAGTCTTGTCACATTTACTTCCAATAGTCATATTAGTTCTGACAGTCATCCAGAATTTCATGGCAAAAATTTAAGCAGTTTGCAGTGAGTGCATATTGCCAGTAATTTCAATTAACTGTAATTCAGTGGAGTGGGGAGTACCAATGCCAGGCCTGTAAATGATCTGCTAAGGAGGGTTACAGGATGAGTTTCTGGCCTGGTTGTAGTTTGGTGAAGAACCACTAGTGCAGCACAAGCTGTCACCTACTGAAAACAGGAATGTTAGACACTGAAAGTCAGTGGCATATGTGTAAAGTGCCAGGTATAGCAAGGGAGATAAAGCACTCAGTGTAGTGTAGAGCCATGCACATGGAATACTTTGTGAGAATGAGGCTTTGAGTGTCTCAAATTGGAAAAACTGCAAACAACAGCAGTGTTATGAAACTGTCCCTCTATCTGGGTGTTATTGCCATTTAGAAAGGCACACATTCAGACTAATGGGAAACATCTTCAAATCCCAGGAAGAGTGGTGAAAAAAAGCACTGAGAAAGTGTCAAATCCAACAGCCGTAGCAAGCTGGAGTGGCTGGAGCTCGGCCATGACATGGGCAGAACTGATGGATTTACTGCTGCTGGGAAACACTTGTGCTGGTACTTCAGGGTGATCCATGGGCACAGGATAGAGGTGCCAGAGAGGCTAATTTGATGTTGGCTGAGGGAGGCAGAGTTAGAGGTGTGTTTGTGAGTGTCTCTCTGCCCTCCAGAGCTACTTACAAGCCTGCGTCGTGCTCTGCCTTGGCGACACAGAGCTGATGATTCTGTGACACTGAGGATGCCACGGTCAGCAGATGGCACAGCTTTCAGTGACTCTCTCCTCTTCTGTGCTGCATCACTTCCCACCAATGGTACAGGCACCACCACTTGAGAAAACACCTCAGAAATAGCACTTTGGGAAAGAGTTTGGACTTCAAGTGATGGCAGATCTCCCGTGTAGCTGCTAGGTGTTATTTCTGTAAAAAAGCAGCAGCAAAGGCCTACTCAGTGCTTGTTTTCTGTCAGAGCCTATGCATCACTAGCTCTCCTCATGCTGCAGTTTTCTCAGCTGGATGAAAAGAAATCTTTATGTCACATGAAGATATTCAGGTCTTTGAAGGCAGCCTTTTTTTGGGTGTTGCATTTCTCTGTCGAGCATTCTTACTGCAATGGTGTCCTGGCAATTTGAGTGGGGTGGGCTTTTTCCTGAATTTACTTTAAAGGAAAAACTGAGGGAAGATGTCCCAATAGTTCTCTGGAAACCTCTGGAAAGATGCATTCAGTCACCATCTCTGCTTTGGATGCAGCCTCTGGAGGGAAATGGCAGCTTCTTTATTTCTTCTTTATACTTGACTTTGGCTGTTTAGGGCTTCTGACATGTCAGCAGAGGAGAGAGGTAATACCTGTGGATTTGGAGGCTGTTGTGCATTTCAGCAGGTCCTTCTCTTTGACAAGGATGTGCACAAACCAGGGTACTTTGGGGTTTTCCTTGGGGAAATCAGGGCTGGGTGAACCTGAAATCAGAACTCCTCCATGAGTCAGAGACCTTTCTCTGTGTCAGAAATTATTTAAATGCTGACCAGTAATTTCTGATTTTCTCATCACAGGTTTCATGCCACAAAATAAACGCCTCCACAGTGTATTCTGAGCTGACCCCCTACACCTTCCTGCTGCATTTCCTCAGCTTTCATTAATCATCTTTAAGGAAATCAAACTTTCGGTGTCTCTACAAATAGGCACCTTTTCATTATTGTTTAAGAGGGTGAAATGCAACCATTTGCTGCAATTCACACATACACAGCTTCTCCTGGCCAACCTGTTCCACTGGCTCACCACACACGTAATCAAGAAAATACTTTAGGTATAGGAAGATGCCTCATGAAAAAAGAAGTACTGTGAAAGAATTTATTTCCTTCTTTCCTGCTGTATCCCATAGATTCTCATGCTGTTTTTGACCTTCTCTGTATCCTCTGTTCTGTCACATCCATCTCCCTCAGCCTGGGGTCCCCTCTTGCCTGCTGCAAGCACCACTCTCACCTTGTACTTGCTGTTTCAGAAGGAATGAGTTTATCCCTGAGTTCGCTTTGCTCCTGGCTTTTGGCAGCTCTTCCTCACTTTGAGGATTTGCTCTCATGTTTCAAGTGAGAGACCTCTGCTTTTTTAAGTGTGAAGGCACAGGCAAAGTTAGACACATCAATCCTCTGTTTATTTACAGGTCAGGTACAGGACAGGCAAGAGCAATCTGAGATTTCCTGTGCTGCTTTACACATCCCTGACCTCTGTGATGACCCAAACTTCTATGGAGGGTAAGAGTTAGTTCAAACTCTGCATCAGAGCAGCCCTTAGCCCACAGAATATATCATGTGGGATGGCTCAAATATGCCAAATTTTGTGTTGTGATTAAGTGGAATTGTCCATGATCTAATAAGATCTGGGCAAATTACAGCCACATTAATTAAACATAGGCACTCTGGTTGAGCCTAAGCCACAGATGGCATCCCACAGATGGAATGCCACTCTTGATATTCACAGAGCCACTCAGCCCTTTAACTTCAGCTTGTGCTGATTAGTAGAGCAATTTATTTTAGGTGCAGCTATTGGCCTTTGCTGAGGAGAGTGCTGTTAAATGGATATCACTGACAAGGGCCCAGTATACACAAAAAAGGCACAGTGGAGAGTAGAGATAATGGAAATCCCTAAAGTTATCAGCTGTTCTTCCACCCCAGCCTTTCAGAGCAGCAGGAAAGGCATTGGGCACTGAGTTCCGACTGATATTCAGCAGCATTTGGCTATTTTACTACTTTAGGTGCTGTTTTTTTAACTGATTGTAGCAGTAATCTGTTGGAGGATCTTATGATTAGGTCTTCTAATACTCAATGTGGAGCTCTTTTAGAAGAGAAACACTTACCCTTTGAAGCTGAGTCCTAAAATCATCCTTGTCTCTCCCTCCAGAAGGCTCAAGTTATGGCTCACTAGGTTTTGTGTTGGCTTTTTGGCAGTGCTTGTGGGAAAGGTGCACAGCAGGGTTTATTTAGCAGGAATGGCTATTGATGATAACCTGGAGTGGGGCCTCATTCTCTTAAGCACTGTGCATCTTCTGTGCCAAAGAGGGGAAGGATTATACAAAATAAAATTTCTTGCATCCAGCCATGTGGAAGCCAATGCATGGATATGAAATGACTTTTCCAAGGTCATACAAAAAAATCTGTGTCAAAGTTAAGACCAAGCACAAGACAGCCTGAGTTCTAGGCCAGCACAATAGTGTCAATTATAGCTATTAATGTCAAAGGAGGAGGGGGGAAGAATAGAGGAAAGATATTTCTGCAAGGAAGAGGATGGTGGGGAAGTATTTAACACTTTAGGGCATCCCAACGCTGTATATAAAGATGTGTGGGATTCTAAAATCAAAGCAGATTTCTCTTCAAATACACCATTTGTTTCAGACATTAATTTTTCGTTAGAGAGGTGGGAGGCAATTTGCTATTACTGTCTTTAAAAAGAAGCCAACCTGTTCCATTGGTAATTAATGGTGCTGGAATGGCTTGTGAGCTTTTATTTCATCTGCTACAGGGTCTCTGTTTTTACTCTAAGTGGCCAGGTTTTCCTGAAAACACAATGTTTGTCCTGATAAGTGTTCATCTTCAGAAATAAGTTGAAGGTAGTTTGGAGGTTTGGGTGTGGGTTCTGTCAAGCTGGATCAGAGCTGGCCTGTGTCTTTCATGCCTCTGCTTCTAAAGGCAGCACTGGCCAACAACCAGCACCACCTAATGGCACAGCTTCTGGAAGAGTGGGGAGCCTGTTACTGAAAAAAAAAACCAAACAAAAAAAAGCTGGAAGCTTACCTTTTGGAAAAACAAGGAGAAGAGCAACCCAGGGCTTTGGCAGCTGTGGATGCACATGTCTCCCTGCAGGCAGCAGTGAGGCAAGAAACACCTGGGGACAAGTTGCCCTCATCTCATGAGGGAGGCATGGACTGAGTGTGTGGGGCAAGGCATAGACTACAGAGATTGGAGGGCAGAACACTGGAAAGACAATGTATCCCACCTTCTCACCAGTCCTTTCTCTCCACTGACATCTCCAGAGGACCCTCTGCACCCTGCAACAGAAAGTCAAGACCCACAAGTTTAGAGCTGTGACGAAACAAGGGCGATTCGCTCTGGACTCTTGTCCTCTGCAGCTGAAGTGCATTTGGGTTCTTTCATGTGGGCTGTGGTTGTCCTGGGACTGCGTTCTCTGCAAACAGCTGTGGGGAGCACGAGCTTTCTTTAGTGCAGCATCTGCAGTTGCTCCTTGCTTGGCAGCAGTAGAAGGCTGTGGCCGTGTGTCTGTCTGTCTGTCGCCGTGTGTGCTGGCTCCAAGCCCAGACCTCTGGCCAGGACTGCTCCCACTTTGCTCCTCAGCTCTAACGTTTGTCATAAACCTCTTGTTCTTCTCATGTTTCAGTGACTGAAACAGAGGTGAAGTTGTCTTAGGCAGGGGCTTCTTGTGCACCTAGAGGGACATTTGTCCAGAGCACTGGATATCAACAGTACCAATGTGCAGAGCTGCACTGGGGCCAGAGGCTGCAGACCTGAAGGCTGGGCTGAAAGAAAGACTCTCTAGTTTCATGGTGGGAGATGTCTTGATAGCAGTGGACAATTTTGTTCTCTCTCAATCTCCAGGCTGTTTGGAGGATTTCTGGGAGTCAGGGCTATGAACTTTTTCATCTGGTCTGGAGCAAAAAAAAAAAAGGATGGAAAAATATGTTTCAGAAAAAAATAACTGAAATGTTTTTCTTCCTACAGGAAACTAATATGTCAAGTTTTCATTCATACTCTGAATAAAATCTGTGAAATGTTAGAGTTGCGAGTAGAAAGGAAATACTAAGTCATGACCAGTTCTGACTGGAACTATGATTTTCTTTTCCACTTTGGCCTTGTCTTCCTAGTCAATTCTCACTTTCATCCTGATTTTTTTAGGTCAGAATTAGCTGAACATGACCAGGGGATTTTGCCTGCTTTACTAGATACCTGCAGCCTTCTGGGGATCCATTAATCCCATGACTTTTAAAAAATCTGTTTTTCTGTCAGCATGTTTCTTTGATAAGATGTTGGGGTACTCTGCTGGGCTTAATGTTCTCAGTGAGTCCTTGATCTTGGTCAACTTGCAGTTCTGCCACTGTTAGTTAGCTACCAGAGTTTTGCCCTGGCACATATTGAAGCCTTTGAAAGACTTTTCCTAGTTTTATTGTTTATGTAATTACAACGAAGTTACTTTAAGTAGTTTTCAAACTAGGGAACAACTCTAATTTTTTTTTTCTGCTCTCCATCACTTCTGAATATATAGTTTTCTATACAAGTATCAGCAAAATGTACTGTAATTAGTACATTTAGTTTTACTATCAGGAGTATTTTAAATAAATTCTAATATTATAGATTTCAATATAAGGCTTAGCCATCTTTTCCTTTGGAAAATGTTTTTCTGTGCTTTCTTCCCCAGCTTGATAGTAGTGGGTGCTTTCCACCTTGCCAAAACTGTGCTGTTGGTTTAGCTGGTAATTACAGACTTCTTTGGTTTGTCTCTACAAGAATCACTAGATAGAGAATGGTGAAACTGAGAATGCTGAACATTTTTCTTTTAAAAATATTATTGTGTTTGAAAGTTTTCACCATCTGCTTGCCTTGATATGATGAGGGGCCATATAAGCATTATAGAGAAAAAACAGTTTATTCAGAAGGAGAGAAAGATATGAAATGGAGAGTTCCAGTTTTTCATCAGAAAGCTCCTGAAAACTGGGGAAAACCGAAGTCGTTTTCATTTTGAAGTAACCGTTTCATTAAAAATTCACCAGTCTGTCCCATCTGTGTTGATAGCAAAGCTTATTGATTATCTCCCTGTATTCATGTTGCCCTTCCTGACCCTATTTAATTTAGATCCTCTGTGGGCACTTATCTTTGTGGCTACTGTGGTTTAATGTTAGTGACTGGAAATTGATACACAGAGCTGGAGTCTTCAGCACTGGCTCACAGCCTCGGAAGTCATTAGGCCCTGTCACCTTTGGTCACCATCTCTTCTGTCCTATCTCAGGATTGATAAGCTTCCTGTTGATACAATGATATCCAACAGAATATCATTATGCTGTTGGAAAGAGACTTTCCATCATTTCTTATCTGGCTGTTTAAATCGTTATGCCCACGGGCACAGAATGATAGGAAAAGTGGGAACGGCTTGAAACTAGAAGAGGTTTGGGTTAGATATTAGGATGAAAGTGTTCAAGGCCAAGTTGGATGGGGCCCTGCGCCACTTGATCCAGCGGGTGGCAACTTGATCTAGTGGAGGGGTTGGAAATAGATGCTTTTTAAGGTCATTTCCAACCAAAACCATTCTAGGGTTCTGTTTTCCTATGATGTGATGAAACACAGGGGGCCTTCATCACTGGAACCTCACAGCTGGTGTCTGTGGGGTGTTTTCCTCCTCCTCTGGCATGCTGCTGCACGGCCACGTTTACTTTGTGGGACTGGAGCGAGTAAACTCAGCTCCACACACAAAGGTTCTGTGCATCCAGCTCTGGGCCAGGGGAGGATAAAGCCCTGGATTGTGCTATCCGTGCTCAGAAGCACTGAGGCACAGCCAGGCGTCCAGGGGAGCTGCAGGTTTGTTTGAGGAGATGGGTTTGGCCAGCGTGTGGCAGGAAGCAATCCTGAGGCCCGGGCTGCCTGTGAGGGACAGAGCCAGCAGAACAAGGAGCCTGTTATGAAAGCAGGCCCCGGCAGAGAAAAGGTAGCGCTGGGAGACTTCAGAGGGGAGGTTGTTGCACGGGAGAAGCCGGCCTGTGGCAATGAACCCCGGGAGGCTGAATGCACCTTCAGAAGAGCAGGGATGAAGGGAGCTGTGAATGAACTGAGCCTATGTAGTTATTGGTTTGGAAGTGTCCCCTACAATGCGGGTCTCCCAAGGAGTGTGTGCCCATGGGGTCTCTACAGCCCTTAGCAATTCCTTAGCTGGATGCTGTTAAATAAGGTTTTAAGAATCAGAAGACAAAGCATTATAGACAGGAGGGGCTGGGACTGCAAGACTGCAGCAAAGGACTCTTTCTTCCCCTGCCTGCAGGCTGCTGAGCACAGCGGGGCCCTGGTCTGTCATTACAGCTTACTCAGAGCCACTTCAGCCCAAATCACCAATATGATGGTTGACTGGCAGGGGCTTTGGAGGGGGAAAATGGCAATTACAAACTAAATGGAAAGGAGGAAATAATGGAAAAAATGGAAGTTGTAGAACTGACCACAGAGTGGAAAGAGACTTTGTGGAAACTAATAAAGCATCATTACCTTTGTAGGAGTACACGGAGCGCTGCAGCGGTAGAATGTGAATCATAAAAAGTGACGCGTGCCCCATGCCGGCCGTAGACCTTGGATCAGGTCACGCTGGCCTTTTCTATCAGCCTTTTCTTTGTTCTTCCACAAAAAAAGAGAGGGGAACTCGTTGCTGTTCCCATATTCTGCCGGTTCCTCTTCTTCCATTTGATAGTATCATCATGCAAATACATCTAATTCAATTTTTCTACCATTTCCTGAAGAAAGGTAGTCTCTATAAACTCTGAATCCCCCGGGCTGTCAGAGAGTTGAGGACAGTGGACAAAGTTAGTGCATTTTCACTTCTCTCTAGATAGTTTTTTTATTTCATTTTTCCTTAAGAATATGTATTCAGTGACCCTTCTTGCTTTTCCACCAGAGATCTGATTACCTTGTAGCAGTCCAACATAGTTTTCTGTGGGCATTTACCAAGCCATAAAAACTAGAGATAGAAATAAATCTACTTTAAACTACTTCAGCTGTAAGAATGTATAGAAGACCTTATTTACTGTGAAATTAAACAAGGACAGATACCTGTTTACAGTCCCTGGCGTGAAGCCAGCAAATGTGTTTCATTACTATGGCTAGAAAGAAAAACATCCTCTACAGACATTTTTTTGACCAGAGTGAAAGAATTCAAAGAAGTCGAATGACCTGACTTCTTGTATTAGACTAAAAACTAAAAGCAGGGAAAATAGGATGACTTGGTTAATAAAAAGGTCTTGAATCACGTTCACAAACAACTTCTCAACAAGCACTAACTTGTTCCAGGTACTGTATTTTTACTGAAGATTTGGGAAGAAAAGCTTGAAATGCCAACCATCATTACTTTAAAAAAGGGAAAAGAAAGAAGAAATAAAGAAGCCATTAGCTACCTGCTGTGTGTCAGCTGGTGAGCTTGATCAGCAGTGCGTTTTACAGGGTTGTGCACTGTCATTATAGTACTTGATTGTCCCTCAGAAATAAAATACTAGTGTGCATCTGACTGTAGAAGTTCAATAATACTACCAGATAGTGGTAATATATTGCAACAAGGGACAGTCAGCAACAGCAGCAAAGTACTGACTAATTGTCTGTTTGAGGCCCATCTTGTCCCTCTTAATTTAGCCCTGTGCCAAGAAGTGCTTTTATGTTCTGTTCCAGATATCTGGGTTTGGATAGATGCTCTAGCTCCTTCCACTTGGTCCATGTCTTCCTTTGCATAGATAATAGTGATTTTTAATTCCACCCAAGGAAGTCTTGCCCACTATGCAAACTACTTATTCAAAAGCAATTGGTAAGCCGAGGGTCTTGCTTTAGGATGCTGCTAGTGGGATGACCCAAAGCCCTAAATGTCTGATGCACATCTATGCTATGAACGCAGAGCAGAGAAGGTTTTGTGGTTGCATTTTGATTTTTGTGAGACATGGGATTTCTATAAAAACCCCAGATGAGCACTGATAGTGAAGGGTGTGCTAGCAAACAATTAGTGTCCTGAAATCATAGAATCATGGAGTGGTTGGAAGGGACCTTAAAGATTCAGTTCCAACCTCACTGCCGTGGGACGGGACACCTTGCCCAGTACAGGTTGTTCAGGAAATTGAATCCTGTATTTCTGATTGACATCCTGCTTACCTTTCCTTCTGCTTGCCTGTACATTCTTGGTCTCCCTAGCCCCAGCCCCTGTAGTTTTCTGCTTTGGTCTCCTGGGGTTTGGCAGTGCAGCTGGGCTCAGGGATGCAGGTTAGCTCTGCCACTCTCCCAGCCAGACAGGCATCAGATGCCTCCTGTTTAAACTCCCCGTAACTGGGGGAGCCCTGCTGCAAGACAGGACTCATTATCACCGGCACAGTGTGTGCTAATGAGTCTAAATAGCTTCTGGAGGGAGCTCATGGCTTTCCAGCACACAGGGTGGGTGGAGTGCTGTATCTCATGGTATCAGTGTCCCTTTTGCTGGGTCGGGCTTGCTGAAGTGCACGTTTCAATGGGAAAGGGAAGACAAATGGATAGATTTATAATTTCTTGCCTGCTCCTTCTACAAACAACCCTTCCCTCGAGCCTGCAGATTTATCACAGCTGAGAGGGAATTCTGTGGCAGCTTCTTATTAAAATATTGGCAGCCTATTACTGCTCCTTTACAAATGATGCAGATGGATCACTGACTGAAACAGTGCTGAGAGGCAGCTCTGTCTGAGGTGAAATGCTCTTTGTCCATCACTACTACCTGCACTTCTCCTCACTGGAAAGCAGATTTCAAATTTTTTTTTTTTTTTTTTATACTTTGCCTACCTCAGCAAGTCAAGATCCTGAAAGTTATTCCAGAGGCTCCCTTATCTTTTAACAAATATCTCTGGTCTGTGGCTGTCCTGACCTTGAATTGGTTACCCGTGCATTTCTCACATCAAGATTAGATTATTGCCACTGCCTCCTGACAGCCTGGCCCGATAAGACCCTGTACAATTTCCAGCTGGTGCTGGATGCTGCTGCCAGGCTCCTGTAATAGAGAGATGAGCTCCACATTTCACCTCTGTCCAAAGCACAGTGTTATTTACCAGTTAAGCAATATATCGACTTGAAGAGCTCCTCGTTAAAGATGAGCAGCACTTTTTACCCACATTTCTGCCCAGGAGTGCTTCGAGCAGTGAGGTGAGAGCACGGGTAGGTGCTGCCTGCCCCGTGTAGTGGTGCTAGGAAGGGCACTTGGCACCTGGTCTCACATCACCTGCTTTACTGGCAGATTATTTGTGGCTCACATCTAAACAGGATGGCATGAGCCCAGCCTGTTTTCTCCTGTATCTTTTTGATTTCCTCACCTAAAATTGGTACCAGGGATGTCTGTAGGGTGCTGGCTGCCCTGCCTTGCTGAGTGGTCTCTCCTGTGTTTTCCAGAAGGGGATGCAGGAGCTGCTGCTGGCGGGGCTGGAAGCAGGAGGTGCTCTGTGGCCAGAGGCAGCAGTTGTGAGCCCTGCACTCTGAGCTCAGCTCAGCCTGCTCGAGCAGACCGTGTGCATCAGGGAGCATCACTTGCCATTCACCACGAGTGTTACTGCAAACAGCGGGAGCCTGCAGGAAACTGCTCGGTGCCAGGTGAAGAATGAGTGGCAGTGGGCTTTACAGGAGAAAGAGGAGCAGGGAATGGTTGAAATGCATTATTGTGCATAAACTGATAAAAACTGAGGTGGGCAAAGGACTTCTTGACTTCTTAGCACGGAAATGTTCCCTTTTTTTCTGTATTTAAAAATATTTTCAGTTTCTGTGTTTGGTTGGAAAAAGGAAACTAGGTTTTGACATTAAAGCTGTTGATGTTCTTTCTTGTTTCCTTTTTTCTTTCTTTTTCTTTTTTCTTTCCTTAGAACTATAAAGTTTGACATCTTTGGTATCTGGGATGTACTGAGAGAGAAGATGAACTGCAAGGTCTCACAAATAATTATCCTCTTTACTTCCCCTGGACTGACCTCTTCCCCTCCTACTCCAAATAGGCTAAAGGAGCCTTTCTCCCTCCAATAGGGGTTAACCCCTTTTCCAGTCTCCAAGGGGCTGGTGGATTTTCCATAACCAGAAACTTTCCTTAAAAGACAAGCTGTGGATTAGATAAATATTTGTTTATTTTCTATGTGTATGTTTTCCCCCAGTGGTCAGACTTACAGGAAAAAGTGGATGCTCCAGGCTTTTTAATCTTTGATAGCAATAAAATATCAGTGATTGAAACAAGGTGGATGCTTCTCTTCTGTCCCTCACTGGATCCTGAGGACACTCAGCCATCCCAACACTGACCTTGAGGCTTATTGCTACTCCATGACTGTACCAATACAGGTAGAATGGGTCTTCACTGAAAATGAATTTTGCTGTCATATCCAAGTGGGGTATTATGTTGTTAACTAATTGTATATTAACTGGGAAATTTTTACCTGCCATTAGCTGCACAAGCAAAAGTGAAATACCACAGACTTGGCAGAGTTACTTCTCCCTCTTCAAGGTCATAATTCTGCAAGGGAGGGAGGATTTTGTGCTACTTTTGTTATTTGAACCTGAAGAGTGAAGAGGGTGATCAGTGAAATACAAATGTGTGTCACTGGTGAGAATCTTTTGGGATTATATTCGTGAGCAACAAGGTAGGAAGAAGTTAGTAAAAATTATGTGGAGGTGCTTTGCTTTAACTTTCTCTGCATACTTTTGACCAGTTTTTGTAGCTTTCACCACTCAAAGACTTCTCTTAAAAATTAAAAAAAAAAAAAAAAAAAAAAAAAAGAGGAATCCTTCTAAGCAGATGAGCTCAATCTGTTTCAAGAAATATCATGTTCACCAGGCATATGCACAGTGCTCAAATTAGCTAATTTCTTCTTAGCAATGATAGCTTTAGAATGCCCTTGACCTTCCAAAGAGGAGAAATTTGTACTACTGCAGTATATAGGATTTTAATATTAAAAGAGGTTAAATAGCAAAAAGTGGAAAGCTCTTTGCTTCCTCTTTGTTAAGAAGTGAGCTAATGCCAGCAATTTCCATGGCAACTGCAAACAGACTGTCCTGTTCACTTCCATGTTATAAATAAAACAAAAATATTCTCTAAATTACATGCTGTGCCTACATGTATTTGCTATCACCATGTTCAGCAGACACTGGGAAATATTTCTGTACACATTTGTAAGAAAAGATTACAAGATTTATGCAAACTGCGTAGCCTTGGTGGGCTGTGTTCCTTTGAGGAAATAATAAAAATAACCTCAAAACAATGACACCCTTTTTATTGTTGATATTCTCTCAGTTTCACAAATAATTACAAGTCCAAAACCTATACCTTTCCAGCAGCTGGTGTACACAATAATAAACTTGCAGAGGCACGGTTTTAAACAGGAGCAAAAAGTAATTTAAAAAAAGGTAGGTGATTGGGACTTTCACCTTTTTATTTCTGATGGGGTGCACACAATGTAAGGGCAGTTGGTTTGTGTTCTAATTTTGTGTTCATATTCCAGTAGACCAGACCTACTTTGTGTGCTCTCACTGCACCTGTGTTTTGAGAAGAGAAATATAGAAATAGAGCTATTTGAGTTCACAGCAACCCTTTAGGTGTGGGCAAACCTTGATCCTGCCCTTCTTTAGGTCTGGGAAGAGTCTTTCCCATGTGTACAGCTCTCAAAAGGGATAAAGCACATGAGCTTCTTCTGCAAGAGCAGCTTAAGAACTTTTCTTGAGATTCCTCAGCCTCAGCTGGGGTTCTGGGAGAGGCCAGGGGCTGCAGAACACCCTGGTACTGCTCCCTGCCTGCTCTGGGAGGGGAGATCTATTTTTTGTGGGGTGACCATCCCAAATGCCACTTCCCAGCCGTAAGAGAAGGACTGGGAGATGTGAGACAAGCACTTTGAGACAGCTGCTGCTGTTAACTCAAGGCTGAGCTGACTTTGGAAGAATAACCAGTGCCACTAAAAGCAGAAAGGTGCATTAGGCTGAACCTGTCACTCTCCATAGGGTTTTTGCTGGGAAGGCCTTGTCCATTTGCTGCTCGTTCAGAATTCAGCAGTGCAATTGCTCACTGGCCAGAGATGCTTCCAGTCTGCTGGCTGAATGTGCCTGAGCAGATCACTTGGCATTATGGGTTTTTAAAGCACTTTTGAACACTGGCCTTGCCTCTTTTCAGATGCAGGTTCTGGGGCTGTACTACATCATTAAATATGTGTGCTCACATGTTGAGATACTGTGAGATGTAAATGCTGCAAGGGAGATTAGTTTCCACTAGTGCCATTGAATTATATCTCTCTCCCAACTTCAACTAGAAAATTCTGGCCTGTCCTATCGCTTTCAGGGAGAAATATCCAAAAATGTATTATTCTTCCCATGCAAGCAAAAGTTTCTTGGGTTTTCACTCTCTTTATTACAAGAAGATGTTAAATCAGGTTTGGTTGTTGAGGTTAGTTGCATTTTACTGTGCTTGTGTGTGTGTGAAGAAGAACACAAGTAGATATAGATTTATTTTTGTATCATGTATTTTCATTCTTGTTAAAGCTCCCACAGGTTGAACAGAGATTGCAAATACTGTATAATAAACACCATGGCACAGCAGTGAGGATATAATAGATTCTGTTTATTAGAGATGGGTATTTTTTTTTCAATTAAAATTGCAGGCAAGGTTTCTAATTAGGGTACAAATTATTTCAAGTGTATTTTCCTCCATTAAAAATCTGTGTAGGGGACAGTGCTACACTTGAATCAGAGCTGGGAATCCAGCCAAGAATGGGACCCCCTTGATCTCTTCACTCGGGGATATTTAGAAGTACAATTGAGAGTGAGGCAGAGGAGGAAATATCTCCAGTTTTTGTTAATCAGTGTTGAATCCTGACTCAGCTGTCTCAGGTTCCACCTTCCCCTCACTTGCATTGGAGATCCCTGCTATTTACACTAAAGATCCCTGCAATGCTCTTGAAATTATGCTGACAAGTTTAACTGTTTTTGTAGTGTCAGACACACCATATGCTAGTCTGTGAGTTTACACTGGCTCTTAGCTTTAAGGGAATAGGGAGATGGTGAGCACCTTGGCTACTGTACCTTCAGTAGGGAGGAGGTTCCCATGTTGTTACCTGTGCCATGTGAAGTGAAGGCTGGTGAGGATGCTCATGGTTTGGCCAAACTGGGGTCGTATTGGGGGCCCATTAGGGATTCCAGTCCCGTGACTTGGTGCAGAAGATGCTCTGTGGCACCAGTCTCAGTGATCTGTGTGAGGTGGGTACTCTCCTGATGCTACAAGCTGCCTGTGAAGAAGAGGGAACAATATGACCTGGATGATGCTGCAGGGTGTTATTCAGCGGAGAGGGTGGGGGAAGAAATTTCAATTATTGGCCATAGCCTATTTCTGCTGTCCATACCCCAGTGCTTCCAAACACATTGTCAGGGCTCTGAAGGCATTAAAGAGCCTTAATGGCTCTGTTCAACCTGACCTGGAACTCAACCCCTGCCAGAGACTAAGCTCAAACTTGTGCCTTCAGTCTCTGCATGAGCTTTGCTGAAGGTGAACCCACCTCCCTGGTGCTGTGCTGTAGGGATCTGCTGTCTGGGTTGGACATTCTCAATGTACCCTGGAGATTGTTTCTAGGCCTGGATTTGGCCTCTGTTTCTGGATGGACTTTGGCCCCTGTTGTAGCCCTGTTTCCAGCCCTGCCTATGGCTCTGAGTCCATTTATTTCTGATTAGACTCCCTGATTGTCCCCTGGATCTGCTGCAACAGCTGCCTGGACTTGTCTTGGGCTATGGAGAGACACCAGGATCCATCTCTGCCCACCATGTCCAGACTCTTTGGGGCTGTGCCTGTGGTGAGAGCACTGCCAGGGCTAGGTCACCCTTGCTCCTGGGTGTTGCTGCCTGAGGGAGCAGCCATCCTTTGCTGCTCCCTGGCCCTGGCTCTGCAGAGCTGTCTGCTCCCATGACCTCCCCGTGTGCCCCTGCCACCAGTGGGGCAGTGACAGCTGCATCCAGCTCACTCTGGACCTCAGGGGGGATGGATGGCAATGTGGTGACCACAGACTGGCTGGAATGGTGAACCACATGCCTTGCTGTTTGCCAAAATCTCTGTAAGCCAATCATCTTACTCCATAAAAGCTGACAACCCAGGGCCTCTTGAGCTCTCCTGCACAAGAGGGAGCTTGTGTAGGCTGCACAGCAGAGCTCTTCTTGAAGGGACACCTCTTGAGGTTACTCCTGAAGGATGAGTTTCCTTGCCACAGCAGATTCTTGGTAAGTGATTAATAGCATGCTAAACTTCAAAATAGCTAAATGATATAAAAGGTTGATTGTGCACCTAAACTATAGACCAAGTCTAGGACTAAGACTGGATCCAGCTGCACCTGAACTCTCCTTTGCAAAGCTGTTTATGACACAAGGGAGTCTTTTCTGAACCTCATGACTTAACGGAGGGTTTCCCTGACAGTTTTGTTTCCTCTATGCAGTGAATACTCAGGTGTACCTTGCCATCAAATCTTGCTAAAGCACTGTCTCTTTTGCTATCACACTCCATTAAATTGCTGGTTTACATCAATAAACATATTGCTACTCCTCCCCTGTGAGCACAGTGTGGCACCCCATGCAGGACATTTGCCCATCTCTTCCCAGTGCTGATGTCCTCACCAAAGTGCTGTTCCTGCCATCCTTGAGTTGTCTGCTGAGGGGCATCTCCTGTGAACTAGGACATCTGTGCTTAAGTGCCCAGACCATCTCCATCAGAGTTAGAGGGAGTGTGAGTCTCAAATCTCAGTGTATGGTTTGCCCCTTCTCTCCTGGCATTTTCATTTCTCACAAAAGACCCAGCATCTACAGGTATTACTTGCCCTGGACTCTGCCACTGGACAGTGGGATATAAACTAGGTTGTTCCTTCTTTGTTAGGTAATGGTGTTTTGTTAACCTCTCCATGGAGTCCTCTTCTTTGCATTATGTGTTTGGGATGGGGAGAGTGATGAGGACATCTGGTCCTTTATCTTTATTTGGGGAGATTTAAATAATTGACATATCTCAGTGGGTATCAAGGGAAAAAAAAATATCCTTCAAGCCTCTCCAGTTGCTAAGAGACGAATGCTCCAACTCTGAAAGCCTCCATCCATGCAGGGGTTATTATCCTGGCAAATTGGACTTTCAAATCTGGCAGCAAGAGAAAAAAAGGTGATGCCCAAAAAATACAGGTTGCTTAGGTGATTTGATTTCAGAGACATCTGTTCTGCTCTAGGAGGGCAGGGGGCTGCTCTGGCTGGTGAACATATGTGACCACATTATGAGTAATAAGTTTACTTGTGGTGTTTTGCTCCTGTGCTCACAGCTTGGCCAGGTGACCCCCTTTCTTTCCTTCTTTCCAGCACAGTTAATTTTTAACTCATCTTTTGTACAAACCCTGATTGTGTAGCCAGGCTGCTTGTAGCCCTTGCTTTGAAGCCCAGAGCAGGTTTGTATGCAGATGGAGTGCATGATTGAGTAGCAGTTTAAAGTTTTAAATCCTGCAATGCTCCTTTGCAAGGTCCCTCCCCTGACTGGCACAGGAGGGTGAAGCACAGAGCCTGCTCATCTGGAGCAGTTGTTTCAGGAATAGCAGCTGCCTCACTTCATAACTTCTCTGGTCATGTAACTCTCTGCAAAAGCTCTGCTGTTGATTGCCCATCAAGTGAAGCTTTAGGGAGGATGCTTTAAAGGCTGTGACCTCTTCTATTTTTGATATGCAGACTCTGCATCACACAATGGCAGGGGAGTAAATACTAACATTGCACTGTTCCTCTCACCAGCCCTGGGATGATCATGGCATGTTCTGCAGAGGGTTGCAAACCTCTGAGCCCCCTGTGCTCTCCCCAGTCTGTAAAATGGGCTGGAAGGTTGGTGTGTGCCCAGACTGGTGCTGGTCATGGTGCTCTCATTGCCATTTCTGTACTGCAGGATGTCCTATTTACAACACTGCTCTGCTGGGCCACAGCCAACCAGCTGCAAAGCTTGTGTTTGCAGAGCAGTGTGGAGCAGGACTGGGATCTGGGGCTTCTGAGTCCTGCACTGTCATGGGGGAAAGGCTTTTGTTGCCCTTGGGCTTTCGTAGTCTCTGACAAACGTTGCCCTTGCAGAGACAAACACCTAGAGCTGTATCTTTGTGCTTGGACACAAAGGGTTGGCAGTAGCAGCTGGTTATTTGGCAAACTGGGGTTTCAGTCTCAGCCAGAGGTCACTGAGAGGTGCACATGCTTGATTTGAAAGCATGGAAAGGACCCAGAGTCTCAAAGGTGTCAATGGAAATTCTGCCACTTGTGCCATATTAAAAACCTACATCAGGTATGGGTTTGAGTGCAAAGACTTCACCTTGTTGAGTTCTGGCTCAAAAAGACACCTTCAGATTTTTTCTTAAAGTCACAGGAATTGACAAAACAAAATGTATTTCCAGTATAAAATATGCAAAATATAAAAGGTCATAGAATCCTAGAATTGTTAAGGCTGGAAAAGACTTTTAAGATGACCAAGTCTAAGTGTCAGCCCAGCACCACAACCATGTCCACCATTAATCCATGTCTTCAAGTGCTATGTCCAGATGTTGCCTGCATCTCACAAACTCACAGTAGCTTTGCAGAATGGCCAGTAGTGGCCATCTAAACTAGGTGCTTTTTTATTTTATTTACTAAACAGTACATTAAAGAAAAGCTAGAAAATACATTAAAAGTGAAAAGGAGACGATGCATGAAAAAAGGGAATTAAAACTGGGATTTTGATCTTTAACTGGTGTTTATGAATAAAGTTGACACAGGGCTAATGTCAGAGGCTCTTCCTGACACAGTTTCTTTTCAAGAACAGGACAAAGGGTCAGTGCTGTCATGGTGACCTAGAGACTAAAGGAGGAGATAAATATCATAGGCTGTGTGTTAGAGTTCATGCTTTTCAGGTCACCTGTCCTCCTGGGACTTGTGTTGGATAAGGTATCCTGTGGAGTGGTGACAGACCCATCCTGTTGCTATTTTACTCGCTGGTTTCCAGCATACCCAGTCTGGGCTTGTCACACTGCTCCCTGCCCTTCCTGTTTACCAAGTGTGATCCAAACTCAGCCATCCCTGAGCAGACTCCCTAACCTTTCTGTCTGGGTGAACTAAATCACTCAATAAGTTTCATTGACTTTTCTGTACAAAGTCACACAAGAGACTGATTTTCATTTCTCTTGGACAATAGTGCATGGCCACATGTTCAGCCTCATTCTTGATGCTGTTCTTACTATGCAGAGAACTCTGCATTTTCACCTGGAGGAGAACCAGCCCAAAGCATTCTAGTTTTCCAGGAAATTAAGACTCAAAGCCAAACTTTTGCAGCTTTTTTTCCAGCTTTTTTTTCCCCTTTTCCTCTGCTGCTTAATTGGAATCTTCTGTCAGTGTGCATTCTTAATAGACTTTTGTGAACACAGGTCCTGAACCCTACATGGTAATGTAAAACCATTGCTGTGTGCTGTCTGTAACAGATGGGAAATGTAATCTTCTGGGTCCTGTGACAGTGTCTGCTCATTATTATATGAACAATGAGAGAAGAAACACAAAAGGTGTAATGTACATTTATTTCCTGACACCTTATTTAAAAGGCAATGGGTCCAATTCTTACTCACTGCAAGAGCTGCTGGGAACACTTTGGTGTAAAGGACCTCCAACTTGAAAAGCTTAATATGACTGAGATTTATTTTTTTTAGTACTCTAAATTTCTCTCACCTTCCACCTTTTAATATAACTTGTCATTCAGGCAGCTTTGAGTACTCTTATCCAAGGGTGGGTGACAAGGCAATTCCTACAATTAAGTGAATCTTGGGACATTTGTCTCAGACTCCTTTTAGCCTGAAGTTTCTGCTTCTGTCTCAGACCTGAAGATGAGCTGCAGGGCCTTTTCCAGCTTCATCTATGTGTGTGTGTGAGATTTATTTATTTAATTTTATTTTTCAAAGACATTTCTTCCTGAAAAACTCCCTCATTCTCTCACCTCTGAGGCTGCAACAGGAGGAGACCTATACAGGATACTTTTACTGGGGGGAATATCTTCAGGCTCCATCTTTTGACTGAGAATCTGCAATCTGTTGGGATGCAAACAATCTTCTAATGAAATGTATGGTGTATTGCTTCTTTGACACAGTTTGTGTGCAGTTATCACAGAATCATCAAGGCTGGAAGAGACCCTCAAGATCATCTAGTCCAACCATGTCAGGTCTATGACATAAAAAGCCCTGGGGATTCAGACCAGAATTACTGAGTATCAAGAAAAGAAACCTTAACTATAACTAGACCAACCAGACAACTAAAACACTGGTGGCACCTTTTCTTTTGCATTCTGCAGGTATTGAAGTAGCTTGAGTGACAGCCTCCAGAGAACAGAAAGGACCCAAGTAATGCATTTTCCTGTTGGACAATAACTTCCCTCTTCTCCTTTACTGTGTCCTTTTCTGCCTCTGACCTGTCTGCTGGCAGCAGGCCAGCTGTAAAGTCCCTGGTATCTGATCTTCTGCTATCCTCTTACCTTCCCTGCCCCAGCCTGAAGATCCCTGTGCTATCTGACCCTGTTTGAATTCTCAGTGTGATGGACTCCGTTTCCCCTATCAGCCCTGCCAGTCTAGCTGGTTTCAGCATTTCAGCAATCTTCTGTGTGGGTTGGTGCATTACCCGTGAGGAGTGGAGTTTCATGCTGGAATTATTATGCCCTACTTATTTTTAATCCCTCTCCACCATCAGCACCTTTGCCAAAAAGTGGAGTCGAGTCTTGCAATTATTGCTTTGATCTGGCTTGTACCTTAAGTAACATCTGTATCAGTATTTGCATATTGATTCCTGGTGGAAGGGTTCACAAGACAGATTGCCTTTAAAAAGCAAGAGCTGTTTTCCAATAATAATTCCTTTGTCTACTAACAAGCACACAGAGACACACACAGGCACACCTGGTTTTGGACATGCTTACAGCAGTTCCCTCCAATCCTGCCGTGTCTCTTTGTTTTAAGGGAAAATGGATGACACTGGATTCTGATCAGGAGAAGGATATTCATCCCAGTTTTATTTGAAGATCTTTCTAAAACAAACATGGCTAATTTGAAAGCCTAAGCACTTCAGCTATCAAAAGTGTTTAGCTCATCATATTTCTTAAGTCCTAGCTAAATCCCATGTAATAAAGGTGCCGTGTAGGTATTACCCTTTCCCTTTGCTATTTCACCCAGGATGAAGTCAAAACCACTGTTCCTTTGAATCCTGTTTCCAGAGGGAGGTAACATCTATTGTGAAAACTGCTCTTTTAGGGTGGTGCTGGCTGGAGATGGATGTATATTACAGTGCCACCACAGCTGTGCTCTGACATGTCACATCACATACTGGTAATTAAGGAGTAGCATGCCGGGTCACCTTGGTACAGTAAATCCACTTAGCAAGTTTTCCCTGAGAGGGTTCGGTACTACCCTCACCAGCCCCTCCATGCAGAAATCAGTAGATCATTTTTAAAGCCTTCCCTTCCCCCATTTTCTCATGTTGCTGTGTATTTGTTTCTAGTTACTAGTGTGGGAGTGTTGGGGAGGAAGGGAGGAAGAACACCATAAAACCCTGGCTGTTTGTATTTCATAGATCTAATTACTCCATCTTGACATGGAAATGTACACAGGCATGTGAATATATATTAGAGTTAGGTAAATACAGCACAAATATGTCCATGTATGTCCTTCCAAATGAGCTAATCCAACTGAAATGTCAGTGATTGATTTTCTAGTGGCTGCAATTGCAGCCTTGCCTATTGGTTTGCTTGTGAACAGACGAGAAAGTGAGATTTTATCTCTCCATAATTTCTGCAGAAAACAGAAATATACAGTAAATAATTATCCATGAGAGTGTTAGTACAACAAATGACACTTTGGCCTCTCTAAAATTTACTTGTAACCTGGAGAGCGCATAAGGAAAGAGAGAGAGCAAGGATCTACCCAGGGGCAGTGACAAAGTTGGGACGATGCAGTGTCCCTCACCTTTGACAGTGTGTTATTTCTACTTCTTTGGCAAAGAAACAATAACTTTTTTCCACTCAAGAGTCTGAAATATTTCCTAGGATTTTTTTAAGGCCTTGTCTGTTCACATCCTCTTTGGGTGGTGGGTGTAGCAAAAGTCAGTGTCTTCTGTAACGTAAAGTGAAGCTGAGGAACTCCCTGCTGCAGGATGTTCTGTTTGCTGGGAGTTTGTATGAGCTTATGGGGAGGCTGGACAAGTTAATGGAGAAGAAATGCATGCAGATTTAGTAAACACCAGCAAAGCACCTCAAGCCCCTTTGCTGCCGAAAATCTGAGCCTCAGGCTGCTGGTGATCAGGGGACTGTCCTTGAAGTGTTACAATGCCCTGTTTTCAAACTCTCAAATATTTTGAGCTATATATCTATTGTGGTCCATTGATGGAGACAGGTCACCCCTGTTCCCTGAACAACCTTTCCATTCTTGGATCCTGTGAGGGAGCTGTGAGGTCTGTTAGTGAAGCTGGGATGTGTGAGTTGTTGTGTCCAGCCAGCACAGATGGGTCACTATGAAAGGAAATATTTTAAATCTTACGTAACCCCTTCTGGGGACAGGTTTAAGTTCTCCCTTGGATTAAGGAAGACATGAACAGGCTATTTACAAAATGCAGCTAGTTACAAAATGCAGCTTGCATTCCTAAACTGATCCATTGCACATTTAGGAGAAATAGAATAAAAGTGATGAAAACCACTGCCTTGGCTGGTAATTTGTGATCAGACAAAAAGTTAGGATCCTGGAATGATGACTTGTTCATCCAGCTGCAGTGCATATGCAGACACACATAAAAAATGTCAATGAATATTTTATTCCTATTAAGTTATCAACAAACTCCATGTGTTGCACAGATAACAGGAGAGACCAATGTGCTGAACAGAGGTCCCTTGTCGTCACTCTCTAGGTTTGATTCTACCCCATTCAAATCAGTAAGAATTTTGCTACTGACTTTGGCAAAACCAGAATTTTCATCCTGAAGTATCAAACTGCAGGAATTTAAGCACCTATCTTTACATAGTCCAGATTGGAAACAGAATGTTTCTTTCAGTGATATAAAGAGGTGATACATTCCTACTGGCTCATTCACTTAAATTTCCTCTCACGTACTCTAACAGCTAGGAAAGCAAAAAAAAAAAAAAAGAAAAAAGAACAATGAAGCAAAAGTAGTATGTTGAATTAATAATACAATTTATGTATTTAAAGGAATTTAAAAAATATATTTCCATAGAAATTGCTTCAGAAATACATCAGAGGCACAAATTAGGCCCTCTGAGGTATGAGTAAATGTGAGGATGTAACACATGGTAATCAAATCATGTCATTTCATAGGCATGGAGGTGATCAAAGCGTTAATAAAAACTGCAAGGTCACCTTGAATCGAGGATTCAGTTCTGAGTGTCAAACACTTCTTACAGACATTTATTTTTGACTTGTGAGATTTTCAATGACTTGGGAAAATTTTGTTCCTGTGCATGAGTCACCATTAGTTCAGAGAAATACAGGGCTGCACATCCCACTTGGTGGAGCTGACCTGGCCTACACGAGGCTGTGAGCAACCCCAGTCAAAAGGATAATAAAGCACAGCAAAGGGATGGGTCAGGCTGGTCCTGCAGGATTCTCAGCCCAATTCTCTTCTTTCATCAGACATAGACTGCACCAAATATAGACAGCTAAGCCTCCAGGGTTTCCAGGTGGTAGAAAACTGTGGTGGGTTTTTTTCCCCCTCTCAGTCTAAAACAAGCCTTCCTCTTTACTTCACAGGAACCAGAAAACCTAAGAAAAGACTCTTTTAGACACATCAACACACAGCGTTTCCGAAATGAAATCTGCTCCCCAGATGCTGCAGCTTCTCAGGGAAATCGATGATCTTGTCAGTTTTGCTGCTGGTAGCAGCTGCTCTGTGTCTCAGAAATTGTGGCTGGACTGGTGCCAGTGCCACTCAGGCTTTCACAGTCCCAGCTCTCCATCAGAGACCAATCCACCTGGGCTGCTGCTCTGCTGTCCCAGGGCCACCGACTCTGGGGCAACCTGCAGAAAGGATCCAGCCCAGGGCTGGGACAGCAGCCACTGAGGCCATTTGTAACCTCTGGCTCTGAAGGTCCCAAGTCCCATCCCATGACCTGGAGACCAAGGCTCTTCTGCCCTGGAGTGATGTGCTGGATGCCATGCCCCAGATCCAGAGCCTCAGGAAATCCCATCCTCAGCCCTGACACCACCCATCTCACAACTCCTTCCCTAACCTGGAACTCCACACTAGTTGCAGCTCCCCAAACTCAGGTGTATTTCCTTGGTTCTTGGGCCACAGGGTTTCCACTGCATCAGATTCCTTGCATTCTACAGGGGACATTTTTGACAAAGTCTGATGAGTTCCATCAGATGTAGTTACAGCCTCTTGGCTACGGTGTGGTTCCTGATTTATGTGGAGAAGAGTGAGACAAACCAGGACCTGAAAATGCGTGAGTAGAACTAGTTAGGAAATGCCTTGTTTTTATGTTGCAAGAGTTGAGGAAAGTAGTAAATACTTGTAATTTCTATAGACAGAATTTAGTGAAGAACTTTTCCTGGGAAGTTGCAAGGATGTTTTTGGTTTTGAAGTTTTTGGTTCTTTGATGAGAAACCCTTGAAAATATTGAATCAAAATCTGCACTGGGAAAACTGATTTAGAATCAGAAGACTTTCTGAAGCAATCTAGTTTCCTTGAAGAGATTTTAAGCTTAGTAGAAAATCCAATTTTCTGTTGAGAAGAAAATATCGTCAATTGTTCTGTATTTTGGTGCAGCTCCTCAGCTCCCCTGGGGTGGAATAGTATAAAGCAATCTTAATGGCTATCTGAAAAATGAATTGAGTCTTTCCCAAGGACCAAGAGGTCATCTGGCCAAGAAATGAAGGAGAGAAGGCTGGAGTAGGAGACTGCTGAATCCTGGCTGGAAAGATGGTGTCTCAGTGACTGTTTCTGTAGCTTGTGTCAAGCTCTGTGTGGTAAAACTCCAGGCTGATGAATTGCAACTTAAATATTCCCCTCATGGACCATTAGTAAGTGTGGAAACATAATTTCTATTTTCCAAAAAATTTCAAACAAAACAACCACCCCTGGCTAACGAAAAAGAAAAATTCGTCACCAAATCCCCTCAGTCCTTTTAAGGGTCCCTGCTCAAGGAATATCATGAGCTGCACAAGAGCCTGGTCCTTGTAAGAAACAGAATAAAGTGCCTTCATGCTGCTGGTGACCTCAGCTGGAATTCCTGGTTGCTGGAGAAATATTGGCCTGTGCCTACAGGGGAGGCTGTTATGTGCCCAGCCTGCTCTCCTGACACACAGGTAATGGCTGTTTGAAAACACTTCCAGCCTTAGTGGCACAGAGGATGCAGAACCATGTCAGATATTAATTACCCTGTGAATAAATACAAAGGTAGAAACTCTGGTTTTATCACTAGCTAGTTAGTGGATATTTACTCTGCTTTCCTTAGTACTGCTTTCTCATCTTGGTTTCATTGCATCAATAAGTGCCTTCAATGAGTACTTTTGCAACCTCCTAGCAGGCTGAACTCTCTTCTAAGATTCAGCCACTGATGTAGCTTATAAATCAAGCAATTAAAGTAGATATTATCAATAAGAGAACATTTGAGGCATTCCTTCGTTTCCAAAGACTTTCCAGAATTCACCTTTGCCCTCACATGGATTATGTGTGTGCATGAACTGAAACATGGTGCTATACTGCTGTGCATATAGAATGCATATTCACTCCTACTTTATGCCATAGATTTTTATAGCTGTTAAATTTCCTTTTCATTATATTTGATTTGCTAAGATGAAGGCTTGTTTTATCAAAACTAATTACATGGTATGTATTTAATGTTCTGTCCCTAAGGTTT
The DNA here is from genome assembly GCA_013400775.1 of Chaetops frenatus. NCBI lineage: Eukaryota > Metazoa > Chordata > Aves > Passeriformes > Picathartidae > Chaetops > Chaetops frenatus. The sequence goes on from VZTR01002689.1 coordinate 405,480, forward strand.
TCATAGTAATAAAATTGATTGTTACTGATTAAAATGGTTCTATTACATCAGCTTAATGTCACTTGAGGTGAATGTGGTATTAGAAAAAAGGCCATTAAAAATGTTGAATAGGGAACACAGAGGCAAGGATGAAAGAAAGAGAAAAGATTTTTTGAATGGGTACTCTTTAATAAAGAAATTAATGATCAAGAATTTTAAAACATTTGACATGGCAGGGAGAGATATTTGAGATGTGTACAAAATTAGTATTGTTATTGGTTTCATGCAATTAATTGTGCTACCAACTCCTAGGCAAATGTTCAACATATAACCTTAAAAATAGAGTTTACATTAATTTAATTTCTTGTGCAATTACAGGCCTGCCAAATATAGATAAAGCTGTCAATAGGGTGAAGCCAATATTTGGAAACTATATATGTAATGATGAGGATCCCTTATTTCTCTGTTAAAGTAAACTCAAAAGGTCAGTAAATTTTATTACAGGGAGAAGGAGGTTAAGGGCACAGCCACAGGCTCTACCAGAGTTGTTGGGAAGGTCTGGTGATGGCAGCAGGAGTTGTCCTTGGCTCCCTGGGATGGGACCTTGGGCAGCAGGAATGCAGGGAAAGCATCACCTTTGAGCTTGGAGTGAGATCACTGAGAAAGAGGAAGAAACAAAAAAAATTAAGAAAGGAGGAGTCAGAAGAGGGGAGATATAAGATTAAGAAAGAGAGCACATCTTAAAGAACAATTCATTTTTAAGGGGAGAAGCTCTGGGGTTTCCTCCACTCCTTTTGAGGTTAGAAAACACAAAGAGTAGAATAATTTCTTTCCTTAATTGCTGCTATAGTGTAACTCTTTCAGAGCTCTGTGTGGCTGCACTTCCAGTGAGTCATGGAATCACAGAATCACAGAATCATAGAATGGTTGGGACACTGATGATGTAGCTCCAACCTTCCCCCACCATGGTCAGGGACATCACCCACTAGATGAGGATGCCCAGGGCACCATTCAACCTGTACTTGAGCCAATATCCACATGATTTGTCAAAGGAGCTAATATTTTTTCTTGAACCCCAACTTCCCAGAGTCATGTGACCAGCCAAGAGTCTGATTTCTTTCTCTCTCTCAAAACATGGAAATGGGATCTATATTTAGCTACTCAAAACACAAGTAAGAGGAACTAGAATTATAAGGAAAATAAAGAGGAAATAGAATTACAAAATTTGCATGATTTTTAAGCTGCTCCTGTAGGTCAGTACCTCAATTCAGAGAAGGTTCCCAGAGCTTTTCCTATCCTCTCCTGTGATTTTTAACAAACTGAGAAGTGGCTATCATCTGTGTCTCTTCTTTCCCTGGCCTCTGACAATTTTGTTTATACTTCCATATTCTTTTTTCTTTTCAGATGCAGCTGCTGAGTGGTAGTTCTTGATGTCATTTGCAGCTGACTGTCTTGCAAGAAGGTCAAGATGTCCCACTTCCATTGGACTTAAACTGAAGACCTTCAAAAGAGCTACAGTTGTATGGTTAAAATTAAAATTACTTTAGTTTGAGGCTTAGAAATACAGCAGAGTAGGAATGTGTTATGCAAACCAAGACTGGAAAGAGGCATAATGCAAAACTAGAGGAAAAATCTGTGAGCTCTGTGGGAGGAGGAGGGAGGAAGGAGGTAAAGTCCTGAAAACTGGAAGTTTCTAGGGAAAATAAAAAAATAGTAACAGTGAAACAATAACAACCAAAGTGGGCAGTGTGTCTGATATTTCAGTGACATTTTCCTAGAAAAGTGAATTCATCCACCCATCAGCTACCTAGGAAACACTCCAGACAAAATTTATTCTCGACATAAAAAAGCATTTTCTTGGGCTAACAGCTCTATAGGATATAATGACCAATAACTGGGGAGTGAGTCTTAAACCCCAGTATTGTGAGATGACAACTGCTATGAATACATAAGGAAGGAACAAATTTCACCTAAGGGATTAGGAATCTTTTTGTATAGAACTATGCTTTTCAAAAATTCTGTGTGCACTTTTATTTCCTTCCACAGTCAGGTTTAATCCATCCTTCACATTCCATTAAGTTGAAAATATTGTTTAATTACCAGAAAGGAGAGCTTTGTATCCATGGAGAGAAGGATTCTTGTTATTTTCTGGGAAAGAGTGGCTGGGTATTATTAGGCCCTTGAGGGTAGGAAGATAGAAGAGGAAACAAGGAAACAGGAGAATCTGAGGCATCATAGCTTGTAAAATGTGTGTGCAAGGAGAAATCAGTGCACCTTTCCTGTAGCCAAGTCACAGCCTGTCCCAGTGAAGGAGGTATTTTTATATTAGAGCTTACATGTGACTTTGTTCTGTACTTAGATCAGTCAAGAATATAAAAAAAGCTATGAAAAGGTGACAGATTATGAATTTTGCCATTCTCTGTGTTAAATCAACTCTTCTTCTGAGGGGCATTTAGCTGGGTCATAGAGAAACTTTGTTCTTCAAAGTAGTCCTTAGAGGGCCAGTACTTGGTAGGGAATCATCTTTGTGCACAGATTAAGGATAAGATTTTGGGACAGGTATGTGTGTATTTTTCAGTGATACCCAAATTAAGCTGGCATGTTTTTCATTTAAACATCTGGTTTATTTACTGAAAAATGAATTTTTGAGGAAATTAGACATGTTTGTCACTCAGACCTGGGTTTGGTCTTACACTTTCAGATAAAAAATGAGTCATAAGAGAACTCTTTTTAAGTTAAAATGCTACATTTTTGAGTTAAACCACAGAACGTTGTGACAAACTGTAGCAAAATGTAAATTTAAAACAACATTGGAGAGAAAACCTTTGTTTCGAGCTCAAAAAAGTATTTTAAGTACCCAATTTCACTGAGACATTCAAACTTTCATTTTAGATCAGTCTGAAACCACTGCAATTTGACCAGGAAATGTGAAGTCCGTGATTTACGCAATTTCACCCAAAAACCAGTTTTGGTACTGGGCAGCAGGATCTGATGCTGAACAGCTGTGGAAATCTCAAGGTCTTCATATTTTAAGAGAACCATGGACTAAGCAAAGTTCTTCACTTTGTCTGATTCATGTTGTCAGGTGATAAAAAAAGTTCAGGGGGGAAATGGATCCTACAGGTATTTAGAGAATATTCATACCATCTTAGGCCTTTCTAATAAAGGTACCTAATTTATGAACTTAGGCAGGCTATATATTCCATGGGGAGAGGTAAACTCCTTGATTTAGCTCTTAAATTGTCTCTGAAGTCTCCACTGGCTGTAAAGCAGCATAAGCACACCGCTGAGATTGGGTACCTAGAAGTAGGAATTATGGATGCCTTCCCTGCATTCCTCAAAAGGCCATTATTTGTGTGTTTTAGGTAATATTTTCAGTATTTAACAAGCAGTGGCTCATCTAGAATCTGTGAGGAACCAGAATGTTGTTTTGCAGCAACGTCTGGCAAGGCAACCTGAGGGACAACCACTCTGTCTTGTTGCATGTTTCAGTTTACTGGATTGAAGTGTTTTGTAGAATTCAAACGTGGGACACACATGTGATATCCAGCAAAATGATAGTTATTCCTGTGTTTACAGACTTAGGGAAAACAGGCAGGAAGAGGGAGCTGGGAAGTGGGAAGGCTGGCTGCTGGCAGTAATTGCCAGCTGTGCATGCACAGGAAAGGGCAAGAACCTTGTGCCTTTACAAAAACCTGCATTTAGAGCTGTTAAATCAAGGGGACAGGCAGGAAGGGGAAGGAGTGGCTCCAACAATTCTTAGCTGGATCTTTATAGCAAAGAAAGGGTAATTGTAACCCCAGATTGAACTGCAGCAAAACAGAGCTAATTATAGTTGGCTGCCAGTCTATCTCTTGCATTTGTGATATACCCATTACAGGAGGTATTTAGGGATGTAAGAACAGAGTATGTCTCCTTTTCTTCTCTTTATATGAAATATCCACTAATGAAGATGCTACAGAAGAGTCTGCCTGAAAGTGAAATGCTAGCTCCTCAGCTGATGTAAATCACTGTAATCCCACTGAAGTCAACACTGGAGATTTAACATCACGCTAATTGAAGTCAATGGAGCCAGGCTGATATACACCAGCTGAGGTAAATTCCCCAGGGCATTCTTTCTAGCTCTGAGGAGTGTTTGGAGCCTGCTCTCTGGTTTGAGTCACAGAGAGACCCCAGCTGTGCAGTTCAAACCAGGCTCCTTATTTAGAGCTGACTTTTCCTAATTTTCAGTTATGGTGTTGAGACTGGTGACTTCAATCCAGGTTCATCCCTTCACTTAATTTGCAGGGTTTCTTTCATCTTCCTGGCCCTTGTGGTTGCATTCCCTTGTGTTTGCAGATTTTTGCTTTTTGGCCTGTGCTATCTAATTAGGCCTGATATATTTAGCTGTCACAGAGTACAACAATCTGTAGCTAGGCTTCTGTTATTATTGATGGTAATATTGTATGGAAGGATCCCCAGATGGTGTTAAACATAGTCTTATGAGCTCCTTTTCTGGTATGTAAGCAAATGCTCAGTTTACGGAAGACCTGCTGTCTGATTTGGTCTCTCTCTTCATTTTGCTGTGATCTTTGAGCAAAAGATGTAACAAATTGTGGATGGTCTTTTCTCTCTCTATAGCTGATGATAACTTATAGGTCAGAGTATTTTTGGAGGAAGCAGAACTGGAGTGTTGAATTTCTGAAGGAGAAATTTTGCTTCAGAATGCTCATGGTGGCCTTCTTTCCAAGAGGAATATCTGATATGTCCAGAAAACTCAAGCTATCTATGACAAAGCCTTCTGACTTTTCTACCACTGACATGCCAATGCCAGAGACCCTTCCCATCCTGTGTATTGGGGAAAAGACAAATTACACATATTTTCTTCAATGAATCTATTAGAGTGTGTGCATTTGTTCAGATGAATTGCCTTAAAACAACAATAAAGACAGCTTCTAGTGCTGAAGAGTTGCAATCTGAGCATCAAAGGGTCTCTGCAGATAGTATGAATGATGTCAGGGATGGCAGGGCTTCTCTGTCACAGCAATTTAGGCTTCCTGGCTTGTAGGTTGGTCCTGTTTGTTATTCTTGTGGGTTCTGGCAAGGTAGGTAAGAGGTGGATAGCGTGGAAGAAATACTAGCTTAATGGAGAAGAGACTCATTTAGAGTAAAGAGAGGAACTGAGCTTGTCGTCTCAGGCTGTAGAGAACCTCAAACCTACATCTCCTATTCTGAAGTGAATCATTTAATCAGTAGTTTTTTATTTGTAAAACATGATTTGCAATGTATCCACCTTTGTCGCTCTTCAAAGGAACCAACATGAAGACTGAGACTCCAATGAACCCTTGGCTAAGACAAGGAGGTGACCAGTGACTTTTGGGCTGGGTGGAAAGGACAGCCAAGTCAAAGTTTTGGACACATGCAGGAATCAGCCACTTGATGTAGACAGTTGAAGTCTGTTATATTTGGCTTTTCATAGAATCATAGAATGGTTTGGGTGAAAGGGGACCTTAAAGATCATCTAGTTTCAATCCCCTGTCCCCTTTCACTAGAAAGAAGATTTTTAATCTTTTGGTGTTGTGGAAACAGCTGGACTTTGAACATCCTGTGCAGAGGTAAGAATATTAAGAACAGTTTTGAGGGTTGCATTAAATGTGCTCACAAACACATAGAGATGCACTCAAAATCATCCATAGGATGGATTTGGGTTTCTGCCTTTTTGTGCAGTAGGTGAGACTGTTGCTGTGGATTTTAGAGTCACATGCAAGAAGTGCTCTGTGTCACCACTGCCTGTATTTTTGCACTTTCTTTCAGGACATAAATGCTAAGGACATCACTGCAACTGATGCACAGAGCCCCTGCTGTGAAGTGCCTTGTGCTGCTAATGAGACCCTGTGTGATCCCTTATTGCTGGAGGGGCTGCCAGATGCCACTAGGAAGAGTCCCAGAGAACTGGTGATGAACATAAGGCTCGTGAGAAGCATTTTGCTAAGGACAGTAGCTCCACAAGAAACTTTGGGTTTAGCAGTCACTGCCTTCCAGATGGACAATACCTCTGTGAGCAGCTGCAGAGGAAATCTTCAGGGTGGAGATGAGGGGAAGGGAGGAGAAAATTCTGCAAACTGCTGAGACAATGAGAAGCCGGTCATTAAAATCATAAAATGGTTGAAAGAATGGTGAGAGTGCTCCTGCCTAAAAACATGACAAATGTTTTCTTCCTTGCTCCTTCAGAGAATTCCTGCTCTGCTGCATCCTGATATTTTTTCTCTCCTCAGGGGATGGTTGTCATCCTGCAATTACATTCTGCTTTTTGTGCTACCAGAGGGACTGATTTTATCAGCTGAAATCCTTGGGAAAGCTCCTATGGCCTCTCATCAGCACAGGATCAACTCCTGAAAATGGTATTCTGAAGTAGAAATTTGGTTTGTGTCTCCTGACTAGCTAGGAATAGAGTTTTGCTAGGCTGAGCACAAATTATCTGAAAGCCAAAGGATTTACCTGGGCTGTCATTCCTGATGTTGGGAATGGGGATGTAGATGGATTTTAGATATTTCATTTTATGTAGGAGAATTTTACAAGCAGCAAAGGCTGTCTCTTGTGCTGGGAGAGCCAGCCATGGGTGAGTAGAAGAGGAATGCATTGCTTAAAACCCCCTATGACTGAGGGGAAACTATTTTTTTTTCCCAGGGAGATTGACAGTCAGTTTTGCCTCTGGCAGGGTAAAATGAGGAGCAATAGGTGGATGAGTCTGTGGACTCCAGGACCTTTGGAGCCATTAGGGGCCCCTTTTGTCACAGCACTGTGCAGAATCCAGCCCTGTCTGAGAATGAGGGGGACAGCACCGTGCAGCTCAGGGGTGGCATGTGTCAGTGTGCCAGGCTGTGTCACTCAGCCTGACCAACAGCTCACTGATGCAAATAGGTGTGGTAAATAGTATGCAGCTGATCACTACTTTTATCTGATGGCTACTTCGATGTAGTGAACTCTGGAGCCTTCTCTGTTTCGTGTTGGATTATGACTTTATGAAGCCCACTGCACAATGCTGCAGGCCAACAGTGTGTGCCTAGATGGGCAAATTTGCAGGTATCTCAGGACCTTCAAGGTGAGCTGGTAGCAGATGAAGGAGCTCTTGGGCCTCTGTCTCTTCAGCTGGCAGATAACACCTCCCAAAAAGGGAATCTTCTGGTGTTTATTCATATACTGTTATTTTGATCCTATAAAGACCCTTAAGGGGACTGTACAGCCCTGAAAGGTGCAGGGAGAAAGTCAGTTCTGAGCTTTACCCAGCAAGACTAGGATATAGAGTTGGAAAGGGAATTTGCCTCACTGGTACATCTGGTGCCTGACAAAAGCCTGACTAGCTGATTTAGCATTTTACAGTATGAAAATTTCCACTGTGTTGGCCTATTTGGAGAAGCTCTGGGAAGAGGGACAGGATTCAGTCTCTTCCTTTGTAACCATGTGTATTGCGGGCAAAGAAAAGTGCCTGCAAAATCTGTTCTGTTCACTATGGGTTTGTCCTCCCACTGTGTTGTGACAGCCTGGCTTGGAGACAGATTTTGACTTTATTATGAAGAGTCTAAAATTTTCTTTAAGAGGCTGGAATATAGTTCTGCATTTAAGCAATTCAAAGCTTCCAGATGGAAGAAATATGTCCAAGGCTGTGCTTTGCCTCAGACCTTTTTGCTTCTGTCCCTGCCTTTAAAGTCACAAATGCACATGGGTTTGCAAGTTATGTCTATGGTCTAACTCAGAGAGCTGTCTGAAATGGTTAGCCTTGTTCCCTCCAACAGAAACTAAATAAAATACGTGAAAGTCTGCTGCACTATTGTAAAATTTTCACATCAGCTGTGATTTTACACTGATTCAGTCTGTGCTAAGAACCATGGCAAGTTACAGAACACCTGAGTGAGTGGATGTCAAGTGCCCATTACTCACCATAACCTGAACACTTCACTTCTTTTTTAGCTGATTTGAAAATAAAAGAATGTCTGTCTGATTTCTGGAGCAGCAGTTAGCAAAAATGAATGGTGGAAGCATCGATCTCCAGTACAGGGCAAGCCTTCATGCTCTTATTCCTGCTTGTGTGGCAGGACATGCATTTCCTGGAATTGCTGAGCCACTTGGATGAGCAGAGACAGGCAGTATTTAACCCAACATGGGCCTTGCTTTCAGAACAGATTTATTTTGTGGATGGTGCTCTTGTCACTCTCATCACTAGAGACACCTTTAGCATTTTGACTGCTTGGGTCTGCTCTGTCTTCTTGCCGAGGCTCTGGAAGTGCTTGGACAGTACAAGGGCTGTCTGTGGCCCCAACAGCACCTGTGCTGATGTGTCCTTTTTGGCAGAGGCAAAAGGTGTCAAGGTTCATATGGGCTCTGTTGGAGGGGCTCCCCTCATGCAGGTGAGCACTGTCATCCTCTGGAAAGATTTCTAAGGAGAGATGATGGAAACATCTCCCTGTGTCCACGCTGAGTGGCCCAGAGAGCTGCCCTGTGTCCCTGGGGATGGAACCACCCCAGAGTCCCTGCTTCTGTTTCCCACACACACACTGGGTACGATGGATTAGGGACAAGCGAAAAGCGCTCTGAGCTGCCTCTTGTGCATTCAGTCCCACGCTCAGGCACAACTCAAATCTGTGCCAAGAGGCAATTCAGGTTAGGAAAGGGATATGCCATTTTTCTCTACCTCTGCTTCTTGTCACATCTTGCTAAACGCGGTCATGTAGCATGTAATGAAGACATCTGTTCGTTTTGTAGGAAACTGTGAAAAAGTGCGTGCATTTGCCTTGTGCCATCTGTTGCCATTCTGATAAACAGTTGAAAGCTCTGGCAAACATAAACAAAAACAATGTGCTTTGGTGCTATAACTGCACCATTTTCTTTCTTGGTGCTCTGTGTTTGAACCTTCCCTTGCCATGCATTAAATATTTGTGTCTCTGGTCTGCTGTAGGGAGATCTGCTCCTGTCCATGTCCCTCCCCTGAACTTGAGACAATGAGGAGAAGCAGGACTTCCTGAGCTGCTGGAATGATGTGCAATGCTCTCTGTGCCACCTGGATGGCTCAACTTTCTCCCCTCCAGATTTTCTGCCTCTGAGTGGAAACTTGGCTGAATCAAGGAAATTATTTGGGAATATACTACTGATCAGGAGGGATTTAGATGTATTATACAGGATTATTATTTTTCCAGAAGTTTGTCTTGTGAGCAAGGGTTCTGCGTTACAGAATGTGTTGAAAATAAGTAGCTTATATTGGATTTCTGTGATGATGAAGAACAATTACTGCATGGAAAGACAAAATAAAAGGGCACTTTTTGTGAGGCTAATGCTGTCAGAGAAACACAAGTAACACAGTGCTGGAGAGGAGGCTATGGTAGCCAGTTACAAGCATAGAGTGGAGAAAGAACACATGCAAACTTTTGATTGTGGCTTTCGATGGAAGACCATATAGAAGATCTCAAATATTACTATATAAACAATTTTGAAATAAAAGACCAGAAGTACTTGGACAGGAGCCTTTAGCATGTGCTGCTTTGCATTTACCAGATCCAATCTACAGAAATAGTTTCTGTGAAGGGGAAAAGACACGTGTTTAACTCCTTCTGCTACATAGTTACTAAATATAGTGTTTTCTAGTGACACTGCATTTTTGCTCGCTTATATAGACTGTGCCAGTTAAGAGCTAAATTACCTTTTGTAGATTTCTGCCTGAGTTGCATATAAAGTGAGCTACATTGCAGGTTAAAAATAAAATGTACTGTTCCAACAATTATTAAAATTCATGCCTTATAAAGTACTTTAAGCAAAGAGGTTGAATGCAGAATGTCTAAGCCTATATTGCAGTCTTGGGACTGCTCTGACATGGAAAAAAGTATGAATACACAGTGGTAAAAATATAAAGAAGATAGGAAAAGATCACAGGAGAAATACCAGGTTTTCTTTTGAGACAAGCCACGGAAATGTGAAATTAAGAAGTGCTCTAATGCATACTGACAGGCAGCAGAGGCACAGCTCACATTGCAACTACAGCTGGTTATTTTTAGGCTGGTTTCCTTAGGAAGGCACGGGGGGATGGATGTTTGTGTGTATATGTGTGCACCTGCCTATGCACTGTCATGACTCCTAAACTGCTGCTCTCTTGGAGCTGAGTTTGACAGAGATGGTGATTTGCATCCTGATGGTTGGGGAGGGAAGGTTCCCCATCTCTTGTTAGGTGGGAAGGAATCCACATGGGTAAGGATTGGAATAACACTCCAGATGTAGGAAAACCTTGAGAGGGAAGGTCTAGCACCTTGTTAGGCACAGGAGAATCTGGCTGCAGGGCACCAAACCATAGGAAAACAGGTTTCAACAGTTCCACCGCTTATGGAACAACTTTTGAGGAGGTGGGACTTCTGGCAAAAGCTTCTTTTTGACAACTTCAGCAGACACTCCTCCTCTGTGGACCAGACAGGGAAGAGAGCATGAAGCACAGACACAGCAGGGGGTTACGGCAACTCTTGGGAATAGAGCTGCCAGGGGCTGCAATTTCTGTTTCTGAGAAGACGTTGTAACCTTTTAAATTTAACTTCACAGTGTAAGTGTAGAGTAAGTATATGAAAAAATGCTGAACTTTCACTCTGGCAAATATTTTGACAGTGAAAATGCCATTGAAATAATTTTCTGCAGAAATTTTTCAGTAGAATTGCATGTTCCTCCAAAAGGTTAACTTTCATAAAACAACATACTTTTTTTGTTAAAAGAAAAAAAATGACCCCTGTCATAAAGAGTTTATTGCTTGGAGTCTAACCAATTTCAGTATCAAATGATAAATCAATCTCTACAATTACAGCTCTAATGGGGATTAGGTCACAGTAAAGCTTATGAGTACTCAAGACTTAATTAGCTCATTGAAATCAGTGTGGCTCTACATTGACTTGGTAAGTCTTGAATCAGGCTCTGCAAGCTTGGTGAGCAGAAGGACTCAGTGCTGTGGTGCCTAAATTTCAGTGATATCTCCCCAGCTGGGGCTCACTGTCATCACTCTCTCCTGGAGTCTGGGGAGGGTCAGCTGCTGTTCCCCCAAAGTAGTGATCAGATGTGTTACTCACTTCTGTTTTCTCCTTCTCCCATCCTCCATTTTGTAACAAACTTAGGACTTTGGTCTGAGATATTATTCAAATTTTCTCTTTACCTGGGGGATGGAGAACCCTCATTTCCCACTTGAACCCCAATAGGTTTGGAGAATCTTGTAAGGCAAGAGGTGCTGGCCTCCTTTTCTTATAGCTCTTTGTTTTGCATGGGTGATAATTGGATTGCTGTAGACTCTTGAGACTTGTGGTCAGGGTCCTTGTAGGACTGAACATCTTTTAGACTCCTTGACAAAGTGTTTTGCAATATCTTTATGAGAGGCAGGAGCTCCTGGCTTTGGCTGAATTTCAGCCTTGTCCTCTCTCTTCTGTCATGATCCTACTTGAGAGACCAAGCAAGGGTATGTGAGGTTTCTGTGCTTCCAGCTGGATCCAAGAGACTTTATACTTTCTTGTTGTTTGACCTTGTCCATGGACAGATGGCCCTGCTGCATGTCTGCACATTTAGATGAAGGAGGTATGAGTTGCAAGCTGTGTTGCTGTATTTTTGTAACTGAACTTTGATAAGAGATTCTTTGATAAGAGACAGAAGTTCAGCCTCTGGGAAAGAAGAGGAATTCAAATCCTGTCTTCCTGCATTCCAGCCAAATACACTTATCACTAGGCTAGAAGTTAAAACTGGAGAACTTGGACCTTCATGTTTGGGTCAGGGCCTGGTGCAGATCTGGTCTTTGCTTTATTTCTCAAATGTTTTCTGAATTGAAGAATTATTTCATACAGTTAAAACCCCCATCATTAAATTCAAAAGTTGATCTTTACAGTGCTGCCTACTTGAGGTTTTATTTGCCCCCTTTTTGTTGTTTTCTGGTTTTGTTCAGTGACTTTTCAAGCCCTCTTCTGATGTGTTGTATGCTGCTCTGTATCTGTGTCTGGCTGAGAAACACAGCTGGAGGGGCACTGGGCTCTACAGGTGTGAGTTAGGCTGGGAAACATCTGGTTTGTGAATCACACTAGGGCAGATGGGTTGGGGTCAATCTGCTCCACAACATAAAAGCTTGGACAGTTCCAGCTGACTTTATCTTCACCATACAGAGTTACTCTGGGCCTTGAGGTGCCCAAGAGTTAAGTTGCAGTGCTCTGGGAATGTTTAACCTAAACTATTTTTTTAAAATAAAAATGACAGCTAGAGGCTTTAAACAAGAACAAGCTCCTAATCATGTTGGCAGTGAGAATCATTACCTTGAAGTGATGATTGTCTTGCTAGGCAGCAAATGAAAAAAGAATGAGTACAGGGAGAGAGATGAAGTAATTGATGTATCACATTTATCAGTGGAGATGGGATTCTTGAAGCCATTGCCTTTTGCTCTTGCCTGTACTCCTTAAGGGCCATTTTGCTTCTGGATCAATGTCCAGATGTGATGGTAACTGCTGTTTGTCTCTGGGATCAAATGAGGTTCTCAGATGAGTTTGCCCCATTTATAACTTGATGTTAATCATACAGCAGCTGTACAGGAGTGGTCAGTATTTGAGTGGCCATGTAAACAGGATGATTTTTCTCCTCAGCTCTTTATTATGTCTTATGTTGTTGGTGAGATATTTGTCTTCCAGTCTCTGCCTTATGTATGAGAGGACACATCTGTAGAAATAACCATCTGTCCCCTTATTGAAGACCTTGAGGCACAGATTGCTTACAAAAAGAGGCACTGCAGGTAAGACAAGGTCATCACCCAAGATAGTGGGATCACTATGATCTCCCAATCCAGTCAGTATTCAGACAAAGAGTTTACAGGTGATTACAGCTGATTTTGAACTCATAAATTTTGGGCATGTAAATTATCTTCATTTTTTCTTTCTTTCACCTGTATTTGTATTTCCTTATTTTGCCTGTATAATTAGTAAAGCCTCAGTGTGTTTTGATCCTTGAGTGTGTTTTGATCTTTGATGAAGTATGTTTATTTATTGTAGAAAGATACTTGTACATTCTGTGGAAATATATTTTACTTCACATAAGAAAAAAAAGGTAGGCTGCTTACTTATCTCCTGATTCTGGTTAAGGTGGCCACAGCCCAGGTTAGGAAAACAAAATATATGTTGGCTGCATTAATAGCTTTATTGGCATGGGAGGGGGCACATGGGGCATAATCTCTGCCATGTGTGAAAGTGAAACCATTTGAGACTTGTAGTAGAGGTCAGGAGCTCACAACACTCTGAGACCAGCAGCTCAGGCAGTTTTCTGTCCACCTCACAGCCTATTTATCACTTTATCTGTACTTCATCAATTTGTCTAGAAAGATGTCATGGCAGACAAGTTAAGGCAAAAGCCTTAGAGAAGTCAAAATAAACAACATCCACTGCTCTTGCCTCATCCATCAAGCCTATCATCTCATTGCAAAAGGCTATCAGGTTGGTCAGGCATGATTTATCCTTCTAAAATCCATCCTGACTACTCCAAATCACCCTCTTGTCCTTCATGTACTTGGAAATGGTTTCCAGGACGATTTGCTCCAGGCATCAGGGAAGACTGATGGGCCTGTAGTTCCCTGGAACCTCTTCCTTGCCCTCCTTGAAGGTAGGAGCAACATTTGCTTCCACCCAGTCTGCAGGCACTTCCCACCTGCCCGTGATTATTGAGTGTCCTTGCTGTGACATTGGCCCCAGCATTCATGGGGGCATCCACTGAGTCCCAAGGACTTTTTTGTCCAGTTTGTTTGAATGTTCCCTGAATTGATCATCCTCTACAGCAGGTAAATGTTACTCCAGACTTTCCTACTGGCCTCAGGGGTTTCCTCAAGAGCAAAACCCAAGAGAAGAAGGCATCAATTGTCCCAGACTGGGGTTCCAGGTTCCTGCTGCCGGGATCCTGTGTTCCCACCTACGTGAGCTGCATCTTTGTTGCTGACAGGAAACACAGTGGAGCTTAGTTCTGTACCTTAAAAATGCGTTTAACTGCAAGAAAATAGGTCATGTTATTTTTTTTTTTTTTTNGTGAATTCTTTTATGTTGTGTTGCTGACACTTGTGAGCACAAGTGACAGAAGACCAAAATGTCTGTTAGCCTAGTTATGTCTTACATCCAGGAGAGCAGCTATTAACACAAAAGAAAAACAGGACCCCCCATGGCCTGTCTTTTGCATTCAGTTTTCCATCCCTACAAACAATATGAGAAAGTTTTACCAGGTAACCTTTTTTCTGAGGCAACAAATCACAGCAAGCAGATTGATCCTGAGTTAGGAACTGGGGAGAGGGAGGGGAGGAAAACAACACCCTTCAGCTATAATGTTTTCTAAAGTTAACACGTCACATAGGAGGTGTAAATGATATGAGGTCTGAGGGCTGCCGAATTTCCAAATGCCTTCCTGCAATATCTTGGTCTGGCAATTAATCAATTTTCTGTGCCTTTCAGAGTTTTCCTCTGAACAATGTTCTTCCTCTGAAGCTCATTAGCCATCAAAACCTGTCATGTCTACACATGTTTTTCTTGCACCTCATTAAGAGATTATTGATTGTTGGCTTCTACCTCTTTCAGAATTTGCTTCAGAAAATTAATTTCAACCACGAGTGCAATTTAACGGAATGCTTTTGCCAATGCTTGATAATGACTTCCTTTGTTTAAAACTATTTAAAATTTTTCATCATGTTTATTTTGTCCCCTGCAAAATATGAATCATCTTCAACTGAAGCAAAAAAGGGAGAAAATACATCTTGATAAAAATGTATGATATTGTCTTAAGATAGATTGAAGCCTGAAGCAGTGTAAGAAATGCAAGAAAACTTCATAATTGCTATTGATCCATGTGTAACAAGTGTATCTTGTGGCCACCAGATTTTTCTTGCTGTATGAGGTTTGTCAATATAGTCATTCCATTGAGGGAGGAACACAGGCCAAGCAATTAACATTTTTTTGGGGGGATTGCTTTGGTAATTAGGGCCAATTTTTCACTGTTAGGTTATTAATTATTCAGGTCTCATGGGTTTTTTTTAATAGGAAACATTGGCAAGTCCTTTCTGTACTCATGAACAAACTTCTCCTGAGTTATCAGCCAGTGGAGTCAGTCAGACACTCTTTTGCTCAGGAAGAAGGAATGAGAATAAAGGCTTTTTACATGTAACTTTTCCTGAGTGTTACATCCATTCCAGCTGGTGCAAAGGATAGGCTCATCTTTTAAAGCTGCTGAGGCAGGCAAAGCAATGGCACACATTTTACAGGGAAACAGCTGAACTAGAGAGAGATGAAGGACCAGATTTGTCCAAGGTTTCTAAGTTCTCTTGGAGGTTAATGAGAGTCTGAGAAGGGCCCTCATAATGGGAGACATCAAGTTGCTGTTATTCCCACACTGAGATCAAGCAGAAGGGGGATATCAAACCTGTCTGTGTGCTTTTGACATTGCAGTGGGATGATTACAGCAGCTCATCCTGGAAGATGTAGCACTAAGGGTCTTCTTTCCAAGAGACTCTCTTGACTGACAAAGCTGTGCTCAGAGGTGTTCCTTGTTTACCCAGCCTCAGTGCTGTCTGTGTGCTCCTGCCTCCTGCTTTTATCACACAGGTTTCACAGACTCCTTCAGTGGTGTCAAAAAGGTTTATTTTGACAACAGTGGAAAATGGATGGATGAACCAGTGTGAGTCAAAATCAACCAAAAACAACTGTGCTGTACAGCTAGACAGCAGTGGTTTCTGGAAAAGAATCATAGGATTATTGAACCTGGAAGGGAAATGGTCTTGTTCAAGCCCTTTGCACACAGCAGTTTCAGCTAGAAGAGTTTTCTCAGTGCTATGTCCATTCAGGTTTGAATACCTTAGAATGGAGACTCCACAACTATGCTGTGCAACCAGTTCTCACATCCAACTCCCTTTGCAATTAATTAATTCTTGGGTTTTGGGGAGTTTCTTGTGTTTCATTTTGCACCTGCTGCCTCTTTACTGGGCACCACTGAGGTTTATCCGACTCTGTCATCTCTATTCTTCCCTGACAGCTATTCATACACATTGACAAGATTCTCTGAGTCTTTTTTTCTCAACCTCACCTCAAATGCAGGTAAGCAGTAATGACATTTGAATCTGCCTTCACTGTCAAGAGTAAGCTTGTGAAAAGTTACTCTGAGGATATCTAATAACAGGAGCATTGGCTTCTGACTTCCCAGAGCATTCTGTTCAAGCCAGTGGACCTGACTTGTTGGGCCATCTGGTCTTCAGATCCTCCAATGGAGAATTTTTCCTCTCCATGATGTTGGTTGAGACACATTCCCTGTTTTGTGTGGTTTCCTCCTCCCAGCCTCCCACAGTTAAGGATACCTCTCCACTCTTTTGGAAAGAATGGCTGGGCTGACCTATCTGTCTCACTTAAATAATTAGGGATGGGTTGAGTGCAATTCAGACTTTCAGTTTATTTTAAATGAGGCAGGTTAACCTGCAATCTGTGGTCTCCCATAGTATACTGAAAAACAACATTTTAAATTTCAAGTAAAAAATACAAATCCAAATTCTACCACCAATAATAAGAAAATAAAACCTACAGATGCATTTGCTCTGGTAATTGTTCTGCATATCATAGGAGAGACATTGAAATGGATTTCCATTAGGGAATATGTTATCTATATAATTTTAAAGGCATTTAAAATGAAAATAAACTTAAAAAAAGAGTGTGGGCAAATGTCTTGTTTCATGGAACAGACGGCCAGTTAGTCACCTGATTTTGTATTCTAACCCCTTGCTTGATGAGGTTCTCCCACTAATTCCTCCACACAAGTCTCTTGTCATGTGGCTGGGTACTCAGGGAGTCACAGCCCATTGCCCAATCCTGGGTACATTTGCCTGAGGATAACAAATCATCTGTTGGGGTCCCATGGTGGTCTTTGACTTGACAGAGTGCTCTCCAAGCAGGATGAGTAGCCACCAGCTGCTCCCTCCTGTTGTTTCTGTTCTGGCTATCCTGGCTCCTGCTCAGCTCAGTGCACTTAATCAAATTACCACCTGTCACTTCTCCATTTCTGGGCTGCACAAGCCAGCAGGAGACAGCCAAGTTCAACCCCAGTCCTGCTGCAGCCGATGGCAAAGCTGCCATCAACCCTGGGGAGATGAGATACTCCCTTGGTGTGCCATGCCATGAGGTGCTATAGACTGCTGGAGATCCCTGCCTGTAAGGGACTGGACAGGCAGTGCTCTGTGCCACATGGAAGGTCAGTTTGGACTCTCTCAGAGACCTTGCAGGATGACAGTGACTGGAATTTAATGCTACTGAATTAAGTGAAATATGTGGATAAGGACTGTGGGTGAAATCCCCCTTCCTCGTACAAGTGCCAGGCTTGAAAAGCATTCAGGGTGCACACTTCTTCCTGCAGCTGGGGGCATTCTGGTACCATGAGCACCTGAACAGACCAAGGGCACTGCTAACAATCCTGTGCAGAATAAAATAGACTTTGTGTCTGTGGGCAGGTTGGATATAAATACCAACTGCTATGACCACAAATAGCCATAGACCAATGTACTCTGCCTTGAGAGCTCTGTTCCCAAATCCAGGCACCACTCTCTAAGCTCTTCAGAAGGTGTTCAGTTGTGTCTTAAAAGCAGCTGAACTCATTCTGCTTTGCTGTTCCCACTGGCAGATTATTTCAGACTCTAATTGCTGTAGTGATTAGGAAACTTCTTTTAATTTCCAACCTAAATGTATTCATGGCCAATTTATATTAATTTGTTCTGGTGCCAGTATTGGCCATTAAGTCAAAAAGTTATTTTGTCTTCTGGTGTTTATCCACAAGATAGATTTGTAGAGAAAAATCATCCCCCTTTCACCAGCTATTTCGCTAGTCTAAACAAGCTGAGCCCCTCCAGTCTCCTCTTGTAAAACTGATTCTTCATCCTGACTGATCTCTCTTCTACAATTTGAAGTCAGCTGTAGTCACACAGACAGAAAACCAGAAATCTTTTCCACCCTTAGTGGTTATACCTTAAGTAGGTGCATTTACTCGATGGATTAATTGGCCAAGCATTACCATTCTCCTAATGTATCCTGTTCTTCATATTTTTCTGTGCAGAAGATAGCTGAATAATCTGGTTCCATCATTAGAAAGATTTGTGAAGGACACCAGCTGTATGTCCTGCTGTATTAAAACGTCTGTATTTCATTTGTGTTGGACTATGGATAATGTTGAGGCTTTACTCTAGGCTGTTTTTTCTCATGTGGTGTTCTTGATCTCTCCCTCCTTTGTCCTCTCCTATTTTTTTTGGCAGGGGGAAACCCTTAAGAGGGTAGTCCATGGGGTGGTGTGTAAGAGCAAGCCCTGCTTTCTTCCTGAGTTTTCTTCCTGTCTGCCAGCACAGTTGTGTTCAGCTGGAGGATCATACTGAGTACTTCCAGCTGCTCAGACATCTCTTTGCTTTTCAGAAGTCTGAATTTCCTCTCTGCTGGCACAGATTTAAATGCCTTTCATTAGGCCTTGGTCTTCATCACACAGAATATCAGCAGTACATTCAGTTTTCATGATGAAGAGTGGTCCTACTGGGAGAACATCAGTGAACTTCTGAGCTAAAACTGGTAAGCTTTGAGGGTTTTGTTCACTGGTGTTGGCAAGACTCTGGAGCAGTTCCCTGCAGGTCTAATTATTTTTACTAGATGAACTCCCATTGCAATGAATGGGAAGTTTGGACTGTACCATGATTTCAGTGGGCTTTATGTTGCAAGACTGTCATGTTGGAATAACAAAATGTGCCATGAGAAGGGACTGCACTGGGAGAGGAACATGCTTGCTGGTGTGCCTCATGTAAGCAGGGCTATGATCTAGCAATAGTTCAAGGTCACATTTTGACTGTGTATATTGTTTTAATTTGCAGCGTCTTGGCAGTGCAAGCAGTCACATTTGTTAGTGTTTGAAAAGAACAAGGGAAATTAAATATGCAAGAGCATTAGAGTACGTTTCAGCATTTGACACAAACCCACAAAATTAAAACAATCCAGATCTACGCCTGCTTCTCTGCTTGTTTGCACCAACGTGCCCTCAGCTTCAGCTCTGTGACACCTACCACTCTGAAGGGACAGCTCTGGGAGTTCGTGATGATTAAGAGTAATTTAAAAGTGATACAAGAATGAACAGTGGTGAAAATCTATGCTTCAAACTTGTCTGTTCTATTTCCTTTTGTTTCTTTCAAAATCCTCCATAGCTTCACAGCCATATGTAGGACTGGCTTTATTCACAGAGCCTGACTTACAGAAAATCCGTGTGTCCGTTGGGTTCAGGGTTAACGTGGTATAGACTAGGAGAGAGCTTATTCTTGGTTCTGACAGTAGTTTTTCTTGAGTTCCTTCACAGCTTGTTTTTTTTCTGTACTTTTAGACCTCGTAGGGGTGTGTGGGAGTGGGCTGTTCCCAAAATATTGCCTTCTGTTTGGTGGCCCATGTGACAGTTGGTATGATTGTGTCACAAGTACTCCTGCCTCCTTACATATCCCTGGACCTTATGGATTCCTGGACCACATCTTTGGAAAGGTCTTTTTTCCCATACTGCCAAGATGTAGGATAGGATGAGTTAGGGCTGTTTGTGTTTTCTGAGAGCTGATACAGAAGGGAATTTCAATTTCTATGCTGCTGCTAACTTTTCATTGAAGCCTCCTAAATTTCTGTGTTCACAAAGAATTTCTTCGTGAATTTTTTCAACTCAAAATATTTTTCACCTCAAAAACTTAGTGAAGAAGATGTTTAACCAGCTCTCCAACGTAATCTCCTTGGAGCCAGTACAAGAAAACTTCTTCATATCCCTGATCTGAATTCTTGGAGCTGGTACACTCCCTCCTTTTAAATA
Source organism: Chaetops frenatus (assembly GCA_013400775.1). NCBI lineage: Eukaryota > Metazoa > Chordata > Aves > Passeriformes > Picathartidae > Chaetops > Chaetops frenatus. The sequence continues at coordinate 425,298 of VZTR01002689.1, forward strand.
AGTCCTGACGTGTGTTGAAGCAGCACAGTGTCCTCCCATTGCATGTGCTACACCTGAGCTGTGGGTCAAGGAGGACATTTGATCTCCACAACTCAAATCTGCTCTGTCTCATTTTGCTGTCAATGAGGGCTGGAGTGTCTTGGAGCTGAGCCTTGAGAAAGAAGAGCAAGCGAAACACAGCAAGTCAGAGCTGACCACAACATCTTTTCCTGCTTCAAACTCCCAATTTAGAGAAATAGGCAGAACAGCAGTCTCTTTCTTTCTGCCTGAGTCTGTCCTATCTGTTTGGATTGCAGGATCTGTGGGACTCCTGTTATCCTTATACACAGACCATCGGCATGGGAATACAAAAATTGCCAGGTGGCCCAGACATGATGACAATAAAATATTAAAGTAGAGAGATTGTTGGCTAAAGTCAGAGCCCTTAGAATACAATTTGATCCAGGCAGTAGAGATGCAACTGGCCATTATCATTCAGGTATACAATGCTGGTAGTCCCAGCACTACATGTCCCAATTCCGACGATCAGTGAAAGATTTATAAACAGAATAACAAAACACAAGACCTCGGAGGTTGTATCAGGGGAGTACTCTGGAGGAGTAAAAAAGTTGCTCTATGCTTTTGTTTATGTGGACACCCTACAGTTATTGTTATGAAGCTGAGCTTATTTGCTCAATAATTAATTCATTGATTTAAAAATAAAGGGTGAAAAGCATCAGGGTGTTTTTTTTTTAATGTGAGAAAATGCTATATTATGGCTTTCAGATTATTTATGTGCTAAGAGTACAAAGTTAAGGTATTTTCACTTTGGTCTGTCAGTCAATAACTTCAATGAGCAGAGGCTCTGTAGAGGAGAAAGAGAACTAAAAGAAAACTTCCTACTGACTGATCCTCTGCTTATAAGTTGGACTTGAAAAAGCCAAAGGAGAATAGTCTGCTCACAGAGAGAGCATCTAACAGGGCTGTTGACAACCGGGATCGTGAGAAAATAGCAACAGGCTGTTTTAATCAATACAGAGGGAGAGGTAATTGATTTTAGGAATAACAAGGGGTTACTCACTCAATAATTAACCACCTTATCAAAGTTTTCTGGTAAAACCATGGATTATGCTGAACTCAGAGTCCTGGCTCTTTGAGGAGAGTTCAGATCTGTATTTTCCTCTTCCCCAGTGCTCTTTGCTGCTGACAACCTGCCACAGTCAGTGCCCTCTGTTCCTTTTCACAGGCAAAGGGATTCACTTCTGCTACAGCATCAGTGCAGAGGATCTGGGAAGAGGTGCCATGTCAGTGTGTGGTGGGACACAGAGCCAGAGCTGCCCAGGAAATGCTTTTGCTAAGTCTCTTTTACAGAGAGTTTCTGTACATTAAAAGGGAGCAGAGGAATTGCAAGATTCTCCAGTCCTTCAGCAACGTTTAAAGGGCCCTTGTAGTTAATGGTGCCCTTCTCAAGGCACAAATGTTCAGTGGTGCAATTGTGACTGAGGCCATTGGTGAAATGAAGCAGGTGGAAATCCTATTGCCAGTTTGAGGGTTTTGGAGTGCTATCTTTATTCCTGTGATTAACCTTCTCTGCAAACACTTGACCATTCAGCTCAGAGTGCAAAACCATTTGTGGGATGTCCCTTCTTTGTCAGTTCTACCATTGCCATTTCTGACTCATTGCTGTGTCTAAACAAAGGATGGTGCTTGGAAATAATATTTTCTTTCTTAAGGTAATGAGTCCATTCTCCTGATGCTTTCAATGAGATTAATCTTTACTCTACTGGGATCACTGCTTGTTTCTGCTACAGTACTGTGCAGAGCCTCAGAAAAGAGGAAGACAATTTCAGACTTTGATAAACCCAGATAATGAGAAAGCTCCTTCCCAGTTTATGGCTGGCTGAACATTCTTAAACAGTTTTTTTTTTTTCAGCAAAAAAGTATTTTTGCCAAACCAAATATGTATGTGGAAGAACCTACTGAAGAGGCAGAGAGATGCTCTGCATTTGTGTGCAAGAAAATGTATTTAATCTTGTTTTACAATAAGTGGACTCAAATATGACAGGACTAAATGAAACACTCAGTATCTCTTAGTAAGTCTTTGACAGAGCTAGGATCTCAATTTTGCTGCTCTAAACCCTAATTCTGGAGTTTTAAACAGAGAATAATCTTGTTCCTTCTTTATGCCTTTAAACACAGCTTCATCCTGCTATTTCCATGGACTCTGTGTAATGGGTGAGCAGCCACAAAAATGTTAATTGTATGCCTGGCTTTCCTGTTGCTGATGAATATCACTCAAGCCTTGTGCCTTGGTTTCTTTAATTATAAGATAAAGTTAATGATGCCATCTCAGTTTTGCATAATTCCGGAAGTTTCACACCTTTGTTGCTTTTCTTGCTGAGCACTCAGGACCCAGACCTGCGGTTGTTACTTGACACTGTGAAAATCAAAGGGTTATTTGCAAGTTAATGCAATACCTTTGTGGGGACGAGCCAGTGGCATCTGTGTAGATCTGTAAGAGCTGTGCTTAGGTCCTGCCCTAGCAGAGGTTTTACATGCTCCTTCTCTTGCCTTCAGAGAAGTTCTTCTTTTGCACAGCATTTGGCCTGGCTGAAATATCTGCATGAATGGGAAGGTAAGAACAGTGGATGTGACACCAACCTTTTGTTGTGTGCCTTCTCTCTTTGAGGGTTGCACAAGAAATCGTGGGCATCAACATGCAGATATAGGGAGATGTGTTTGGAATTCTAATGCTATTGTTTATGCTCATACAAGTCAAACTGTTCTCAGGGTATTTCAAGATAAAGCATAAAAGTTTCTAATTAAACGTATAAATCAAGAACACATGCACTGAAAATATTTCCCGCTGCTGGATGCAAAGAGTATTTATGTGATGTGCCAAAGAGCAAAAGGTGCTCTATAAGATGCAAGTTCTTGTTGCAGATTACAGATTGAAATACTGAAGGCATACAAGAGAGTTGGTAAAAATAATCTTGTCCATATTGATAAGCCTGGTCACAGACATGTATTTATTTTTACTTTAGAGTGCATGGGTGTGTGTGTCTTTGCCTAATGTAAGGAAAAGATCTCCTTATATCTGGTATCTCTCCTCAATTATTAGGTGTCCCTCTATTGGGGAAAAAATTGCCATTGAGCTGAAATTCAAAGTCACCATTCTCAGTCAAAAAACAGAGTAGTCAGACTAACTTGTCTCAATGTGTATGTAATCATCAATTCCCTTCCTTGATTCGGATCAAAATAAAAGCTCCCTGATTTTGTTATGTTGTATTAAAACATTTTATTGGAGATCGGACAAGAATCAGTACCATGCAAATGGAATATAAATTTGTTATTTTCTGTTGCTGTTCTGAACTTGAAAAAGAGACAGTACTGCAAACAATGTCTGAATATCCCCCTGTGTTTCCTTATAGGACCAATCCAAGTCCCAGGAGCTAATGTACAATGCACCCTGAAGGATCAAACTGATATTAAGCATTTGTTGGGATTTTTTTGTTTTGTTTTGTTTTTCATTTTGGTCATTCATTGTGATGTGGGTTTTTTGTTTGTTTGTTTGTTTGTTGGGCTGGTTGTTTTGTTTTTTTCTTGTTTGTTTGCTTTTGTTTTGTTTTGGTTTTTTTTTGTTTGTGTGTTTGTGTGAGGGGGTGGGATTGTTGCTGTTTGTGCCTTTTTTGGTAGGGATTTTTTTTGTATTTTGTTTTTTTTCTAAATCAGGGGGGTGTCATTGGACCTGCTGGTTGGTAGATCCTGTTGGTGGGAGTAAACCTGACCCTTAATAATTAGTGCTAGAGAGCTTTGTTTGGCCTCCAGCTCTGTGAGGAAAGGTTAAAGTGCTGTTATGCTGTTCAAAATCCATTAACCAAACAGTGTCTTAAGGAGCCTTTGGACTTCCTGACCTTATCCAATCTCTAACAAACAAATTCTCTCAACTAATCAATGAAACAGAATAACTTTGTGGTCTCTACACCCACCTATGCTTTAGTGGTTCTAATCCAAAGCCCTAACAGGAGTGATTTCCTCATATTATTATCACAGGGGCTGATAACCCTCTGAGCTGTGTTTTGCCCATCTTGCCAGGAACCCCTGCTCCCAGATATTATTTTTAAGACTCCAGGGATATGCAGTTCTGCTAGTAGCACTGCTGGACCTGGCAAACACATCCAGCCTTTTGGAGCCTAAAAGCACTTGGCTGGCCTGGCAGTTGGTGAGGTTTTCACAAGCACAGCTGCAACAACACGAAAACTCCCTGTGAGCAGCCCATGGCCCCTTCCTGAGAATGCACGAGCAAAAGGCACAGGAATTATGTGTAAATACTGATAGGCTTGAAGCCCAAGAGGAGGGGTTGTATCTCTGCCATAGATGCAGACATAATGAAAAATCCCAGGTTTCTTGGGGACACACAGAAGATCCCAGTGGTCTTGGCATTACGAGGAGGCCCATCAAAGAGCATTAGCAGACTAATTAAATGTGCAGCTTAAACTTAATTTTCCTGGTAGCATTAAGACGGATTAAACATTATTCATTTGGTGATGTCCTTGGTTCTCAGTATTTTTCACTCCTCTTCCCACCTTGTCACTTTGTTTCAATCAGTAATATTACTGGGTTTAGTTTAGGAAATGTGCCTGAGCAGGATTTGAAAATAGGATTTTCTGAGCAAATCTTCATAACTTACAGCACCTGGGTTCCTATTTTGCATAATAAAAATACTCCTCCTTTTAATGAAATAGGTTAATTATGCCAGGAGTGAACATAGTGGCTAGAGTGGAGAAAATTTGCTAATCTGTAAATGAGGAGGAGGATCCGTTCTATAAATTGCACTTTCTGAATTTCTCTGTTTCTTTTTCTGCCATGTAAACTTGGTGAGACTGTGTATCAGCACCAGTATGAAAGTGTAGGGTGCCAAGTATTTAGATTAGATATAAGGAAGAAATTCTTCACTGGGTGGGTGGTGAGACACTGACATAGGTTTCCCAGAGAAGCTGTGGATGCCCCATCCCTGGGAGCATTCAAGGAAAGACTGGATGGGGCTTAGAGCAACCTGGTCTAGTGGAATGTGTCCCTGTCCATGTGAGGGGAGGGGTGGAACAAGATGATCTTTAATGTCCCTTCCAACTAAAACTATTCAATAGTTCTATGATGAATATTCTGATTTGTGTTTCTGTTTTGTTTTCTGACACATCTTGCTCTACAGGCAAATCCAGGTCCTGCAAATCAATGCCCAGCTGCTGGCTGTACATGTGGTGAGACTTTGACAGACATGTCTGTTAATTGATTATATGGAATCTGTCCTTTTGGACTTGAATTCTAGTATTCTGTCCCAAGGATTTGGTGGTGTCTTCAGTCTATCAAGAGGTGAAGATCTAGACATCATATTAAAATTTGTATGTTCAGTGACAGAAAGAGTTCAGACTTTGACTTCTGGGCATCTGCACGCTGACATGATCTTTAATCAGGTTATTATGTACTGCCTTTCCACCTGAGTCTCTAGGTAGATTAGCAACCATAAAATCCCTGAAAGAGAACAAATTATAGAGTGACCTGAAAAAGATGGTTGTGACTATTTCCATTTTGTGAAATGAATGCTCTGATACACTGGTAGGGTACTGAGGCACCTCCAAGCTAAGTAATAGGCTACTTTTTAATTCCTTTTGCATGTCCTTGAAATCTGCTATTAGTCTTTACTGCACCAGAAATCCCAAACTTGCCCTTCTCTGACCTACTGGATACAGCCAGCAAAATCTTCTGGAATGTGATGAGTCCCAGGATACATGGGAGGGCTTTTCTCACTGATTTTTTTTGTTTTTAACGTTTCTTGTTGTCTTATCTTTCTGAGTGTATGCTTGTATATTTCATTTTGCATATCCAGCTGAGCCTTTTGAATTTGAAAGGTTGCTCTCCTGCTTCTAGGACTTCTTCATTGCTGTAATCACACTGTAATAATACAGAGGGAGTTGGTCAAATTGCATTGAATTTTTATTTCTTAGTGGAAACTCTCAGAAGTGCCTTGTGCTTCATACTTGTAGAAGAAGGGACAGATCCAGCTTGATGAAACACAGACTGCTAGGTAAAGCAGGAAAAAAGGAGAAAACAGAAGTAATTTTTCTGTCCAAATCAACAAAATTCACAAAGATCATCAGAACAAGAGGGGGTTTTTAACCATGCTTCAGCATGGAATAGGTGCAGGCTCACAGCTGGGGCCACACGAGGAGGATGGAGTGAGTTGGAGGGAGTTGTAAGGTTTTCTGCAGGGGTTTGGTTACAGCAGCCTCTCTCCACTGACCTATCCAGGGCACACGTTCAATTCTTCACTTTGTAGCTTGAGGGACCACGAGCAGGGAGAAGATGAATGCTTGCTGGGAGGTGCTGAGTGATGCAGGTGTGTGGCTGGACCTGCACGGCTCATGAAGCTCTCGGACCGTTCCTGCCTTTGAAACCTTGCTCCTGTAATGACAGTGTGAAAAATGAAAACTTTCCTGGTACCTGTGCCTTCCAGTGCTCACAAATGCTACTCACAAGCCTGAAAGTAGTAAGGTAATATGTCTGATTTCAAAAAGATGGACAACTTAATTGGTATATAAATTTAGCTCTAATAATGCTTTTTTTCCCCCCCCGTAATATATTCTGTGTACTTTGTGTGTTAGCTGGGTAATTTGTTTCTGCCTTCTACCTTAGGAAGCAGTAGGATGGTGCTATTTATCTTATTTCTTGTGGGAGACTTTTGTAAAACGTTTGCTGGGCTGTTGACTGAGTGCATAACAAAACAGTCATTGCAATTTTTACTAATCTGAAGCCATTTTCTTTAAGAAGCACAAAATGCAGAATGTCACCTGAACAGACAAAGTACATTTCGTTTGGGACTGGTGTATGAATTTTCCAAAGAGAAGAGCTAATCAAAGAGTGATGTTTATGGAATAATAATGTGATTGGAACTGTCTGATTTATTTACTGATATAAGTAATGTTGAAAATTGGATTTTGAGAAGCAAATTGTCTGTGGGTGAAATTCTGCTTCCACACTTTTGAAGTATAACTTGTACACTCTGAAGGGGCTTAACAGGTGAAAAACAATAAATGTAGGGCCCATCAGATGAAGAAAATTGTGATCCCAACAGGAGGGGACAGAGAAGATGTAAGGGCTGATATGAAGTTGTGATTGGAATCCCTCTCCTCCCCACCAATACAAAGGCACCACTATGAAACTCATCTTTCCCTCCCCAGGTGTCAAACATGTTTCTTTGGTTTTGCCTCCTCATGCGTGCACATGTACTTGCATATGTTTATATGTAAATAAAACCAAATTTATCATCACTAGGAGACTCTCTGCTGTGCCTGCTGAGGGAACAGTTTATCTGCATGACAAGTACAAGTCATGTCATTTGAAGTGCTGCTGGAACATGCTCATTTTCCTTCAACAAGGAGCAAGGTACAAAAGATGCTAAAATTAGAATGAAGTGTCAGCTTCATGCTTTGCCACAGGGACAAATTTTAATTTTTTTAAGTTATGAACTAATCAAATCTTGCCTACCCAGCATCCCTTGTTCAGCACATGCCCAAGAACTTCTGATGGAGGACAGGTCTGTGTCTGACAGAGCTCTGCTTTCCTGCAGTGTTTTCTATCTTGTTGAACAAACAAAAGGCTTTGTCATATTACCATCACCAGTTCCATTACCATTAGCATTACTATTGCTTTTTACTTCATTTAATGGATTCCCTGTGTCCTCCTCTCTGCAACGCAGCCTGTGTCAGCACTGTTAATTATTAAGTTGTTTATTATTTATTATGTGTTAAATGCTGACAATGTGACGTGCAAAGGATGTAGGCTGAAAGAGAGGCATTTATGCAGATGTGATTTATGCCTTCTGCAAGCTGTCTTCATAAGAATTCTGAGCTTTCATATTTGCAAATCTCAGGTTGGTGGGTTTTACAGGCTATTCAGCTAATTCAGTCCCGTCTTTCAAACATCTGTCGCCTCTGAAAAGTTCTCAGTGTAAAGAGGAAACTGTTATTTATAAGAAGGAGCTGTCAAAGATCAGCTATGTTCAACAATCTAAAGCATCGCTTACGTACATCAGCACTAAACTATGCTCATTTGGATAGCATGAATGACTAATTTTAGCTTAAAATTGGAAGCAATTATGGGTTCAGGAAGAAAAGTAGGGCTGTATGTCATTAGTAATTGATTTCTTTTGTGGAAGAGCTTGAAACGAACATTTAAAAAGAAAAAACATTGTTAAGTGATGTAACCTGTGGCATGCAATACACAGATGTCTCACAGATCTGTGTGTATGTGTCTCAGGTGGATGGATATTTCTGTTGTCATTCCCCCTCCTCCCTACAGAGCCCTAAAACACCCTGCATTCCCACCCTGCATCCTTCAGCTTCTGTGAAACTCTCAAGCTGATGATAGCTCACACTGGGAGCTGGTGTACAAAGAGGAGAGTGGTGCAGGAAGCTGTGAGCTGCTTGGTAAGGTGTTGTGGGTAGTTTTTAATATCTGAAGGTTTTATAAGTAAATAATCATCCCACCTGTGCATCTGACAGTGAACTACAGCAGGCCAGTCCCACAGAACAGGGGTTCTGTTCATTCTGAACACTGATGAGGGAAATTGAGAAGCTTGAGTATAATGTCTGTAGGGCAAGATCTGACTGTGGTAATGCACTCCTTCTGCTTCTCTCCTTCCCTGCTTCTTGGAACAGCATGTGGCCTTTCAAGGGAGTGGTCCTTGGCAATCTAGGGAACAGCTACTGGGTCAGGAATCCTGACCTCTCTCAGATGAGTCAGGTCAAAGAAATTGCCCTGCACTTATTTCTCACTGAAGCTTGCCTTCTATGGCAAGGAGTCATCAGAATGGTCAGACCAGATGCTGGGACCAAGCTGTCATTCTTCCTGCTGCCAGTGCTGTAATCCCTTCTTAGAGAATTTAAGGGCTAGGAAAGAAATGAAGAGTATTGCCAACAGGACTGATGTTATGAAGGATCCCTTCATTGGTGACCAGCTCTAGGAATGCTTTGGGCTAGTAAAATAACGCATATTTGCCTGACTGGAGCCAGCAAGTTGTGAGAGGAATGATGAAGTGATTATTGTGTCTGGAAACCAGAATTTCAAGGACTCTGTTGGATCTCTTTTCTGGAAGAAGTTACATTTACACGATCTTTTGCAAACAGATGTGATCTGTGAGTCTGGGCTGATGAATTTAAGCTCAGTGTTGAGCTAATATGGTGATGTAGCTTTTGGATTAGTCTAGGTCATGCCCAGTTATTTTGGAGTGTGGATGAGATGAGTGAGTACCTGAGTGCACAAAATCACATCAGCTTGCTGGGTGGGATCCAGTTCCTCAAGCATTATTCGATTTGAGGGCCTTTTGAGATGTGTGAGGGTATCCAAGACAGCCAGTAAGGGTCTGGTAGAAACAACACAGGAGCTACATCTGACCCATGCTGCAGCAGGCACAGGTGGGATTCCCGGGGGCGTCTCAGCAGGGCTGAACACCCATACGAACCACGAGCCTGCTTGGCTGTCCAGAGAGTGGAGGAGCAGACCTGCAACACATGCCCAACTTATCATATGTCAGCCTGGGAGATATGGCCTGCCCTCCAAAGGGCCAGGCTGAAACAGAATTTTCTGTCCCTTTTTCTCAGAGAAGCCCATCTAGAAAATGACAGGCCTGCATGTGGCCAGGAAGCTTAAAGTCAGAGGTGTTCTGTGGAGTTCTAGTTTAAAAGACAAATACATGCAGGGAAGTTGGCTAAAAAAGAAGGGTTTCTAGTTTTCTGAATACATTTTTATTTGATTTGGCTTCAAAGCTGGCAAGATTGCTAATTTCATGAGCAGCCGAGGGATGAAAAGACCCTTACTTCAAATCTTGGAGGATATCTGCCAAGTACATCTGCCTTGGGACTAGCACACCTTGCTAGCCAAGACAGCAGAACTGGGAGGAGTCCAGGGTTCACTCAAGAGCCTTTTGTGGATTAGATCAACATTTGTCAAGACATTTTTTTAAATCAAAGTTTTTTATTCAGCAAGCCATTTTTGATGACCTTGTTTCAGCCAAAAATTTCCAAGAATCTCTGCTTGCAGAGTCTGAACCACACACAGGAGACATTTGCCATGACTATTTCTTTCCTTAGGACTCTTTATGGCAAGAAAAATTACACAAGGATTCCATTTATCTCATTTTTGAAATTCATAGGTAAGATTTATGAATCTGCCTCTGACAGATTGTAGGCTGGTCTCCAATCACTATACCTCACTTTCCCCAAGACAGAAAAGATCTGTGCAAAATTCTTATGGAAGAACAAAATACATGTTTGTATTCAGACACTCAATAACTTTCTGTGACTATGTTAAAACTTAGGCTAAAGACTCAGATATATCAAAATTAGCTAGTTTGGGATCTCAGTCTCTTATGACTTTCTAGCTACCTCATGGTGTTTGGTATATTTTTGTAATGTACAGCTTCTGACTGTACTAATCAGGCCAAAATTTAGATCTAGCCTAAAAAAAAATACCCCTGTATATTAAAAAAATATTGCAAAATATTTGAAGTAAAAAAATCTAAAAGATAACCTCACTTACTACTGCTTCTTCCCCCTCAGGACTTCACATCAGAATTGTAGACAATTCTTGTTTTGAACCTTGCTAGATTAAAGAAAAAAAACCCTCCAATCCCTTCTATTTTGGTTTCCCAAGGGAATGAGATTTATGATCTTATCCTGCCTGCCTGTCACTCATTCCGTTAATAACTTTTGAGTCCATTGGCTGCTCTCAGCCACCTTTGACACATGGTAGCCACCTCTCAGATATTACATTCCTAGACATTTCAGGCAAATCAAGACCTGTGTCAAGGAGAAGGACTTTATTAGATATTTATCCCTCCCACAGGTCAGCAGCCACCCAACCAGTCCGCAAGTTGGTGTGGGGCTTGTTCCAGGCTGGCTGCCACACCTGGCTGGGACATGGGGCACCTGGAAATGTTGTGAATCCAGAAGAAATATGGCAAAGTCTGGAATTGTGGGAAGGGGAGAGGGTTAGAATCATGTGGGTTAGAAAACACAGAACCACAGAATGGTGTGTGTTGGAAGGGACCTAAAAACTCCTCTCTTTCTAGCCATGGGGAAGGACACCTCCCTGTAGCCCAGGCTGATCAACATCCCAGGGGAGACTGGATGAAGAGACACCAAGGAAGGTGACTTTATTGCAGGAATGTGCCTGAAATGAGGATGTTAAAACCAAATCAATAAGGATATATTGCTCAATATTAATAATCCATGTTTATACCAGCACACAGAGGGGAAGGTGAGATGCATTTACAATTCTGTTTGTGTGCTTTGTATCCCAGCTAACTTGGTGGGTGACAATGAATTGTCAGACTACTGATTATTGAGTGTTTGATGATGATCTCTTTAATCTTAGTCCAGAGTGAATATATTTAACATCTTGATTTTTCTATTGAATATGTTGTGGCATCGGTTGCACACAATGCTTTCTAACATCTTATTAACCAAACAAAATCACAGAGTCCTTTCAACAATGAGTGGTTTGTTTGGCTGCATTAATATCAATTCAAATTCTTATTACTGTCACTGCATACATATGAACCATCTCTTTCAGAAAAAGAGATTAGTTCTCTTTGTGAAAAAAAAATTTAGCAGAAACCCCCATTAACCAACATACTCCTCTACCTGAGAAAATTTCTAAATTTCAGCAGCTTTTGCAGTAAATAAATGCAGCTCTTGAAATATTTCATAGTGTGTTATGGACCCAACTTGTCAGGTTTTCAAACCCTCTGCAGCAATTCAACATTTGCTTGTGTTCTTCGTGTTTCAGGAGAGGAATATTTGCAAGGATTCACAGAAAGAGAGCACTGAGCTCTCATTTTGGTTTGGAAAATGCTATCATTATGCTCTGTTTATTTATCTGTTTTGTAGTTTGGTGTGCTTTCATCAGGAGGACTCTGTGGGCAGAATAAAATTGAGAGTATGAGACAGATCAACCAGCAACTGCTATTTGACACGCTCTGTCCACTGGCCTAGTTTATTATACCTGGAGTGAAACAACTAAAGCACCAGGGATGAATATGTCTCAGTTTTCAGTAAAATGAACTCCTGGGTTTTGCTGGTAGTGGCTGTTGGTTTTCATATGAAATTAGTAGTGTCTCATTAAATGAAAGGCAATTATATGTATTAGCAATAATGATAGAATCATACAAAAAAAAAAAAAGTCAACCAAAAACATATCCCCTATGGATGTAATTTTAGAAATGCATTATGCAAGGGTTAATTTGTGAGCTGGATTTTTTTCTTCCCCCACGTTTTGAAAGCTTTGCTGTAATTTTGTATGAAATTTGAGATCAGTGAGCCTGTAATATCTAATGAATAATTTAGTACGCCAACAGTCTTTCTGTGGAAGAATACTAAATTAATTAAGGCCTGGAGGAATTTCCATGTGTTTAAGCCACATTATATCTTCAAGGTTTTACTGCTTCAAAGTCACTGAGATGAACTCCTGGCTTTTCAGGTGTTAGCAGTCCCAGGAAAACAAGATTGATGCCCCTGTTTTAGCCCAGAAAAACTAAAGGGCTTGAGTGTGTGTTTTGTGTGACTGTATTGAAAGAATAATTCCTTGCACTCACTTTGTTCCCCTATTTTTTTTTTTTTTTGGATGTTGTATTTATAGGAACTGCTTTACCATCTCCCACAGCCAGAGGTATTTAGCTGGGTTGGATGGCACACTCTGAGCCAGCTCGTTAGGGTGGCTCATTTCTCTGGGTTAGAGGAGGTGGGGACCATCTCCCAACAAGGCAATAAGCTGTAGCTGAGCTTACCCCTTCTCTGAAAAGCACAAAGCTTACTTCTAACCACACCAGGCTGTGTGGAAAAGGATTGGTTTTGGACCTCTTGGTCAACTTGGAGAGAATCAGTCAGAATTTTTTTTTTTTTTTTTTTTTTTTTTTTTTTGGAGTCCAAAGCCATAAGCATCTCTCACAGCTGATGGTACAGGGAAGGCTAGATAGGGTGAGAATGCCAACCTGCCACACACATTGTTTATTTAAACAGGACAAAATAGCTGCTTTCCAGCTGCTCTCGATGCCCTTGAGTTGAAATGCAAATACAGAAAAAACATGTGCCACTATAACCAGATGACAGCCGTTCCCCTTCCCTGGAAACCAGTCAAGCACAGAAAAGAGGAAATCAGTCCCTCTCTCCCATGGCTAACCACACTCATCATTCTCCCCTTGCTTCCAGCTGCTGACCAACTACCCCAGGCAGGGTAATTTGACTCTCTGTGAGAAACCCTTCAGAGGTCCCTCATTTAGGCTTTCATCTAGTACACAATTTATTGAGCCAGTCTAGTACTTACTTATGTCCTGGTCTGGGCTCACAGGTGCTGTGTTCTTCTTACACCACTGAGTACCTGTGCTGTCCCCTCTTCAAGGTTAATGAACTGGAGTGCAGAGGGTACTTTGACAAAGGTTTTTTAGGACATTTGTGATACATTGTGGCACAGAATTTGTACAATCATATCAGTGTATTACCCATTACACACCCAAGCTCTGCCCCTCCTGTTATTCAAACCATGTCCACACTGCTTTGTGCCTATTGTGGGGCAAACTAAGCAGTTTTGTGGCTGGGAAAACCTGGGTGTGGGGTCCTGGGCTCCTCCACCTCTGTATGGTATAGAATAGTGCACGTGAAAACTGTTGCCATGACCAGTTTCTCTGCACTCTATCTCAGCTTGCTGGGGAAGGGAGGTGAGCACTGAGCTCACCTTGCCTGTTTCACAGCACACCAGTTGTTCATGTGCAGTTATCTGTGATTTCTTCCTAAAGTTACAAGTGGAGCAGAACCATAGAGAGGCAGTGAGTGGGAAGGGGGTGAGGTGCTCTGCTGGGCCACCCCAGAGATCCAGCTTCTGTAGCTGTGTGGTGTGTATGGGATGAAGAGTTGGGTATGGCAGTGCTGGCAGGACCTGTGAGGTCACAGCTTACACAGAGGTCTCATGGCCTGGGTTATTCTTGCTGAGGTGCTGCAGCACATGATGTGTCTGTGCCAAGAGCTGTAGCATGATGGCACTTGAAGTGACAGGGGAACAATCCTAGGAAGGACAGCAGAAGCCCAGCTGCATTCTCAGGTAAACTTAGATGTGAGCTTCCTTCAAGACCAGGTGTGTTTCACATCCTTCTTGCAAACACATTTTCCTCTAGGATTGGTATCTCTGAGAGGGCTTGGCTCCTGCTCCAGGGATTTGGCTGAATTAGGCACCATCCATGTGAGTGGGCTGTGGGCTCAGCCATGTCTTAAACCTGGCTCCTTCCAAACGCTGGATGGACTGTTTGGACCTGGAGTGCTGCTGCTGCTGCTGAGCCCATGGGCCATGAAGAGTTTTGGGTCTAAACCCTCTCCTAGCTTTGCAGTGGGGTTTGGGGAGACTGGTCCCTCCTTAGCACAGAGCTCTGTCCCTTTCTTAAAGCCACGTGCCAAAACACTTTTCTGAATCAGGACCTCTCTGGCACCACCACCAATATGTACATACAGTAAATCAGAGAGGAACTGGGGCAAAGACCCGGGATACAGAAAGTGCAGTGTCCTATTAAACGTGGTCAAATTACTGACTGTGTATGTTCAGGCTACTTCAACAAATTAAAAGTGAGGGCTGGAGGAAGGATAGTCAATGAGGCCTGTATGATTGTAGAAGGTGGGGGGAAGTCAGGCTAGGGGTGCTCAGCAATACCCAAATTGTCCTGTTTGCCAATATCCAGGGATAATTTACACATCAAAAGAAGAGGGCGGAAATGGACATGAAAAGTGACAGCGATTGCCAAGTTAAATAAAAGCCCCTCAGTGAACATGAAGAGCAATAAGAGCCGTTTGGAAAGTTGGCTGGAGAAGAAGAGGTTATGTGAGAGCTTATACCCGACTGCCTTCTTGGCCCCTTGGGAACCAATACAGACATGGAATTCACTTGACCCGCAGGGCTGAGCAAAATATGGCCACACATCAGTAAAGCCTGATGCTTAAGTCATAGGAAACAAAAGCAGGACTGTGCCAGATGCCAGACGAGTGGGATCAGGTAGCAGGAACCACAGCCTGACTTCAAAACGCCTGAGTAAATCTGGGCTGCTAAATTTCCACTGGACTGAATCTGAAGAAAATAGAGGAGAAGGAGAATGCTGTTTTTCTCTTCTTTAGCCGGATACTAGTGGAAGAATATAGGTTGAATTTGAATAAGCAAGAAGCAATATTTCTAAGACAGGGTGTTTTTTGAAATATGAGGCTTTGTAGGTTTAGCATTAAAGCAATTTTTCTTCTTGTCATGAATCACTGAAGGACAGACACTCTGTTTAGGTGGGATATGAACATCCAAATTCTTCCTTGCCTCTCTCCTCCTGATTATATTTTTTTAATCTCCTTTGCTCTGAGCAAATTCAGAAACAGTCTTGATTTTGCCCATCACATCCCAGTCTCACTTTCTACTGCTGAAGAGCTGCCTGGGATACCTTGTCAAACAGTGTCGTCCCGGCTCACTCTGCTAAGGGATGGTGCGAATGATCCGGGCTTTCCAGAGCAAGCACAAGGAGAGCAAAACTAATTGCTGCCCCAAGCAAGAATCTTCCGATGAAAAGCTGATCTATTTTACACAAGTCCAAACCTGAAATAACTCCACAGACGTCAGTGCAATCACTCTAGACGTGCAAGAGAGGCGAATCTGCCCTCAAGTCCTCTGTCTTCTTTCCCGGGGGAGGGCAGCCTGGCTCGGGAGTCAGGGAGGGGGGAGAGTGTCTGCAAGGATTGCTGCCTTTTTATACAATCTGCATCAGTTTTGTGATCAAAGGCTAGAAGTGACCAGAATAGGCAGAGTCCTGGGCTTTCCCACTCACATGGCTCAGGCAGGCTTAACCCTGCCCGCTTAGCGCCGGGCTTTGATGCGAGGAGTCATGTGCGACTCCACCGCCGCGACTCTTTGTTCCAGGCAGGGCTGTCCTTTGGGGGGGAGAAGCAGAGCGGGTTTAAAGCCTTGCCTCTTTTGGGTACGTTTAGGCCCGAATCAGCCCTGAGTGCAAGGATGAAGCCTCCGGGTGCCGAGGCCCTCTGCTCTCCAGGGGAGAGCCAAATACCTCTCAGGGTGGCTCTATCTTTGGCTGCCGTACGGCGGGGATTGGATTACAAGCGGCTTCATGCTGACAAGGCTTTGGAGGAATAATAATATCTTGAATATTATGGAATTTGAGGAATAATAATATTGGGGGGATAATAACATCCTCTAGGGGATGAGGTTGTCTTTCTCTCTTACAGCCCTGGCACAGAGAGGCTATAGATTCTTACATGTAGTGGGAATTAGCCATTTCTTCAAGACATGTGTGCCAGTTCCACTTAAAATGTTCCCAGCATGTGTTCTGGCACTGCAGCTGGGATGGGAATCTCCCTGCAAAATAAAACAACGAGGACTTCCAGAACTGCTTGAAATCACTCTGCTTCCTCTGCCTGCAAGGCAGTAGCATTTCCCTTGGCACCTGCTCTTCCTTTCCTCTTCCAAGGACTTAAGGGTCAGGTAGGGTTTTGCTCTATTGTATCATCTTTAAGACCCAGACTCCCATTTGCAATGCTTGTGCATTGCTCCATCAGTTCAAAGGAGCTGTGCCAGTGTAATCCAGCTGAGCAAGCAATACACCATATAGATGGTTTGGGATACTGAACTCTGAATTCAGGACAATGATGCTGAAAATAAATAACCTGTTTTTTCTTGCAGTGCATTTTTGATGTAACTGATTTGCACTGTCTTCACAAACCCTCTTTACTAGCACCAGATTTAACACCTGAGGCAGAGGAGAAAGGTTATTTTTAACAGCAAAAGAACATTGCAGCAACACATCTGGAGAATGCAAGGTTCTAAGGCTTTCTGACAGGGCAAGAAAAGTCCCCGGGATGAAAACCCTACTGTGTAGCAGAGAGGTGAGAGTGTATTTCAGCATTTGTCCCGGCTGGGGAGCCCTCCTTGACTGGGAGAGGTGACCAGGCTGCCAAGCCCTGGGGCAATACGAGAGCAGCGTGCACTGTGGGGCCAAAGACCTGCCACCCCTGGGAAGGCTGAGCCCTGGGACGGCGTGTGTTCTGTCACACGCTGTCACTGATCTGCTGCACGTCCACAGCCTGCTCACCTCCCCTGCCAGCTCCACCAGCTCAGGGGGGGAGAAAAACCCCGCGAAGCACAAATACAGCTGCAGGACAGCGCGGGGATTGGGTGCATAACCCAGCGGGATCAGCAGGCTCAGAGCGCTCCTGAGCCCGGGACCGGTCGCAGGGAAGGGCAGGACAGGCTGGCAGAGGCACGCCCGAGCTCTCCGCGGCCGCATGCAGCGCGCATCGCGGCCCCGCTGCTGCCCGCTGGCATCTCCCTGCAGCGCCTCCGGAACAGCTGCTCGGCAGCCTGGCCCCGCAGCCTGGCCCGGCACCCTGCGAGCTGCAGCGGCCCCGGCAGCTGCTCCGGCCCGGAGCTGCCGGGCCAGGGCCCCCGCGAGCGACGGGACTGGCTCGGGAAGGAGCCCTGGGCTCCGCACCGGCAAAGCACCATCTGCTGAAAGGGCTGCGGAGGAGGCAGCAAGGACAAGGAGGGCTTCTCACAGAGCCAGGCAGACTGGCGTTTATTTATATTTCCTAATTCGGTGGATTGTTAAGGGGGGGGAAAAAAATGGGCTGCAGTACAAAATCACGTCTCTGGCAGCTACATCTAATGCGTAAAGCTAACGGGGAGCAGCGACCAAACTAATTGGAAAATCTTCTGAGCTGCAGAAAAAGAAACAACCCCAAAAGAGAGAAACCAAGCCATGCCGCCCAGATCTCTTCGTGACAGGTCTCAGGAGAGGGTAGAGAAATCAAATCAAACTCAGTGGGCTTTTAGCTGCCTTTGGAAGAAGTTTCTGCCTGGCATAAAAGCCACAGCCATGGCAGGAGCTCGGAGGTGCCTTTTAGATGATTGCATTAGCTGTGGCTCCAGGTGTCCAAGGCAGACAGCTGACAATTACACCTTTTGTTTTCCTTTTCATGTTTGACAGCCAGATGCTTTTTGATCTGCAGTGTGCATGTGCATGTACGTGTATACTTGTATATAACCTTGGATCTATCACTCTGTCAGAGTCACAAATGACTTATCTGAGCGTTTTAACAAATATAGGGCTGATTTACACACTAGACCATCAAATAAAAGGGTTCCCTTTTGGCACTCATCTTTCCCTGCAGTTTTGCAAAACATGTCCTTTCCCATGACAGTAAAATTATAAAGCTGTTGTGGGGATTTTACTGAATAAAAGCTAATCCTGTAGCTGGTTTCCCAAATAAGTGAAGCGTTATATGGCAAAATTTTATAGCTGGACTCTGGGTTTTAGAATCCCACAACAAGGCCTGCTGTGACTGCATGGATGTTGTGCAGGATGCCTATCTAGAAGGGAGAGATGGCTCAGAAGCTGAGGGATCTCACTGATGGAAAAGCAAAAGGCTAAGCAAAGTCATAGAGCAGGAGCTCTTTCTGCAGCTCTGGAAGTCAGACAAACCAAGTAATTCCTACTGACTGCATGTTGTACAGCCTTTGCCAGAAATTTGAAGAAAATATTTGTATTAGTTCAGGTATTGTGAATTGCTTCTCCTGCCAAAGAAGAGTTAAAATTTAAAACCTCCAGGCCCCTCTCTTCCCTGTGTGTTTACTACTGGTCACTGCAGGAGATGGAGTATTGGCTTAGAAGGCCTCTTATTGACCTTATTAAATTCTTATAAAAAGCAAGTTGTTTTCTGGTTTAGCGTAGAGATTTTCTGCTCAGAGAAAAAAAATCTTTGCTGGTTATTTCTGGCTCTGGAGCCAATGCCACTGCAGGAGCTCTGTCCTCACAGGTAATGCTGCAGCCTGTGGGAGACCATTAAGTGGTGTTCTGAGAGGCAAAGTGGGCACTTCCAGGCTGGGGTTACAAGAGAGGAGTTTAAAACCATGGTACTCACCACAGCACTCACAGCCTGCCATCAGAATGGCTTCAGAATAAGGCAGCAAAAACATTTAAGAAAACAGTTGTTGTGAACAAGAAAAAGTCTCACTGAAGAAGGGGATTGGGCTAATTAATGTGTGACCTTATGGTTCAAGCCAAGACCAAGACTT
Source organism: Chaetops frenatus (assembly GCA_013400775.1). Lineage (NCBI taxonomy): Eukaryota > Metazoa > Chordata > Aves > Passeriformes > Picathartidae > Chaetops > Chaetops frenatus. The sequence continues at coordinate 444,432 of VZTR01002689.1, forward strand.
GCTCAGACTGCAAAGTTGTGGACTGTCATTATGTAAAAGAAGACTTGTTCCAGCAACTCCTTCTCTTTCCAGGAACTATTGGCTGGGGAATGAGAAGCCCAGGGTGGAAATTTGATTTGCCCCTTGGGGTGATATGGGCAGAGAGGGAGGTTGTTGAAAAATAGAATTTTTCAAAAAAAATTTTTTTTTGGTACAGCAGTACTGATGAATTGGAGGGAAATAAAGAGTGTACAATTAACAATAAAGTGCTGCCCTGATAATAGAGGGTAAGTCCTAGATGCATTAGAGATAACAGGTGGTACAGAGCTCTTCCAGTAGCAAAACCTCCTCTCCAAGGATACCTGGTCCTACAGAGGAGCCAAAGAGGAAGCCAGGGGTTTGTATTCAATAATGCTCTGAGAGCTGAGTTATCCTGGGAGGGAAGTTAATACTGGCAGTGCTCAGGGTGCCATATACCCCTGCTCATCTTCCTCAGTCTGCCTTTGCAGTCTCTGCCTGTGCAGGATGTGGTCAGAGCGATGTGGAGAGAGTTGTCTTTAGGACATAAGAAGTCTCTGAGGAAGAGCAAAGTAATGTTCCAGCCTAACTCTACTGTGATTACAGCAAGTTCCTCATTCAATATTTATCATATTCAGAATTCACAGGAAACCACTGTAAGTTGTAGTTTTAATGGAAGTTGACCCCGTAAACCAACTGATCAAATCTTGGGTCAAGATGACCTGACAGATGATAATCATATGCAAAAGTCACATACAGCTGCATGTACAAAGATCACACTCCACCATGAGCAAACCTCCACTGACTTCAATTAAAGTTTTGCCCAAGACAGCTTGAGCTTTGTACATAGAGCTGTATGTGGGCTTTGCATATGATTTGCATATGTCATGTAATGTACAATGTGGTATTGTGTACTGGCTGTGTCCCCCTAATTAATACATGATAGAAGAACTCTTAGAGAATAATGATTAAGAAAAAAATTGTGCATAAGGAAATTACTTGCAAATGACCACACTGGTGAAATTATAACCCAGTAATATTGCAGTCCCATTTATTTTCTGTTAGGTTTAATCACCACTAATAATTCAGTTGAGGGTAATTAATCTTTGCTGATCAAAGCACAGGAAAGGGCTGAAGTACTGTAGCTGCATCATAATGACATGTAATGCTGATGGCACACAATTGCCTGTTTGCTGAGAGATGTGAAGATGTCCTCATTGGCACACAGTCCATGAATGGGAGTTCATTATCACTCAGTACAGGAGAGAGGCTCAAATAATAAGGGAAAAAGCCCAAAAGTACGTACACAGGCAGATGCTTGCAACTAGAGCTCAGCTTGTTCCCTGAGTTGGAGGGGTGTGTGCAGGAAAGCTGTGGGAGAGACCCGTGAGGGAAAGGACATTCAGTATTGACTTTTTTAAAAATCCCTTTATCAGGATAAGGCTCAGCTAATGCTGCACGGAAGGAAAAGGAGGGTTTTGATTCCCAAACACTCCAACTCCCCAGCAGGGAGTGACTTTCCCCAAGTCCTTTGTATCTGTCATTATCAACGTGGAACATGTTACCTCCATGGGACCAACTGGGACTTTCTTGGAAAGGACACCTTCTCTGGGTCACTTGATGAGGCTTAAATGACTTGTGCTTCTTCCCTTGAGGGACGTGGTTGATGAACAAAGGGAGATGGACTGTGGGCAAAAGATCCTGCAATGGAAGCAGCACATAGCTGAGAACTCCAGAGAGTGGATAACGAAGGTTTCTCTTTGTTCTCCCTCTACCAGTTTTTGAAGAACATTTTCAGATCCTGATTTTGTTGCTGTCCTGGACTAGGCAAAAATCCAGCAGGACAATTTCCATCTATATGGCCAGAGAAAAGGGACAGCAGCAGGTTGCCTCCTGAATTGCTTCATGAATATATGACATGCTTGAACTTAGAAGGCTTGAAGTCAATGCTGTGCTGTATTGAGTTTTGCAGATGACATTTAAAAATCCCAACACTTAATTTATTTAGTCAGGGTTCATTTATTTTAATCTTCCAGCCAAGCCCTTGTTTGGGAACTTTGATCTGAAAGCGGTGTTTATTTTCAAAGTCACAAAAAAACCCCTTCCATGCTTGAATATTCTATTTAAAATTCTTTTGATATTCCCTTCTGTTGAAACTGCCACCAAACATCAGTAATGTTAAAAAAAACCCCCAAACCAACACCTATTACTAAAAAGACAGAAAATATTTAGAGCTACAATGGTCCTGAAGTACAGTGAAACAAAACTGGAAATCCATCAGTTCTTTGGCTGCTAAATGGTTTCCATGCTGGGCTGGCATTTATCTTTCAGCATAGAGAAGCCTTTCAGAGAACAGCAAATATCTGGCAGGGGGCCAGAGGCCTTGGATATAAGACAATTAGCACAACAGGGGAAAAGAAGGGCTTCCGGAATCAGAGATGAATAAGAAATATTTGTAAAGTGCACTCTAAGTTATTGGTTTGATCACAGCAAATATTTGTCACTTATTTCTCATGGTTGCAAATGTGCTGTATTGCTTGTCTGGTTCTGCTTTCTTCTGTAATTAGTTTCACCACTGAGTGGTAGGACTGGTACATACCACACTTGTTTTCCTCTACTTCATCTTTAAAAGACTACTTTGTTTGTTTAAAAAATAGGGAAAACAGCAAGTTGTTAGTTTTTGCAAAGACAGACTGCTCCCTCCTAGTCTGCTGGCTTTCTCTCCATGCACAGCTTTAATTAGATGTGAGGATTTAAGCCTTTACATTCTGAAGCATGTAACAGGCAGACTAATAATTAAGAGGATATATTTAGATGTTTAAAAAACCCACTCTACTTCTAAGAGTAAATCTCAATGATTAAAAGTGCCAAAGGGTTTCCAGGCTCCTCACAGTGAGCTGTAAATTTGCTCATCCTATTGACAAAGAAAAATATCCCAATCACAGAACATAAACAGACTGTCAAGTCTTGAATGTTAAGAGGTTTTAACCATCTTGTGCTTCTCTGTTAGAAAGACAATGTACATTTTCATTGGTTGAGGTCACACCATCTGAGATTCTGGAATTTCTTTAGGATTTATCTTATAAAGATGAAGAATTAATGGTAATATAATCTTGGCTAGTGTTAGGGACTAAAACAAGAATTTACTTGAAAATTAACAGAGGTGAGATATTTTTCTTCATAACGAAGCCCAGTTTAAGCCTCAGGTGGGATATCATATCTGGTTTTGGACACTACACTCCATAAAAAATGTAGGCCAACAGAAGCAAGGTAGGTCAATAAAATGAAAACATGACTGAAAAAATTTGGGCCTTCTTAGTCAAGAGAAGAACAGACTGGTGTGTGATCCAGTGATCTTCAGATGTGCAACAAGCAGCTGCAGAGCAGAACAGGCAGTCTGTTCTCCATAGTGGATGGAAAAGGAAGTAATGGGCTTAAAGTTTAGAAAGGGAAATTTCATTAAGGCATTAGGAAAAACTTCCTGATGTAAAGGTAGTTAAGGACTGGGTTGGATTGCTTGGGTTATCTTTGGAGGCACATCAAAGGTTTCCCATGGCAAACTAAAGCAATATCTGTTAAAAATGGTTTAAATTGCTGTCCTCACTGACATGAATGGTTCTTGACATGGCTTTAAGTATTGAAGGACTGAATTAAGGTATCCCTGACACTTTCTAGGCTGAACAACGCTACCTCTCTCAGCCTTTCCTTACAGAAGAGGTGATCCATTCCTCTGATCAGTTTTTGGGCCTCCTCTGGACCAGGTCCAACAGGTCCAAGTTTTTCCTGCAGTGAGGGTGCAGTGTCTTGTGTGGGGTCTCAGGAGTGCAGAGCAGAAGGGCAGAATCACCTCCCTCAATCTGCCCAGGTTGCTTTGGATGATGCCCAGGACAGGTTCTCTGGGCTGTGAGAACACCCTTGACTGTGTCCAGCTTTTCATCCACCAGTACCCCAGAGTCACTCTCTGCAGGGCTCTTCCCAATCCCTCCATCCCCCAGCCTGCATTGATACAGGAACTGCCCTGTCCTGGTGCAGCACTTTGCACTTGGTCTTGTTCACCCTGATGAGACTCCCATGGAATTCTCAAGCTTCTCCAGGTCCCTGTGGATGGCATCCTGTCCTTCAGGTGTGTCAACAGCACCACTCAGCTTGGTGGCATCTTGCTGAAGGTGTGCTTGATCCCATTCTCTATGTCTGTTGAAGATGTCAAGCAGTACTGGTCCCAGTATGGACCCCTGAGCAGGGACACCACTTGTCACTGGTCTGCATGTGGACATTGAGCTGTTGACTATGACCCTCTGAATGTGACCATCTGGCCAATTCCTTGTCCACCAAACAGCCCATCCATCAAATCCAGCTCTCTCTGATTTAGAGAGATGGGTATTGTGTGGGACCATGTCAAAGGCTTTACACAAGTCCAGATAAATGACATCTGGAACTCTTCCCTTGTCCACTGATCCATCATAGAAGATCACTGGGTTGGTGGGGCCAGGGACTTCACCTGACTGCTGTGACTTTTCAAATATATGAACAGTGTCTTGGTAACTACATCAGCCAATTCCTTCAGGACTTTGGGATTCATCCCATTAGATCCCATGGGTTTATTTATGTTCATATTTCTCAGGTGGCCATGAACCTGATCTTCTCTTTCAGTGGGAGAGACTTTGCCCCCTGAGGCCCTGCCCTGAGATTCCCTTGAAAGGGGTAGGAGGAGATGTTGCCAGTGTACCTGTTATCTACATATCTGTTTATCATGATGAAAATGTAAATGAAAATGAAAATATTTTTCTCTTTAAAAGTTTCCATGGGATATTATTGACTATTAAAAACCTGAAAAATATTTTTTTTTCCTGAAAATCAAAGTGCTCCAAGAACCAAACCCAAAATATTTCATTTGGAGTTGAGCCAACCCAAGCCAAAAGTTGTACTTTGGTAACTCAGTGAAGAGTGCCCGCTCACACGGGGGTTTCTGAGTTACAGGTTTGTCTCAGGCCATGCCCTGATCTCTGTCCTTTGGCCTTTTCCTGATGTCTCATTGCCTTTCCTCAATGGGAGGCTGCAAGGCCACCAGGAGGGCACAGTCCAGCCTGGTTTATGGGCATCTTTGTGGATCTGAGGAGCTGACACTACAGTTCCCACGGGCACAGCAGTGGCTACAGATGGGCTATTCATGTGTCCAAACTCTGAGATATTTCACTTTGAAATGTCGGAATATGTTGAATGTTGCTCTTTCCAGCCAAAAAGCACATATTTTTATTGTTTTTAGGAGATTTTTTTGAGGGTTTCTATATCTGACAAAAAGCAATATTTTGCATTGAGAAGAGTAATTTTTCATATTAGAAAACACAGGAGAACAGAACATTCCACAGAAAATTAATCTTTCCGTGAAAATAAGCAAACAACCACCCCTTTCTTGCCCCTTTGCTGACTCTCAGTCTGACTGAACACAGGAAATTCCTAAAATTAAAACTCTTTTTATGGTGCCCACCACAGAATGAAGTCCTAGGATGCAGCTAGGAGCTGCAATAGCCTTCAGCCCTCCATGGCACCACCCTGGGGAGACTGGAGAGTGAACAGTGGTACTGGGAATGACCTGTGATCCCAATTACTGTGGGGGAAGACATGGCAAAGCTCTTTCCTGAGTGACTGTTCCTTTGCAGAACCCTGTAAGAGGGAGGTCTCTGAAGTTTCCATGGTCAGGATATTATCAGCTCCTCCTGCAGTGTTCTGTCAGCTGAGTTAGGTTCATTTCCTTCAGGGGACACCTTCCTTGTGGGAATTCTGCCCCTCTGGTCTGTCAAGAGCCCAAGGCCAGGGTTCCTAATGGAGGCTTGCTCCTTGGGCTTCATTCATGGCTGCATTTTTTTGCACCAACTAAATTTAGCCCCAACTCTTTGCCCTCTCTGAGACTTTGACCTACCCTGTTCCTCTTGTTCAAATGCCTGTGATGAGCCAAACCTCCACCCATCCTAACAAGCTGCAGGTTAGTGACAAATGCCAGCTCCAGACTGAGCCTGGTGTCCTGAGTTTGGGTTGAACCAGCCCTGTGTTTGATGGCACACACAGACTATGCCTGGCTCCATGAGAGCAGCTTGAAAAATTAGCAGACACCAGGCTGCTCTTTAGCAATGTCATGGGCTTGGGAGGTGAGGCCAGGCAGCCCAGGCTGCTGGGAATTTCAGTGGGGAGCCCTCTCAGGCATGACTCTGTGTGCTGTTCTGTGTTGGAGCTCTGGGGAAGATCTGTCATGCCAGAACATGCAGGGTGATGACATCCTTGTAATTCCCTGGGAAAAATAAAAAGAAGCTCAAGTCAAAGGCTTTAACTGAGTTTCATACTACTGTGCTGTATATTGGTACAACTTAGGGTTAAGGAATCCAGTAAAGAACGAATTAAACCAAATAAAAGGCAAAATAAAGACAGTTGCCTTTTAGATGCAAGGGGTAAGGTTTTCCCAGCTGTGTGCCTTGATCTGCCAGGGAGCCTGAAGATATCCCTGTACTGAGTCCAGTTGTGCCTGAATGTCCTCCTCCTGTCTTCCCAGTCCCTTGCCCTCTCTCTACTCCTAGCTCTGGCATTAGCATCATACTCTCATGCCAGAACTCTGAAATAAAAGGGAAAAAGAATACAGGAAATTTGTCTCCTTCCTTCTTGTGCATTGGAAAGCACTGTATGCATGTTCTGGCTATCAGCATTTCTAGGAATGGCTCATTTTCAGAAAAGGGAATCAGGACCCTGGATGTGACCCTGTGCCTGCTGTTCCTGTACAACACAGGCAGATTTCCTGTGAAATCAGACATGAGGAGCTGCTTGGGTGAAGAGTTTCTGAGTGACTGCCTAGAGTGACACACAGTCCTGTCATTCCTGTGATTCCTGTCACTCAAACCAGGTGCCTTTGTCACCATCAGTGAAATCCTCTGCTTGCTACAGCTGATCTTAACTGCTGCTGAGCTCAAAATTCCATGACAGGAAATCAGCTGCTCTCCATCCTTCTCACAGCATTTTAACTGCATGTGGGATATTAATTACAGGTTGTCTTTTGCAGACCTATACTTCTGCATTACTTGTTGCTTTAGGAGCTGAAAAAATGCCACAAGAGACAATGGCTCTACAGTGGCTTTCAGCCTCTCAGGACAAATCCCAGAGCTGACATCATCTGCAATTATGGTGCACAGATTCAAGCACTCTGACAAAAGGTGGTAAATTATTTATGGTTTGGCAGCCACCATAACTGGAGAGTGTGGTTTAAGTAATCTCACAGTTGCAAGTCTGGTTTGCCACCACAGTCATATTAGGCCAGCAGCCTATCTCTAAAAACAGTACTTTGGATGACAGTGATAGAACCTTGGTGTAGATGTATGTGGGATAAATAATTTCCCCCTGATTTCAGGTGAGTTTCTTGGCTAATATCTACAAAAGATTAAAATCCTTCCTGGATGGGGCCATCTGGCTTCTGCCCCCAAGACTTTGCAATTTAAACCAAAAGAATGCTAAGTGTGGTTTGAACGTGCAACTGCAACAGATTTGGTGGGCCAGTGCAGGGCAAGAAGGGAGTGAATTAACAGCCTTGGACAGGCAAACTTCCCATCTTGTTAGAACAACCTTGTGATCATTTCTGTACTGGCCAAAGATGAGGCACAGAGACCTGGGCCCATTGCACTGAAAGGAAAAACAGCAACCATGATAGAAACAGGTGGGAACTGTAATTAAGACTTGCAAGCTTATAAGATTTAAAGAGCTCAGGTGGACAGTGCAAATATGCATAATTCCAGCTAGGAGCAGGTTATATTAAGGACAATCCTCTCCCTACATATTGATCAATTATATCAGAATCCTAGCATTGAATGGAAAGTTAAAGCTGCTATAAGCAACCAGTGTGACTCTTGTAGGGGATTCTGCATCATTGCACAGAGAATTCAGGTAAGACTGAGACCACCACGAGAGACAGAAGAGGAGGAAATCCTCTTTGTCATCAGTAGAGACTGGGTACAAGCAGCAGGTGACATCCTGGCTGGTTGGCAGAAAATGAGAATGGCTGGCAAGGAAGCTCAGCACTGCTGCCTGCTGTGCTTCCTGTAGGTTTTCTTTTCTTCCAGGAGAGAGACACCAGCAATTTGTGCCTCACTTCAGCATATCACTACTGTGGGCCAGAAACAATTGTTCAATCCTAAAAGGCAATTCCTGATGTCTGATAAAGTGCATTTTCTTCTCCCTGTTTGTCCTGACACTTACCCAACTTTACCATACACCATCATCCTCACGCTAATAAGAACACATTAATCAATCCAGCAACCCTGGGGAAAAGCAACCAAGCTCTTGTTCCTTTTGTGAGAGATATATCTTTGTTACTCACAGAAAACTCTTTTGCATCAACTACTCTATTGATTACTCTGTTCATTGAAGACCTTTTTCACTCATAATCAGTCACATTATCTAGATGTAAAGTAGAGGTTGGAATAAATTTTTCAGAGAATGTTGAAAACGGTAGATGACCACATACTCATGGATTTTCACAGCCACTGGGGACTATTATGTTCTTTACCTTGACCTCTTGTAAAGCTGAGGCCAGAGAATATGACCAAATAACTTATTTATATGGCATTAAATGGAACATGTTCTTTGTAAACTGCATTTCAACTAGTTATTGCTCAAGGAATGTGTGTTTGTTGGATGGCTTTTATGTTGTGCTGGAAATATAATTTCTTCCCACTCTCATTTAAAATTTCAGTGTCTGCATTTCCTCCAGATCCATGGAGCTGGCTGTGCTGGTACCTGGTAGCACCAGAGACCCCAGCAGCTTTCTGCAGTGCTGATGCAATGGCCTGTGCTCAGGCATCTGTTTGGAGTGTACCCAATTTCTCCTCATGAAGGGGACAAAGAGAGGGATTGCTTGGACAAAAATTTAATCTCCTTTCCTGAGCTGAATACTGACAAAAAGGTATTTTACCTATTTTGAAATTATTTCTTCCTGCTAGTGGATAAAATGTGGGGTAGTTGCCCAGGAAAAAAAAATAATTTTTTGGAGGCAATATACAGTCCTATTCCTAATCCAAGGTGAAGTAATGGAGGAGGATTTGTTAGAATTTCTGCAGGACATCGTTCAGGCTGGGATGAGCACTGCTGAGCTGCAACAACAGCTGGAGTCTGCTTGGACACTGCTGTATTCATCACCAAAAACTCCTCTTTGAACAGGAATGTCCTTTTTGTGCCTGTGATGTGCCTGGTTAGTTGCAAGGATAGTGAATCATGACTGGGGACAATGGGGAAACCCTTGGAGAAAAAGGAGAGTGCTTGGGAAAGGGGACTTGGCTGATTTTCCTTAATGAGTCCTGTGTCTTTTGGGGATAATCTCTCCCACAGAAAGTAAATTTAAAGAAGGCAAAAGTGACTGATTTTAGAAGCTGGAGGAGGAAAATCTGACAAGGTTGGAATGTGGTGTATAGGCTGACTTCAAAGGAAAATGCTGCTATAGTTAATATCTTCTGAGATGCTAAGGAGTGTCCATCAAAGGGTAGATACTGGCCTCAGAGAACGAGTTATGTATATTAAAATACATCCAGGTAATAACTTGAATGCACAATATCTTAATGAAGGATAAATAAAGGCCAAACACTAATGCTCCTTCCTATTAAACAAGATGTGCCAGCAACAGCTGCAAATGGAGCCCTTTGCAGGCAGCTCCTTTGAATTTCTGCACCTTTGAAGAAAAGGCTGTGCAAAGATTGGTAAGTGCACTGCCACTGAGCAGCTGTCCAGGAGAACCAAAACACAGCAGCACTACTAGCTACAGTCTGCCAAATCCAAATCCCTCTGCAAAACAAAATCCCAATAAAATGCTAAATAGCAGGAAGTCAATAATTGTATCCAATTAGGCAGGATAAGTGAGCTTGTGCCAAATCTGATCTCTCACACTTGAGTGGGGTAGACACAAGTGCAGTGGGATGCTGGTGACAATTTTTCCTCCAGCAATATGTAATGAGTTATAAGTGTAACATTTCCATGGAAGTTGGTAGTCCCTTACCCTGCAATTCAAAAGAAGTGGTTTTGAAATTTTTTTTGGCATCTACTCACACCTGAGTCGGTATGATTGCTCAAAGGTGGAAGACTTGGATATGAAGCAAAAAGATTCCTCTCCTCCTGCTGGAGCCATAAATCAGCATTAGCATGTTCCTGGCCTGAAGCCCGTGTCCTGCCCCCACCTTCTGCACCAGAAGAGCTGGGAATGTCACATCCACAGATCCTGTACCAGAGCAATTCTCCAAAACCTTGCCACCCCTTTGACTTTCTCATCCCAGCATGCTGCCAGATGATGGCCACTGAAAGAGACCTACTCTTTGCAGTTCACAGCCTGTCCTGGAGAGCAGAAACCTGTTCAGTGCTGAACACTGCAGAAGGGCAGCACATTTTCTGAACTTGCTGCTGAGCTCAGGCAAGCAGAGGCAGTAATATTCGCACGTATATGGGTTATTCTTCTTAAAAATAAAGTCGTACAACCAAAAAGCCACCCAGAATTCTAAAAATCGGAAGACCAAATTTGATGTTTAAGCCTGTGTAAGTTACTGCTAAATTTATAGCTAATCAGTGCCAGGGAGCAGCACCCTTGGAGGAAGAGGCAGTGCCTGCAGCAAAAATCTGTTTGGAGGAAGCTGTAGTGATGCCTGTCACTGTTAAAGAATTTGATTTATAGAAGACAGTCACAAGTTTTATAGAAGGGAATTGCGAGACAGGGCAGACAGCATGGGGTAGATGTGGGGGATCTAACAATACTGAGCAGCACTTCTTAAGAGACAGAAATAACAACATGTATCAGCAGCAGGTAATCAGCAAATTGCCCAATTTCTAAGGCCCCCATCACATTTTTCCCCTTGGCCCTTTGAGCTCTGGAGGCCTGGTGTGTCTGAAAGCCAGCACACAGCCACCCCAGTTTCCCCTCTGACCAACACTGGACTGAGCTTTGATGAGAACTGGAGTGGTGCTGGTGGCAGAAACCTGTGCTGCCAGAGAGACATTCACTCCTGAGCCTTGCTTATGGTAAGAGGGATTCTTCAGCTTACATTCTTGAATATTTTAAACCTGACATTCATACCCTGCGTTTTACTACCTACAGGTTTGCTAAGCTTAATGTACTTGGAAAAAAAGCACACCACTGCACAAAAACCTGTGCAACAAGTGTTGTGTATTAACCATGTATATGTGACAGAAAAATATGTATCCAACTAAAGCCTCTGTTACTGAAACACGTGCCAGCAACACCTTTAAAGTTTTCAGCATTTGGTTTAAAATTCAACGATGCTCATGCTTCAAAAACTGGAAGGATAACACGGAGACATGAGGTGCCTCAGGCAATGAAAGTTACTTCTTAGAGGTATTTGTGACACATGAATTAAAATAGGATGCTTAGCTTTTATTATTCCAAATCATTTCTGTTGGCCATATATATACAGGAATAGAGTAAATCCATTCCTAGTCTGGTTACTACTTCTCCTTCATTTCCAAGAAATCCAATTTTTGTTTTAAAAAATGTACATGTAATTAAAGGACACATAATTCAGCAGAAAGTCTTTAAAATGCATAACTGATTATCTACTTCCTGTAATTGCTGGTTTGTATATTGAAACTTAGATTGAGTTGGCAGACAATAAAAGATTATTTTTTAATTGGATATACTCATCCCTATCATTTGGGAATAGGGGATATTTTCCACCACTCTTATTCTTCCTATCCAGGAACACGTGGTAATCTCTTCCTTGCTATCAGTATCATTTTTTCCTAAATGAGAAATACACAGAAGCCTGCCTCTCTTGCAGAAACATCATGGCTAGGCTGTGTTTTCATTTCAGTTTGATAAGGTGGTGGTAGCAGAATGGATATATATGTATAATATGACAAACAGCAAGACCATGTACCCTTCCTAGTTTAAAGCTCTGAGATTCATTTACAATCCCCAAGGACATTTTTATATTCATTCTTCATTGGAAATTCTGCTTTTGCATCAGAAGGTTGTCAGCACAAAATTATCACCCCCAAACTATTCTATTATGGGGCCCCAAACTGATTTTTTTCTTTTCCTCGTGACAAGTGAAGCAATGGTTAGCTGTCTTAAAAGGCATCTTATGTAACCTCCTGCCCTGCAAGCTCCATCTAAAATGGCAACATCTCTAGAGACCTTTCTTTGCTTGATGATGGGCTTTCAATTTATAAATCTTTTCTCATGTAGGGACAACATTCCAGAGCCATCAGTAGGGTCCCCACACCTCTCCCACTCAGCCTGCCCTGCTCCATCTGCATTGCTCTCATGTGGTGACCAGAACAGTCGATTTCATGGCAAAGTGATGGGTGGTTTTGGGTTTATTTTTAGCTGTCCTTTTCAGCCTCCAGAAAAGGAGATGGCAGAAGCACAGGCCACCCTTCTCAAGCCTTCTGAAGAAGCAGCCATGAACCCATGTGTGCAGGCACAGCCAGTCCTGGCTTCACATTTCTAGATAGAAAGGATTTGTGATTTGGGGCACATGGCAAAGCTGTCTCTCTAACTGAAATTACACCAGATATTGCTTGCCTCTAATTTTTGATTAACCTTCTTTCCACACCTGCAGACTTCTCTGCTTCCTCTTCTGGACTGTGCCTTGTCACAGCACTGCCTGTGCAACTCCTGTTCATGCCATCCCTGATAGCTTTCCTTCTTGACTACTGTAAATCTCCTTCTATTGCATTTTTTTTTCCCCCTGCAGGCCTCTCTCTCTAAACAAAAAGGATGTGATTCTTCTCTCACTCCCACTGGCTTTAACCTGCTGTAGTTTGCCATGTCATTATTCATGGTTTAAACGAGGCTAAGTGAGAGAAGAATGGTGCACAGCCATTTTCATTATGCCAAAGCCATGTTATTCTCTGCACGCAGGCTATGGTATTATACCCCCCTGTGCCTTCACCACTTTCAAAGGCTTCCTTTCCTCCTGATCAAGCTCCATAGAATACTAAAGGCTTCCAGAACTTGTTTTTGAACTTGCCTGACCCTGCTCCTCTGATCTCATATCCACTCCCACACACATTTACTTGGATTTTCTAATCTGGCTATCTCCTGTGGCTGCCCAGCTCTGAGCATCTGGGCATTTGTGGTTATTTATGCTCCCCATTTGTCTGATGCACCAAACCCGTGAATCATTTTCCCTCTCAGGCTCACCTTTGCAGCTTCTCTCACCCTCCCAGCTGGCGAGCAGGCGCCGCTGCCACTCTCCCTTTCCACCTCCTCAGGGCTGCACTGTGATGCCTCACTGCACAGCTCTGGTGGGGTTGACCTGGCTTTTCTTTCTCTTTTTGATTTCACAAGACCTGGTGGCTTTTCTCACTTGCACCAAGTGTCTAGAGACCCCTCATTTGGCTGGTGTGTGAGCACACAGCCACTGGGACATGATGCTCTTCCCTTGGTGTCTTCCCCCAAAAAAGCTGCCGTGCTGCCCTGTCAGACCCTTCCCAACAGAATCCTTGCTCCAGCACCCTCCATCCAGCTGATTTCCACCTCTTCTCTGCCCCAAAGGTGTCTGAGGAGGGTGATGGGCTGTCCCCTGAAGACACATGTGGCTGTCTGCTGCTGGGCACGGCAGGATCCTGGGCTGTCTCTGACTGCAGGTCCAGGGTGTGATTTAGCTGCTGGTGGCACCACGTGGATTTTCCCAGTCTGGTCAGCACCCAGGCACCTTCCTGTGATTAAATAGTGCTAATAAAGCAAGCTTTGTCAAAGGTGGTGTTTTCCAGGCTGCATTTTAATGCCATTGACTCAGGATTTATGTTCCTGTAATAGGATCCTCACGTGTGCAGGCGTAGGCTGCTCCTTCCTTTCCCTCAGTAATTGCTCTGCTGCCCTTTCTGTGGAGAAGAGAAAGTGAGAGGTGGTGAGCAGCTCAGTAACCTCTAGATGATACTGCATCTTCAGGAGGCCTTTCAGGCTGGCAGGTGTAACCTTTGGAGAAGACATATGCTATCATCACTCTTCTTCTCCAGCCAGGGAGCTGCAGCTGAGGTGATATGCAATCAGATGATTCAGAGAACAGCCCCAGGGCAGGACTGCCTGAAATATCCAGGTGTCAAGCATACTATCATCTCTATATAGCTTCCTTCCTATTAGGGAACATGTAATACCCTGTGGGTGCCCTGCTGCCCAGAGCAGCAATTTTCATGTGCACATGCAACCCTTGAGAGGTTTGTGCATCTTCCCAAGGCTGGAGCAGATTCTGTGCAACTTTTTATCTTCACAATAGGTCCAGCAATGTCTTTTGTCTCCATATGACAAAAGCATTTGAGATGACCTAGACAAAAAGGAAAAAAATACATTTCTATATAAGTGACAGCATCACTGCTAGAAATTATCTTCATGATCTTTCACTATCCCAGAAGGTTTGATGACACTGACAGAGTGATGCCAGAGAAGCTGTGCCCTCTTCTGAGCTTTACCAGCACTTTTAAGGCTGACTGGTCAGTGGGTACCATCCTCTGGTTATACATCCCTCACCCAGCATCCATTTTGCATCAAGTTTGTGAGAGAGCTGTGGAAAGTGGAATTTTTGGGGAGTTTGACCATAGGAGAAGCTGTGTCAGATCTTCTGTACCTCCTCATGCAGAGATCACTGCAGGGAAATGTGAGGCAGTCACCCCAACTGTCTTTGATGGGAGTGAGTATGGCTGGGAAGAAACGAGGTTGTACACTTGAAATCTCAAGGCACTTCTCTAGAGCTGCCAAGTGTTTCTCACAGTCAGTATATCACAACTCCATCCAGCATTTCTGGCTCTTAAGACTGGGATTCCTTGTGCTGTCTGTTTGATTAGAGGGTTCAGGCCCATTCTGGACCCTGGAGAGGCCCTGGTTCCCTTCCAGTGGGATACTCTAAGCAGTGTTCTGTTCACAACAGGGCAGGCAGCACTGTAAGATACTTCATATCCAGTGAGAATGAGTGTTTTGAGCTATTGTACACTGAGAACACACACTCTCTTCCCCTACAGTATTTTAAGAGCAGCTATTCATTACATCTGTTCAGGATTTCGGGGTCTGTTCAAGCAGAGTAAAGAACTCAGATGTGTTTTCTGCACGTGCCCAGCTTTGCTCTGCAGCACGTGTGATGTGTCCAGCACTTCCAGGAGCCATGGGCCTTTGGTCTGTACACTGGACAGATGGTCTGTACATGCACAATAAATGCCATGTGTTTCTAAGCTCAGACCATCTGCAAAATGTGGGCAGAGCATGACTGATGCTTCCTGAAAACCTGGGACAGAAATATGGCAAGCCTGTGGCTGATGCTCTGCAGTGTGGCTGAGACCAGGATGCTGCTGCTGATTTCAGCAAATCTTTCAGAGCAGATGCTGAGCAGGGCTTGGACTCCACGGGTGGGTCATTTGGCAGGACAGATGTTGCATGTGCTGGGTATGTGAGTGCAGCAAGGAAAGGTCAGGAAATGCTTCACTGGGAGGCTGTTTGAAAACTGTGGTGCAATGTGGAAGGCTGCAGAGTGCAGCTGAGGTCATGAAGGTATTTTAACAATAATTCAGCATGATGAAAGGGCTGTGTGGCTCTTTTAATTGAGTTCTACACATACAAAAATGCACCTACTCGTATTGATAGCTGTTTTATTTATTCACTTATTAACCACCCTTGAAATTACACTTTATAGTAAAATTATCATTATTTTCTTCTCCAATGGATATCGGATTAATGTCTTGTAAGCCATATATGCCCTGGCAAATGACAGTGATGTGTTTCTGAGCTGATAGCTAAATAATTCTCTAAATGAGTTATTGTCTCAGTAGTTGTGGAAGACTATACTCCCCATTTGATAAGCCCTCTCCAGGCAGAACCAAATTTACTTTTTTTGCACTAATTTAGAATGGTGTTAACCTAAACACACTGCAGTGAGGAATTTCCCAAAAGCTTTTCTGTTGAGTTTTCCCTGTTGGTGTGACTCGTATTTTAAACTCTCCCAAATGGAAAGGTCATCCCATTTATTCCAAGTCCTACTTGAGACTTTCCTGTAGCCAATATTTGTATAGGAGAACACTCTCATTAGCCCAGCCCTGCTGCCTCTCAAGAGTATTTTGTAGATTTTTCAAAATTGCAGCTGTCCTGTGTTAAGGAAGGAAGAGAAGATAGCTTTTGGAGCAGACAGCCTGTTCTCAGAGGAGCAAAAGACAAGTTTTGGGAATGAAAATTCCCATCATGCCACTGCGGCCTTCACTGTCTCTGGAGTTTCTGGCTCCTGGGGATAATTCAACAGCACATCACGAGAAGTTAATTTTAACCTCTTGTCTTGACTTATCTCATTACTCTCATTTCCCATTCCCTTTCTTTTTCTCTCCCCTTTCTCCAAACCCTCCCATCTACCAACTCTCTGTTTGGATGTGCTGGGTCACTTTGGCCTGCAACACCAAGAAGATGGAGATTCTTTTGAAGGCATTAATCTTTTTGAGCTTAGCTTCTCTCTCAGATGTGGTTCTTGTCATACTTTTGCAATTGTCAGCCATCCTACTATTCTTTATCACTATTATCTTTGTTGAAAAATCAGTGTCTGTAGAGTAACCACCTAATTTTGCAGCTGGAACTGTCAAGTCTGTCAGCTGTTGCCTGTCTGCTCCACTCTTTTTCACACTGTTTATTTTATTCATCGGGCTGGACAGCCCATGTCTATTTACTTCTGTATCTTTTGCAAGGTCTCACTCTGAGTTTTGGCATTTTAGTCTCAAGCTTCTTGGCCCCTGAAGTACTGTTTGCTGATTTTCCTTTTTCCATTCTTTGCTGGCCCTTCGTTGATTGCTATTGCACTCTGTTGAGGTAGTTTACCATCCACTTACATTAACAGTAATTTTTACAGGCTTTGTTTTTCCCTGGCTTGGGACTTGTGCTGGAGGTAGTTTCTGTACTGTTGGCTGAAAGGAATCACAGGCCTTTCCCACATTCATGCTTTTCAGCTTTTTCTTTCAGCTGAGTTGCTAATTAGTCCCCTTAATTTCTCAAATTTTGCCCATTTGAAACGTAGAACCTTAATTACAGACCTATTTTTGTTTACACTTCATTTAATTTAAATTGAATCAACTTGTGATCTCTCAGTCAAAGGTTATTTTCTTTGATCTCTTCTTCTGTAATGCACTTGCTATTTACCAAAATGAAGCCTAAAATAGCATCAGTGGTTCAGTGCTCTTTGGTGAATTAATTTGTTGGCAATTACAGCTAAGACTGTCTGGGCCATGCTGCCCATAGTAGCTTCTGTGTCCATGAAACTGTATTTATTTTCCTCAAACCTCCTTCCTTAATGACATGGTGCATCATGTGTGATATTGATAAAGAAATAAATAAAATGCTAAAAAATCTAGAGAGGAACAGAGAACAAAACAAGGGAGGGTTTTTCTGTCACTCTGTAATTCTTTAATGCTGTATGCATTTCTGGTACATCCCATTTCATAAAGGATATAGAATACCTGGAAAAGTTTCAGAGATGGGCAGCAAGAATGTAATATGGAAGAGCTTCTGTCTGAGGAACAACTGACTGAGATAACAGGCTTCAAGCTGGAGATAATTGGAGGTATCTACACTGACAGCTGGAATGCCATAAAAATGGTAAATAAGCAGGGATTGGTCACTGTACTCCCCTAGATAAGGGAATATAAGGGGGTATGAGGAAAACCTGGCAGATGGTTAGTTCAAAGGAGGCAGAAAAAAATGTTTCTTCTTATGGTGTGTAGCTCTGTGAAACTTCTTGCCACAGGTTGCTGTGCCTGCTTTATAGTGCTCAAAACAAACAAATAAAAAGCAAAGCAGCCCTAGGCAGATAACTGGAAGAAAAACCTATCTCCTGAAGGCTTCTGCCAGTACCTCTGGCTCAGAAAGCCTATGTAGGCAAAGTGTTTATCCTGAGGAAGTATCACCACACACTTTCTGTCTCATGTTCTGTCCTGGACATCTGTCTTTGGCCATTTCTTGGAACAGGATGGATTTCTAGTGTGTAGGAATGTTTCTATAACCCCACATGCAGTGATGAGCAAAGGACTTTAGCATACTGAGATTTTAACAACTCCAAAATGATCCTCACTTCATGACTAGGGATAACATAGGAAGATTAAAGGGTGGTAAGGCACTTGAACAGGTTGCCCAGAGATGTGGATGCCTCATCCCTGGAAGTGTTCAAGACCAGTTTGCATAGGGCTCTGAGTAATCTGGTCTAGCAGGGAGGTGAAACTAGATGGTCTCTAAGGTCGCTTTCAACTAAACCATTCTGATTCTATGATTATTAGCAATTTATTTTTTATTTTTTCTTGCTATTGGTACAGCCCTGGGTCATGCTCAGTTCTGTGTGGTATGTGCTTGCCATTTCTGCTTAATTTCCAGTCACCTTTTCAGCTGGAGGTGATCTTAGTGCTTTCTCCATGCCCCAATAGGCAGCGTGTCACTGAGCAAAATGCCAGGGAAGCAGAGAATTCTGCTCCAGGTCTTCTGAGGAATAAAGGCAGGTGAGGCCAAACAATTAAGAAAATGTGACTGGCTAATAATTATGACCTAGTTAATGGCTTCATGTATTGCATACCTGTGCCACAGTGTTCTTAGGAGTCAGAAATCCTATGAGTCCACTGAGACCACTGGACTCTGCTACCAACATTTATCCTGCTCTGTCTTACTTCTCTGTTTGCAGAAAATGCTGCCAAAGCTGAGTACATATCACGCAAACCTTTAACAGCTGCCTGATGTTCCTTTAATCTTTCACATATGCTGCATTCAGCCTCCTTCCAGTAAAAACCACATGTTTTTTAAATGCTGCAGCCTCCTATAGGAGGTCTAAGTTTTGACTTATGACCTGCAAACCAAAGGTAACCAGGAGTGTGCAGTTGCTGTATGAACTTTGGAGTTGCTCAGACAATGGGTTTCTGTTCAAAGGACTGGGATCCTTTACTCTGCTTTTGGTAACTGGCTCTTGCTTACACAAAGACATAGATCTGTCTTGGCACATATGGGGAGAATAGTCTGCCTTTCCTGGATTGTTTCCTTCCCCAACTTTTGTCTTGTCTGTTAAGGTCATTAGTTCCTCGGGCAAACTCTCTGCACTGTTTGTTCAGAGCTTAGAACAAAGAGATCATAGCCAGGCCCCCAGACACCACCGTAACGCTGCTATGAATGATCCTTTTTCAAACTGCACAGATCATTCTGGGGAACTCCCACTTGGATGTTTCCAGACTGGTCATATGCACATCATTCTGACGATGGATTTTTTGTGGTTGCTTTGAAAATCAACAGTTTACTATGGGTTCAATAAGAACAGAAAAATAAAGAAGCAGTGTTCTTAGCATGTCTCTCATGAGATAATCCCCTTTGGAGATTTTCCAACCTTTCTTCTTCCTGAGAACTTTTTTTTTTAGAGTTTTTGTCCCTAAAAATCTTTGATCATTGTGCCTACATTAATCTACTTTTGGAGCATCTCAAATTAAAGCTCATCAAAAGTTTCTAATTTTTTTAAATTCACAGATGCGTTTAAAAACTCTTTTGAATACCTTCCTACTCCTTCACCTCCCAGAATTCCTATTTTTCATTAAAACATTCATTTTAAAAAACTTTTTAATCTTCTCCACCTTCATATGTCAGTCTATGGCTGATTGATTCAGTGTGTCCTCAAAGCTAGGACTGCCATCCTTCCTGTTTTCTTCAGCACTTCCAACTACCTTCCTGGTGCTGTCCTATCCTTGTTCCTACCCTTTGCCATAGGTATTTTGTCCTTGCATTTTCACTTGCAACTTCAGGAAGCACTCCCTCAATTTTTTTTTTCTGTGAGAGGGCCACCAGGAGCTTTCTGTCTTCATGTAGCTTCCCAGTTGCTGCTTCATTGAGGGGCTTCTGAGGCAGGTTAATAGAGTGACTCACCAAAATATTTTGCATCTCACTGTACCGGTTGAAAAAGCCCTCTTGCTTCCGCATGAATTTATGTATAAATATGTATGTGCCATCCTGCTAACTTAGGGTTCTATTTACCTGCTCATATGTCTGTCTATCAAGCAATGCTCTCGATGGAAATCACTTCAATGTCTCTTCTTTACTTTGAAGTGATTTCTAGACAGCCACTTTTCAAAGAATATTAACATTGATGGCAGATCTATTTCCCTATTCCTGCAATTAAAAATTCTATCAATTGAAATGGTTTTTATGGGCCCATGACTGAAGCAAAAAAGTAAAAAAAATTCTGCCTGGGAATGCAGTAATACTTTGTGTAGCAGAGGGCAGTAGGACCAAGTACAAGGCACTGAACAAATGTGGTGTTCCTAGGAGCAGTTGGGGAGAGAGGAATTGAGCTCCACTGAATTCAGTTAGCTATTAACTTCAGCGAGGCAGAGAGTTCTCCCTCCCCTTCCCCCTTGCACAACTCTCACATAAGCAGAGATCCTGAGAACTGGTCCTGAAAAAGGTGCTGTGTAAGCTGTGGTAGTCCTAAATACAAAGGGTTTTTTTCTTCTGTTCCCTTTTTCTTTAATGTGTTTATATTGCTTTACACATTCTGAAGTGTAGGAACTGTCAGGATTTCTGGACCTGATGCTTTTACTTTGTTGATCAGGAGTATTATGGGGCATTGTAAGACAGGCTGGTTTCAGCAGACCCATTATTGACAAGGGCTATTTACTGTCTCTGTTTGGGGTACCTAATATAAATGGCTGAATAAGGCATCAAAGCTCCCTGTTCAGTCACAGGACTTAATCTGGCCTGTTTCACATGAAAGCTCATCCAACTATCATTCTTGAACTATTTTGGAAAATTATGGGATGCCCCTCCTGGAAAATCACACAGAGACCTAGTTTGCATGGGGCAAATAGTCCAGTATTTTTTCCTTTCTCATGATTCCCAGAATAGGCAGGCACTAAATCACTCTGCACAGCAGTGCTCGCTGCTGCAGCTGGTATCAGTGGGACTGTCACTGTGCTCTCACTACAGGAATCCTTTCATATGATACATGAGATGTTCCTGGCCTGGATTCAAAGGGCAAAGGGGAGAAGGATAACAGTATAGGCTCTGGATTTTGTGCATTTTATTTACTGGAACATCCTTTTAACCATTCAACATTGTACATTGCTGGGTTAGGGGAAAGTCATTAACGTTGCCCTTGGTAAGAGGATCAAGTAATAATGCCATATGTTCCCATGCAGTGACATGCAATCACTGTCTAGAGGAATTTTAAAACTGAAAACCAGATTAGACTCATTTTTGCTTATTTTCCTTTACTCTAGTATACACCATCACTTCACCAGTGGTCAACAAAGTATCAGTGCAAAGCAGAGATGTAGAAGAACCAGCATATCAGTTTTTTTCCTTAAATAACTGTTTTTCTGTAGCCTGACTTTGTTTTAAAGGAAAGTCTGCTTATCCCCTTATTCATGGAGTCAGGGCTCTGTGCCACCACTCCTTGTTCTGGAGAGCTGCTTATCATGACTTCATCTCTGTGACCTGAGATGTTCCCTAAAGACCACTGCCAGGCTGGATGCCCATGGCCATCTGCAGAGGTGCAAAGCTCCCTGAATAGGTATGAAGCCTTTTCAGCTCTGTGAAAAAAAAAAAATTAAACAATGGGAAAACTGGTGACATTGAACCTGGTGTGTTCTTTGCAAGAGGCTCAGGCCAGTGCTGGCTCCCACGTTAATCCACCCCTGCTGACATACATCAAGCATAAATCAGCACAGAACCTGCTCCCTGTACTGTGTAAACATTAACTAATTAATCCTCCTTACAGCCTTTGGAGGCTGCAAAGGAGTTATTATTATACTTCTCTTCATAGAGTGGGTAACTGCAGCAGTGTGGGTAAAAGATTAAAGGACACAGACATGATGATTGCTGAACTTGGGTGCAGAAGAACTCTTGGACCTCTCTTGAGCACTTTTCACATAATATTTTAGCAGTCCCAAGTGAATAATAAACAGGAAGGGCTGTATAAGCTATTTCAAGACAAGCTTCAGGGCCTTATCCTTATCTGTATTATGCCTACAAATCCACAGAAATTCTGTTTGCTCCTTGGAGGGGTTTACAGCAATGTTGAAAATCAGAATCTGGCCTATCATATTAATATAAAATATGAAGAAAAAATACCTAGCAACAAAGGGCAATGCTGAATATAGGTTTGTTACAAGCAAATTGGTTATGTTTGTTTTTTCTCCATTAATGCTGTCCAGTACTCCCCTGTGTATTCTCAAGGAAATGACTTCGTTATATCACTGAAGTATATTGAAAATGAAATCAGTGGCAACACCAAATGTGCCCAGACATGACAAGACTTTTAAATAACAACAGAAGAATTCTATCTCCTTTCCTGTTTGTTCCATGTTAACTTAAGGAGATTGGTGCTGACTTTCTGGAATGGGTGCAGCAAGCTGTAAGTGATGTATGAAAATTAAATGAAAAGTCTCTGCCCAGGACAGAGTGCTCAGCAATCACTGCTGAGGCAAGTTAATAGCTCTTTGCTCCTGTACACTCTGACATGAGGCAGAGCCAGAGAAGACAGCAGTGCAGAAATTGGAACAACTACCCAAAAATATCCTGGACAGGACGTCTGCTGATACTTCACGCAGCCACATTTTGGGTGGTAGTGTCCTTTAACAGGGTTGAAAGGGAAAGAGACCCAAATGTTTGTAACTGTTCCTGTACAAGCCAGGTGGTTTGCTCACAGGTAAGGAACACATCCAACCACGATGCCACATTCTCAGGTCCTGTTTTTTCCTGCCTCTCTTTCACAACTTTGTTACTGTCCTCCTGTGTTGCAGCATCAGACACCTGGGGCTGTGCAGCTGAAAGAGACCGGCATCAAATGGGCAGAATGAAGCTGCTCCATGTCTGTGGGTACAGCTGACAGCTGGTGGTTGTGCCAGCAGTGCTGGGCACGGTGACAGAGGGCACTTCTGTGTTACTGAAAGGCTCCCTGGTAGTCACACTGCACTGCAACACCACAAACAGTGATTATTAATACCATTAAAAATTCATGCAAGCCCAGGTTCTGCAAATGCTCTGCCACGTGAACAGCCTCTGTGGAGATAAAGAGGGCACTGCAGCAAGAGTGAAAAGTTGATGTCCTGGCTACTGATGCACTGGTTAGTTGTTGCCCTTCAGAGCTTTGAGCTTGACCTGCTCCTGTGTCCTCAGGTGATGGACTGACCAGATGTTTCAGCAAACATCCCTCATCTGGCTCCCCCCTTGGGACATTTACTATGTAGCTCTCTGCACCTCACTTGCCTTTTTTTTGCATAAGTAACTGGTGCAAGTGTAAAACAAACCAATCAGAAATTAAAAAATAATACAAATTAAGCAGAATGCCATATTTGTGGTACTCCTTCACAGCCCAGAAACAGAGGGAGAGGGCATTTAATTTAGGCCAGTCCTCTGCTGCATTTCAGACAAAGGATTTTTAATCTAGTTGTAGGTTGATAAAAATACCCCTCTCTGATCCTGCAGGCAACTTTTTCTGCCAATTTTCTTTGCACAAAGGAAGAGAGGGGAAGAAATAATTGAAAGAACACTGCTGCATAGAAAATGACACTGATGGAGTAATGCACTTTGGAACTGCGTGCTCTGCCAAATCCTTGTTTTCTACTCTTTTTTCCTTCCTTTTTTCTTCAGAAATTTAAAGCTATTAGTATTCATCAGCATGATTAGGTGGCGGTTTTATTTTTTTTTTTTTTTTTTTTNTTCTGAGCACTAGCCAGGTAGCAGTCTTTTAAATACAAAATTATTTGATTCCTCTATTCTGGAGTGTTATTTCAGCTTTCAGAGTACAACTTGTTCCTTTCCACCTCAAGCAGAAAATTTTCAGGGTTAATTTATTCATCTAATTGCTGGATGCACATGTGATATTGCAGTCCACAGTGATTTTATGGACTTAAGGCTATGGTAATGACTTAATAAACATGCATGTGTACATGATTTGAAGGCAATGTATTCTCTTGAATGTAACATTTCAGAAAACACGGCATGAAAAATAAAAGGGTACCCAGAGGCATATCTCAGTGGAGGTGTGAAGTGCTGAGATTTTAGTATTTTTTCCAAGTTAAAGACTGTTTAGAAAAGGTATTACCTGTCCAGCTTTCTGACAGTTCATGAGCATTTGAATGATCAAAAAACCCTCACAATTCAACTTTTTTTTTTTTTTTTTTTTTTTTTTTTTTTTTTTTTTTTTTTTTTTTTTCTCCCTTTGCCTCAATGCTCTTTTGAGCCCTGGTCTAGGGTCTTAAAATTACTGTGCAAGTCTCCATAAAAAAGCAAAGTTCAGCTGAGTGGGTAAAAGGAATAGGACAAGTTTGATGGACAGCTTTCAGGAAGGGCATGTTAGAAAATCTCTGTTGTGGTCTCTGAAAGGGTGAGGGGGGTCAGGAGGGAGGGACAAATTTCAAGAGCTGTTGATTGAGGGCCTGGGTAATTATGCCACACCAGCTTAAACAAAACCCAACACAAATGCACCTCTGTTAAAGTGTATGAGTTTACACTGGTTGACTGTTGAAAGAAGGGAGGGTTGGACTCTGTAAATGCTGGTCAATTTATTATGCTTGAAAGCTAAAACTATTTTTGATTGTCCCATTGTCAGTTATTAAGCCTGATGGTCTGGATGCAACTTCTCACTTGGGAATGAACCCAGCACATGCCTGGGGATGCTCACCCTCTGCAGGGCTCCTTCTTCCCTCCTCCCCACTCACTGCCCAAAGCAGGGCACTGGCCAGGGTGGGGTTTTGACTGACCCCAAATGGCAGCTTGTTTGCTCTTCTCCAGTCTGACAGAGCCATGACTTGTGCTGGCAGTGCTGCATGAAGTGCTAAGATTTATTTCTGATAAGGCCAATTTCCCTTGCCAAGCAAGCTGCTTCTTCAGTGGTCCCTTAACAAGTACTGGGCTGTCTGGTGAAAAGGTTGGTTCTGGGGGAAAGGAGCTGCTTGCAGTGAGAGCTGTGTTTGTCTTCTCAGTCACACTGGGTGGGAGGACTCTAGTTCTTTAAACTTTGCTTTCCCAAATATACTCTGTTGCTTCATAAATCTAGTGGAATGGCTTATAACAAAATCCAGATCATTAAAACTGGAGACCAGGTGCCAAGTGGTTGGCCAATAGCAGATGTAAAAATCTTTGTGTCCTGGAAAGGTCTGGATAAGTGTTTTAGCCATTGCCTAGGCCTGATACCTGCAATACTTCAGGATATTTTTTCCTGGAACTGGACAGGTCACAAAGTTCCTGAAGGTTTTAGCTCAATTTTGAACAGCATTTGGCTCAGTTTTTAGTATAGCTCTGGACTGGATGCCAGAGGCTCACCTGCATTTAGCATCTGTGCTTCCTTTAAGCTGTGACCAGAAAACGTCTCACTGGCAACATTTGGCTGTCACTCGAGGTGGGAAAGCCCTCCTTGGACAGTCACAGTGAATTAAGCCCCTGCCACAATGGCTATTTTTGGCCTTGACCAGATGAGTCCCCCAGGGATACCTGTGAGCATTCCAGCATGCTGTGGATTTGGATGCCATCTCAGCCTGCTCTGGCTCAGGGGGCAGTTCTGGGACATGACCAGTGTGCTGTCTGAAGGCAGAGGTAGGTAAGGCCCAGAACCTTCAGAGAAACCTGTGCTTCATGGGAAGGAGCCTCCTGCATCCCACTGCCCTTCACTTTTTTGTAAGTATTTTCCCATCCAACCCTGTCCCTGCCTGAAAATTGTCTTTCTGCTGCAACAGTGATTTTCAAGTTTTGGGAAGGTAAATGGTGATGAATTGTTCTGTTTGAGTTATGTCATTTTTCCTCCAAAAATGTCACACGTTTTGGAGGAAGAACTGGTGAAGGACGTGACTTTCTGTCTTGCCCTGCTGTGACTCTGAGGCACAGTGGGGATTTTCTCTATCTTACTGCTTTCCTGCTCCCAAGAAGCCAAGTTTAACTCACCTTTCTATTAAGGGAAGGGGCTAATGCTGAAAAATGAGCCAGAGAAGTGCAATTCTTTTGAAGCCTGTGGTGGTTATGGCTCTTGGCTGCCTTGGTGAGAGCCACATCACCTTCCCCTCTGCTTGATGCTAAGGCAATGAGAGAGTTATTATGGATTTCAGTTGGTTTTATTCAGTCTGGAAGAAGATGTGATGAAATGGTCTCCCAAGTTCACATTTGTTGCCCTGGATTATTAAAAGCAGGAGAACTGTCTGTGCATCTGTCCATCCCTACAACTGCTGTAGGTCCTTGCTCATGGTGCTTAGGGGCTCAACCACAACAGCCAATAACACCCAAAAAGGCCACGAGTTCCCCCTGCCCTTGGTGTCCAGCACTGTGCTTCCATCCTGACTGCAGCTCTTGTGCTCCCTACTGCTTCCTACACTCATTAATTTTCATTTTGTCACTGCTAGCTTTGCTGATGAGGTGCCATTTGTGACAAATGCTTTATGGAGGCAGGGGACAGTTTGGGCTGGTGGGGGCTGAGGTGTGCACAGCTCCACAATGGGTGAAGTTACAGCCACAGCACCAGATCCCATCAGCAAAGATCTGAGGGTGACTGCAAGCACATCCTGGAGAGTGTCATTCATTATCCCACAAACAAGCAAGATGAAGCTATTCCTCTTTGCCCTCTTGGGAGGTGCTATTTAAAGGAGGAAAAGGCAGGGCTTTCTTCAAAGAGCATGCAAACTAAACAAACTAGGCAAGGGTGGCAGAAAATAAATATTACCCTGACTACTGAGATCAAAAGCAAGGCTTGGAGGTGCCAAATGATTTGCCTGAGTTGGTATAAGCAGTCTGTAGAAGAGCAGAGGCGGGAAGGGAACCCAGAGCTCTCACCCAGCAAACAGTGTCCTCTGAAATACCATGTGGTCAAGAAAATTGCAGTTTCATCAAAATCCAGGAGTTGCCTGTGAACTCTGACACCTTAAAACAAGTGATACAATCAAAACAAAAAAAAATAATCTGTTTATTTTTCTGATAGTATTTTTCTCATGTAAAAACTGGTTGGTTTTTTTTTCCTCACTGTTTTCATTGTTATTTGTTGTTGTTACTGTATTTAATAACTAATCATTAATTATTTTTGATAGCAAAATACATCGATGTTCCTGAGTCTACATGTTCCAAAATTCCTGCTCTCAGAAATACTTGCAAGCTAATTTCTTCTTCTGGCTTTGGGCTAAAAGGCATTGGAATATGTTGGCATTTGTCACAAGACAAGTCTTATTTGGGTGAAGGATGGAGAGCAATGTGCTTTGTACTATTTTTTAAAGATTGCCCCTTGATCATCATATCTTACCTAGTTAAAAATAGGAATGATGTTCATTGCATTGGGAAATGTGCTTGCAATACACTTGTGTTGTTTTCAGAAAGACTGAGCTCTTAATTACCTGCAAAAAAATTTTTGCCTGATACACTTTGGTACTATGAAAATAAC
Source organism: Chaetops frenatus (assembly GCA_013400775.1). Taxonomy (NCBI): domain Eukaryota; kingdom Metazoa; phylum Chordata; class Aves; order Passeriformes; family Picathartidae; genus Chaetops; species Chaetops frenatus. The sequence goes on from VZTR01002689.1 coordinate 471,800, forward strand.
CCCTTAATTAACTATTTAATTCCTCTAAATTAAAGAAAGGTGATTTGGAATATTATCATGAGAACATTTGGGTCATTAACACCAGCTTTATCCTATGCATCAAAAAAGGAAAAAAAAAATTTATTCTTTCCTTGAGCTGAGGGTGTAAGGTTTTGTTTTCCTGGATGAGCAAAGGAGAGCTTGGTTCCTAACCCCTAACTCTGCATTTCTGCTCAAAAAAGAGCACGCCCTGGATTCATTTTCCCCCCTGTTGTCACAGGCTGCCTGGCCCCAAACTGTTTAGGAAGTTAAGTGACTGCCCCTGACAGACCTCCCTGTCAACTCTTCAGGATATCGATGCTGGTTTGTTTGGTGGGAAAACACCAAAAGTCAACACAGGGAGGCACTGGAAATAGCATTCAGATGGTCAGGGGACACGCAGTGGGTGGGGTGGAAGCACAAGAGAGAGCTGAGCACAGTTGGGAGCCATTTAATGGAACCATTTAATGACTGTGTAAACGTGTTTCTCTTTGGCTACCAGGCTCTCCCTGGAGCACTCGCCCACTGGCCAGTAGTGAGCACATCTGGTGTTGGAACATGCAGAGATTTTTCTGTTGACTTATCCTGGGCTCAGGAGTGAAACCCCTGCCTTGAGGTAGAGGGTAATTACTGCTGCATAGCACAGGCATGTGGGGCTGATTGGTTCCAGGCTGGATAGTGAGAGGGTGTCGATGGTTCCCACGTAGGAATGGAAATAGGACAGATGCTTTGCTCCTGGCAAGGATGTGTTTAGGTTGAGTCCCGTTCCAGAGGAAGTTTTGGGTACCCAAAGAAGAACAGAGGTAAAATTAGGTCTTCCAGTCAAAACTGTAATGTGAATCTGCTGCTGCCTGGCCCTGAGAGTGTCTGGGTTCAATATCTGTTTAAGCATCTGCAGCAGCACTTCTGTGTGCCCAGGGCTGCCCTGCCTTGTAGGGATCTGGGGGCTTCACTTGGAAGTACATTGAGCACCACTCAAAAACTCTCCTGAGGTGTGCAGGTGACTGTTTCAGGTACGTGAAGAGAGGCAGAGGCCATGTTGGTCACATCCAAGGAGAAGCAGCATCCACAAAGGTTTTTTGAGGACTGCAGCTCAGAGCTGAGGTAACCAAGTTCTGCCTCCTCCTGCTTCTGTGCCTGAGGCTGATCTGGGCCTGATCTTCAGCCCAGGAGTGAGGAACAACTCTGTGATGCTGGCAGGTGATTGAAGAGGGACCAGGGACCACAGTTAACAATGATATTCTTGTCACAAAGAATTGGGAAACTTTTAGTAGCAAGAGGGATGCACACTAGGTTCCTTGGCGATGTTAAGTACTAAGCTGCAGCTCTACCTGTGCATTAATGAAACACTAGTGAAGTTAAAACTGAGTCTCACTGAAGAAGAGATGGTTAACTCTTTTTTTTTTTTTTT